>JAVJGI010000050.1:49095442-49224984 GCA_035590275.1 Ibycter americanus | reverse complement strand
AGCAAATAAAATTGTGTAGGTTAGCTGAGAATTAGTTCACTGATTCATACAACAGAAATCAACTTTTTACATTTTTTTTTTTAAATTTCTCTTACCAGAATGGAAAGATTTCTGAAATTCAATAATAATTTTGTTTCCATAAAATTTGTCAAAAAAATGAAGGGAAAACACACATTCCAGTAAAAACAAACAAACAAACAAAACAACCACAAACTACCTCAAACCACAACCAAAAAACTAAAAACGCCTCTGAAAACCAGATTATGAATACTGATTTAGGGCCCACAATTCAAGCCGAGTAGTTGGATTTCCTTTTATCTTTAAAGACAAAAAAAAGCAAAAGCAAGTAATCACGGTCACTTGCAGTGGTGTTCTCCCTGGGCAGTTCCCTGCTGGCCTGGGAGAGCAGAGCAGTGAGATGACATCTGCTCTCATTGAAGGCAAGGAGAGTTTTGCCATCAGCTCATATGAATCTGTAATGATTTTTCTATTAACGCAGGAACTGGGCTGTGTCTCAGGGCTGGTCTCTGCAGCTGAGATTGAACAGATATGGTCAAGCCAGAGCCCGCTGACACCAGCATCAATGAGGTTGTAAGTTTGGTGCATTTTGCGCAGATTTTGGGATTTGCTACTCTTCTGAGCTGGAAGAGGATGAGCTTTGGGGAGCTCTGCAAGGGCTCTATGCCATCCCAGTGCTTGGGATCGCAGTCTCACGTAGGAGAGGAACAAGACAGCAATATACAGGGAGTTAAGCCTCCTAAAGCAGCTGCCTCCATTGGGAATGTCCTAGAGCTTGGGTTTGTCATTTCTACTAAATTAGAACTAAATAGGTGTAAAAACTCAATAGCAATTTCTGGATAATGCATCATAAACTGTCTTATTTACTTTATTGTAGATTTAATTATGATAATGCATATACATACAATTACGTCCGCACACAAGATCTATTCAGTAGTAAAGGGTTTCTATAACACTATAAATAATGAAACCTGAGCTGTATTAGGGGCTCCCTGTAGCATCCTTCGTCATATCCCAGCTGAAAGTGGGAAGTTTCCTCTTCCGTGTGAATTACACATGGTTGGGATTATCGAGGTGCAGCCATTCCTAAGGGGTTGGGTTATATGGCACAGGGTGTGATTTTCATCACATCGCCTGCATTTCAGTCTTCGTTTGGTTTGGAAATTTTCTGAGAGTGGAAGGCAGCATAAAATGTCTTATTAATGTTGATGAGATCTGTCATTGGCAGTAACCAGTGAATTGGTGTATGAGAGGGGCATGTAAACGAATTTGAAACCAAAATAATCTGACTGTGCGTTATTAAAAAACAAGCCAATGTGCAGCAATATAATATGAGGAAATTCCATTTTGGGTTTCTAACAACAAATCTTTCGCACGTTCCTCCCATGATTTATATAATTGCCGAATCGCTTTGATGGCTTGATGGAATTACAGCTCTGCATTACACGATGGATAATCAATCAAAATAAACTGTGTTTACCCCTTTGCTGCAGCATGTGTATGAAACAGATACATTATAGTGTGAATTATTCTTTAACGCTGGTGTTCGTACTGAGTTTCGAGTGTGATTTCAGGATCTGATATCTGTGTGAACCTGAGCTCACCTTGTAGGCTTCAAAATCGTGCTGGCTTAAGCAGGGGCTGTAGTAACTTGCTCTTTCTATGGTGCATGTAGGAACATTTCTGCATAAATATGCAGTGGGCTTGTTTGTTTAAATATCATAGAAAATAAAACCACAGCAAGGAGGCAAAGGGTGCCAACACCCGCGCTCTTTGTAAGGGCTAGGTAAGGCTTGTAGGTTGAAATTCTGCCTTTCTAGGCAAGCTTGGAGTTGGTCGTGTCTGATATTAAATAGGCTGTTCCCTGCCTCGTTTGCCACACAAGTTATTTGTGTTTTAGTCTATGGCTTTAGAAGAATTTCTTACTCTGTTTACCGAACGGGCTGCTGTGAGATGTGGAGAACCCCTCTTTCTGAGGGGTTGCTGGAGTAAAAATTAAAACCAGGCGTTGTAGCGAGCGATAGCTGGGATAACATATAAGTGGTTAATATTTGTATTTAAATAGACGACTCGTGCAGGAGATGATCCTGTTTCCTGTAGCATGGAGCACAGCCGTACCCTTCAGTGGGCCTTTCGGTGTTGCCTGCCCCCGTTTTTAGTCCGTTTTCCTCATGGCAGGCCCTTTTTTAGGGAGACGATGAAGCGCAGTGTTTGTTTAAATGGCTTCCGTGGAATTACAGACCTGGGGCTGTGCGTACGCGGCGTCCCTTTGGTGTCTCTCCTCCGCATGCAAAACCTGCCAGATTGTGATGGAAGGGAGATAAAATGGACGGACTCGGGCAGGGCTGCAGGCGCAGCGCCTCGTCACTCACCCCACTCGTGCTCCTTGCCGCAGCATCTCCATCTCCGGCTGGGGTTTATTTTTGGGTCTTTCTCCTGCAGGAAGGCGTCTCTCCCCATGGCTTCTCCCCGGAGAATCCCTTCTCCTCTCCCTCCTTGCCTCGCTGTAAGGGGATCACAGCTGCTGAGTAAATGTTAAGATAATAGTGTTATTACGGAGTAATTATACTGCAAGTTATTGAATTAAAAGTGATGAGACTGCCTGTAATGCTGAATGGGGGAGAGGAGGGAGAGGCTGGGTGGGAGAGTGCAGAGCAGGGAAGGTGGAGAATAGAGAAAACCTAATAAATTTTCTCTTGTCGAGAGCCCCTTGCTGCCGGGACTGGGACTGAGAATGAATGAAAGGGAAGCTCAAAGAGCTAATAAATAAACCATTTCCCTGAGAATAGAGGGTATAATTAGAAACCGTGGCCCTGTGGTTTTGTGTCTGCCCTGGGGTGGAATCTGCTCAGCGCTGTACTGTGGCGATAAAACAGGGAGACAATGCAGAGATGATGTCGCACAGTTGTTAACTTTTGAGGAAGGAGACGCTTTGTTCCTCTCTTTTTCTAGGAAAAAAAAAAATATTTAAGCTTTATGTTGCAAAACTTCAATAACTGACTGTACCCTGGAGCTTCTCCATCAGTAACTCTGGCTGATCTTGCATTTTTCTTTCTGTATGTTTTCTTGGGGGGGGAGGGTGATTTTCAGTGTAGACCTTAGAAGACTTTACAGGGTTTTTTTCATTTTTCTCCCCAAATATGATTGTTTCTTTTTTTTCTTTTCCCCCATATGTCAGGCTGAGATTTACCTACAAATTGAACATCTCTTATTCTTTTCCTGCTGTGGTATTGCTGTGCTTTTCAGGATGGTTTGCTAATTGATGGTACCCATTCCTCTGAGTCTTTATTTTGTCCTTATTAGCTCAGCCTGTGTCTGCTCTGGAAGATCCCACCATCTCACCTATGGCATATTGGCCACAGGGCCTCCCAGCTTGCAAGTGTGAATGGCTAAAACTTGACCCAAAAGGAGGATAATAGCGTGTTAAACTCAGGTTTGCGCTTGAGCTTCAGTCCTCTGCTTGTGCCTCAGGGTTCCTCCATGAGTGTGGACAAGCTGCGGCCTCCTCTGGTCCTTCCGTTCTGCACCTTTAGGCTGGGGGTAACGGGTGTGATGGCAGATGCGCAAAACGTCGTGGAGCTCCGCAATAAATGCGGCAGTAGGTGTGTGCCAGGGATGCGTAGGTGGGAAGCTACAGGAGCATCAGTAGCCTTACAGTCGCAGGGAGCAGAAGGAAAAGGGGATGCGCACCACGCTCTCTGGGTCTGGACAGCCTTTAATAGCCGAGGAATTTTCATAGTTTAAAATTTGCTGTCTCCTTCCTCTCCTGGCAGTGGCTGTATCGCTGTCCGCCCGCAGCCGGTTGCTCTGTGGCCATCTGGGTGAGGGTCAGGGGTCGGTACCCTGCCCGTGCCGTCGGGCGAGAGGCAGCCCCTGCCCTCAGTGCTGGAGTTGACGTGTCTGCAGAGCCACCAGGGCCGGGCAAGCTGCTCCTTTTGTTCGTCATAATCAGTGGATCTTTAAAGAGGGAGACAATAACTGGGAATGAAAGCCTGGGGGAGGAGGGAGGAGAGTGCATTTTGCTGCTGTTCAGCCTCAGAGTATCTTGGGTGGCTTTGGCTGAAAAGGGGGATGATGCACTCGTATCTGAATAGGAAGGGTCCCCCCGCGCGGGTGTTTGTGGAGCTTAAGTAATTATTTCTGAGAAGCGCTTTGGTAGGTGCTAGAGAAATGTGGAGTGTTTACCTTACTTTACAATCTAAAAAGCCCTAATAAAATACACAACAGAAGTATTAACAATGAAACTATTTTGAGGATTATTAAGCTATTGTAAAGGAATGGAATAAAATCTGCCTGGCATTATGTTCTATGCCACTAGATATTTAAATTAATGCCTTTCCTATAGCAGCTCCTTCAGAAATCTCAAGGCACTTAAACATCTTCAGTGAATTAGATACTTGGTATTTTTAAGTAGCTCTTCAGCGTTCTCTATTCATGTAGCGCAGGGGGGAAACTGAGGCAGAATGATTTGGCCAGGACATTCACCACTGGAAGAGCTAAGTGGAGACCTGATTAACTTGGGTTTCCGTGACCCTTTGGCATGACGTGTGCTGGAAAATGTCCTTGTCTAGCAGTGCTTTCCACTGCCTGGGGATGCCGGACTGTATTTCTTTCCTCTTCCCCATCTTGTCCTGCCGTTGTAGAGCGGAGCCATGTTGTGGGCACCAAGAAAATCCTTATGGCTTTGCCTTTTGCCCAATTAATGCCATTGCAGTATTTATGGCGCTGCCCATGCTCATCTCAGGGAAGCCCATAAACCCTGATATAATGTTATTTACTTGTAAAAGGCAATTTGTACAGATCTATCTGGGGGCTGCTGTCACCATATCCACGGGATTTATTTCCCATTTATTTACAATTTGTGCTCATGTGTATGCGGTTCTTCTTTCCCGTCATAATCCAAAACTTGATTGTCCTTTGGACTTTGCTGTCACTTGCAGTGTCAGCTGTGTGGGTCCCAGGGCTGCCTCTCTCACACAGTTTGATTATTTAATTATTTTTTTTTTCCCCTGAGGATGGAGAGGAAGATCCGTATGTATTACATCAGCCTTGGCCTTGAAGTTTGCTTCAGGAGAGAGAGGAGGGCATGGAGCTTCTGGTGCAGTCATGCTGCGAGTGAGCTTCTCTGCAAAAAAACCCCACCTTTTTCTTTCTTGCTTTCCTTGGTTTGGCTGCTGGGGGATTTGCCCCTGTATCTTTTATTTTTTGCAGAGTCCCAAACGTTTTTTCTTCCCCTTTCCAGCCTTCTGTTGGAAGTGGAGAAACTTAGCCGAGCAAAGGATAGGAGATAGCACCTCTAGGGCAACCTGGATCCTTCAGATCAGACAGCAGATGCTTTTTTCCTGCATTTACCCCTGCCCAGAGCTGTTTGTGCCACATAGTAGCTAGAATTATGGGCTGCTTGCTTCCAGGATGGTGGTATCGACCGAGCGTTGCTTAGAACTGGGGCATGTGTGCTCCAGCAGCTCTTTTCCAAGCGGTTTGGAGCTGCGTCTGGCCGGGCTGGGGGAGGCTGCAGCTGCCAGGCTGCTGGAAGCGGGAGGAAGCTGTTAACGTGGAGGAGACCCCCCCCGGACTACGAAGACTGTGTGTAAAATTCTTGGCTTTAGATTTGGGTTAATAAATGAAGGATTTCCTGGCTTTGATGGTGCATGAATTGTTTGGTTCAGGAATGGATGACTAATTTTTAAGGGGTGATTTGTTCCTGGTCTCTGCAATCCGCTTGTGGTGAGGTCTGGGGACTCTTCTTGCTTTACCTGGCCTTACAAGCACAGAGTGTAGTAGGGCAATACATGGAAATACTCGTTTAAAAATAAGGATACAGCATCCAGGAAGGGGCTCTGATGCTTTAAAGGTCTTCAACCGCCAAAGTTTGGTGGATGCTCAAGACTGCTCCTTGCTTTCACTCATCAAGATCCCGCCCAAAAGAAAGGCTCAGCTCTCCTCCATGCTGGATATCCTTGGTGGAAGACAACCTCTGCCTTGAAGGGAAGCAGCTACTGCAGATCTGCGGCTGAGCTGGGAATGGCTCCCAGACCTTCAGCATCTATGTGCAATCCCTCATCCACTGAGCAAACCTTGAAATAGATCCCAGCACAACCACGGTCCTGGGCAGGCATCTGAAGCAGTTGTTGTGGTAGCTGCTGCTGCAGGGGTGCTTTCTTCAAGAAACAGTTCAGAAAGGGACTTGAACTGGTGGAGTCATTCGGTACATGGAGGAACACGCTGTAGATATTCTGAAAAAACAAAATCAAATAGGAGAACAGGTAGTGGAGCTCTTTGAAAATTGTTCAAAGGGACCCTGTCAATGCGAAACTCCTATTTATGTTTTTTCTTCCTCCTCCTTTCTTTTGTTGATACAATCTTGGAAGTGGGAGGATTTACAAAAATGCATGTGTTTTTAAGCTGCTTCTTCAGACACCTTTTTTCCCTCGTAAATATTGTGTAAGAGGCTGAAATGAAAACCACGGAAAACAAACACAGAAAAGTCCTCGTCAGACCTCTCCTCTAGTCACTTCAGAACCTCAAAATCAGATTTGTTGTTGGATGTGTCGTAAATGTACCCCCACAGCTTTGCAGATGCACCGTAACACCCATCGCTCGGACCCTCCTTTAAGCCAGACTGATGACTCCTGGAAAGGTCTGGTGTGCTGGAGCAGGGATGCTCAGCACCGCTGGGGCTGTCAAGGGAGGTGCCTCCAGATTCCTCAGCCCCAGGCTACTGCCTCCGGGAGCTTTGGTCCTTCTTCTGGTGGACCCATCCGGTCTCTGACTGGGAAGGATTACTTTGGTGTCTCCAAGGGCATCTAAAAGAACCCTGAAGTTGAAGGAAGAGGAGCGGCCTTCAGCCTCCCCTGTGCTGGAGGAGCTTTCAAACCTCCACTCCCCGTGTTGGACCCCATCAGGGCATCTCCAAGGATGGCAATGAGGACTGCTCCAGTGGAGAGAGGGCTGCCAGCACTTCAAGCAATAAAAGTGAGGTTTCAGAAGGTTTTCTGCCGCTGATTTCGGTGGCATCAGCGCTAGGGTGGCATGAGTGATTTACAGGCCTGGCCCACAAAGCCAAGGGGAATTGAGGAAACGGTATGTTTACTGAAGTTAGCGCCGAAGGCTCTGTGGATGCTGCTTTTTTTTCTCCTTCAGGTGGATTACTGGTTACTTGGAGGCTGTATATGAGCTGAGCAATCTCACGAGAAGGTTGTATCAGAGCAGACTTACATTTTCATGCGAATTAAGAATTGAAGGGAAAACTTGTGGGGTCCCTTGGCTTTTCACTCACCACCTAGCTCATGGGAACTCTGTATGTACTTTGGCTTCTGGGTGATGCTCTGACAAGCTCATGCTAAAACCGTGCCAGCCCTGAGTTTGTGAGGAACAGTTTCTTAGATCACAGTAAGTGTGTTCATGGGGGATTTGCATTGGTTTGGCTGAACTGTTTGCAAAGGTGCATGTGAACGGGGGACAGGGGATGGCAGAGCTTTCCTCCCTGGCCAGGGCCGTGTGGCTTCATGCTGGCGGGGTCGTCCATGCGGCACATGCAGGCAGAGAACAAGAGCAGGTGATGAAGGGCGTAATTACAGGGAAGGATGTGGAAACCGGTGCGCTCAAAGGCAAGATGATTTGCCCAAGGACATGGGGTGATGGAGCTGGGGTTGGAGCTCAGCAGCTCCGTTTCGTGTGCTGGAGCACTGTGTCCAGGCTGGTGCTTCTGCCGGGAAGTGGTTTTGGGGTAGATTGCCAATACCTTTACCTTGATTTTTCTGGCTGTCAAAAAAACTGTAAAGGCCTGAAGGACTTGAGTTCATATGACTGGTCTGAATGTCTCTCCCTGGAAGCTATGGAAAGCAGTACTTGCGGTCCTGTTTGAACTTGTTAGTTGACAAGTTAAAAGGTTGTTTTGACCCTTCAGGATATTTAAAAAAAATAATATTTCTTTCACCTTCCTTCTCCCAGTTTTATGAGAGGACCGAGCCAAGAGCTTTGTATTCGGCAGTAGGAGTGTAATTACAGCAAGTCCAGGCCAGCGATTCTCCCCCAGGGCTGCTTCATAGTTGGTTTTCAGTTCTTTTTTTTTTTTTCTTTTTCTTTTTTTTCTCCCTTCCCCCACTCCATGTTATTGCTCTTACTCCTCTGCCTCCCTACGCACGTGCGATGCCGCAGCAGCTGCAGGACCCCACTCCTTCCCCCCGAGCCCTGGTGGGAGCGGTCCGGTTTTGCTGGGGGATGCAGCCCTTGCACACAGGATGCAGATGAAGCAAACTGGAGCTGGGAAGGAGCAGCAGCCAGCGGGGTCTGCGGCCAACTGACCCCGAGCCATTGCAGCAGAGCGGCTGGACAGGACCCAGCGCAGCTGCTCTGGCCGGGGGAGCCGAGCCCAGCTCTCAGCCCGCCTGCCTGAGCAGACGGGAGCCGGGCAGGACCAGGGGGCAGATGGAGAGCTGCCCGCCCGGGAAGCGGCTCCCAGCTCCCCCCTTCCCACAGCGGGGTGGGCGTGCGGGGTGCGCGTCGCCGGCGGGGCTTCGCGAGCTCTTGCTTTGCTCGTTTGTGCTGTGTTTCGTGAGCAGAGGTTTGGTTTTTTGGTTGCCTCTCACCTCTTGGAAGGCGTGTAACTGCTGCGGAGGCTGCGTGGCCTCGGCGGCTCTCGGCCCGTGTGCCTGCGGCATCTCAGGCTCTGCCCTGGAGCAGGAGGGCAGGGCAGCTCGGGGAGCAGCAGCTCTCACGGCGTGTCCTTGCCTTCCTGCTCTGAGCTGGCGTGGGTCTGGTTGGGCAGCTGCTGGGCAGCCGGAGCCCCGCTGCGACGCTGCTTGCCTTTTTGGGTGCGGAAAGAAGGACTGACCGTTTTCGTAGGTGGGAGCAAGTGCGATCAGCTCCGTCTCCTTCCCTGCCTCTGCCAGTGGCATCCAAGAGGGCTGGGGAAGCTGGGACGTGAACGTGTGGCTCTGCCACTTCCCTGCTGTGTGACCTTGGTCATGCTCAGCTGCATATCGGATGTGAAATCATTATTCCGTGGAGAAGGGCGAGTGTGGCACGCACCCTGCCCTTCACCTGTGGCACCCTGGCCCCCCAAGTGCCCCGTGGGCCCTGGCTCTGACCCTGGCTGCCCCTGGCACATGTCTGTACAGCACTTCCCTGGGGTGCGCAGGCACTTTGTGGGCGCACATCTTCTGTCTGAGGGGTTTTCTTTGCGCGGCTGATTGCCATTAACCCACCTGAGCATGTTTTCAACCAGAATGAGCATGTGAGCAGGAGCATGGAGAGGGTTGGCAGTGCTTCTGCCTCCACAGTGTGGTCTGTCCTGGGCTTTATGAATGTGAATTGAGTGTTGTGATGCCCCTTTACGGAGCGGGTTATTATCCCCATGTTTCAGGATGGGGAGGGCTGAGCATGCGAGTCCCTGTGATGCAGATGTGAGGCTGGGTGGCCAAGGGCTGCTCTCTGCCACCGGCTGCTTGGGGAGCAGTCAGGCTTGGGCTGGAGCAACACCGTGGCTGCAAACAGAGGAAAATGGCAAATGAAATCATGAGAGCTTTGCTTCTCCAGGGGAGCTTGATTGGGCTGAAATAGGTGTCTGAGAGTGCCTTGCTGTGCTCGCCATCTTTTGCTCGCTTCATTTAATCGCAAGCATAACCAAGCCCTCTCCAGCCAAATACCAAAGGTGCTTGGGTGCCGTTGCCAGCCAGGTGCAGGTACACGCAGCAACGTGTGGGGAAGTCAGAGGCGTGTGTGGGTGTGCAGAGCTGTGAGTGTGTTTGTGGGGATGGGATTCCTCCTGTTCCCCAGCCACGTCTGTCGCCCCAGGTTTCCTTTACCTTGAGAGCCGTGCTTTGTGCCCCGCTGGCTGGTGGTGGTGGCTGGAGGGGCAGCAAGCTGTGCCCGAGACCCATGGTGTTGGCATCTCCTCCTGCACCTGGGAAACTGCCTGGCTGCAAAAGGTCCTAAATGCTGGGCTCCTCCTGGGGCCAGACTACAGCCACAGCCTGATTTGCTGTTGTCCATGGAAAAGCCAGTGTCTTTGGGATCTGATATTCCCCTGTGCAGATGTGCCTTTGCATCTCACCCGGAAGGCTGGATTTATCCTGGAATAAACTGGATGCAACCCTAAATTTGTTCTGCTGGAAGAGCAATGATCATCAAAGTCCATTTGATTCTCAATTAGTCTGTCTGCCCAAGGCTTTAAAATGGGTTAGATAAACCACATTAGAAGTTAAATCTGAATTAACATTTCCTTGCATAGGCGACCCCTTGGAGCCCCAACTGCAGCAAAGCGGGACTGGGTGCAGAGCAATGGGTTCCTGTTGGGGCAGCCCCTTTCTGGGGCTAAAGTGGGTGCTTTTGGGTGCATTCCGCTTGCAGGACACCCATCACAGCAGGGCTGCTCCTCTTTCCATAGCTCAGCCCTGCCGTGAGCTGACCCTTGGCACAGGGCTGCCGTGCTGGGGTATTTTTAGAGAAGATAAGAGTGATGGCAGGAGAGAGGGCTCCATTCCAGGGAGCTCCAACTCTTTAATTATGTTTTTGGTCTAGAAAATTATATGGTTCCTAGAGCGTAAATAGAGAATACATGGAAGGTAATTGCACCTCCGGGTGCAGATTATCTGGTAGCAGGGAGAGGCTGTGTGGAGGCCGGGATCAGAGGGAAGAGCTGGGCGGAGGAAGAAGGAGAAACCAGCTCCTCAGGGCTGCCAGGCATTGCCCTGCTGCAGGGTGGCTGCACCCTGCCTTGCCCCGGGCTCCTTGCACCCTCATCCTCTACTTATGTGCTTATGGGGGATCCCACAGCAAGTACCTGGGGGGTCCCCAGCCCCCTAAGGGTGAGGACTAGTCCTGTGAGCCACCTCATTGCCATTAGTCCCTGTGTTTTGGGGGCAGTTTACTTCAAACCTGCCTTGAGGGATACCTCATTGGGACCTCCCTGGGCACCAGGGCTGGTCCAGGTTTACTGGAGATGGTGAAAATCTGCCCCCCGCCTCTGGCCGCTGTGTGCCTTGACCTGCATTTGGCTCCATAGGGAGGAAAGAAATTTAAGACTTGTTTCATGCTTGTGCCTTCCACCCTGCTCAGGAGTGGGGTACACACAAGGAAAGCCTCAGTTTTCTCTGCATTTTCTTTTTCTCCAGAGCAGCCCTGATTTCAGATGTGTAATCCAGAACTGCACGGGTGTGGGATATGGAGCTCAGCATGCATCCCTCACTGCTGTGTGCTGCCAAAGATGATGCTCTCATTCTGCAGCAGAAAGGGCGAAAGCAGGAGCTTTTTCTTTTAAGTGCTGTTTTTTATATGGACAAGCTTAATTTTTGGTGCATCCTTTTAAAGAAAGCATGAAATGAAAAAAAACATCCAAAGTTCTGCGTTGGCGGCAGTGATTTTCTGTGTGGTTCCCTCTCCTTTCCCTCCTTCCATGAAGCGCGAGCAATTTGGATGGAGGATCCTGCGGACAAAGAGAAGGGTGTGAGCTGGGGCTGGCTGCACGCACCCAGGAGGACGGCAAAGCGCAGTGCTTTGAATCTGCCGGGTGCTGCTGAGCGTGACCGGTCTTGTAGAGCCGAGTACCTGCAGCAACGAGGAGCCGAAACCTTCATTAGGTGCAGAAGCGTGAGCAGGGACGTGGCGTAACCCTGTCCCTGTGTTTGCTTGCGTCCTTGCTAATAGAGACTCCAGGTGGGACCTCATTGTCCAGGCACCTCCCAGTCCATCCCTGGAGTCCTGATCTTGGGATCTAGAGCCTGTATTCCGCCTGAGTCCAGCAAACTCACTTGAGAGGAAAATCAAATGTCTTGGTGATGGGAGGATGCCTGGCTGCTGGAGCTGGGAGGTAGGAAGGGGACTCTGGAGAAAACAGCTGGGATTGGATAAGGAAATTTGGGCCTCTATCTCAGATCTGTCTCCAGCTGCTGTTTGTGAAGCAGTTTTGCAGAGCCTTTCCCCAGCCTCCCTGCTTCGGTTTAACCCTCCACCTGGCCAAGTGCTGGAGATGTGGGATTTCTCCCACCACCACCTTCTTCCTCCTCCCAGTTCCCAGTACAAACGCATGGAGCAAAGCCGCCAGCTCTGTTTATTGAACACAAATAGAAGATAAAATAGTGGAAAACTAATTTTTTCATGCTCATTGGTGGGAAAGATTAAAATTATGCAAATCCTCGGCAGCGAGCTTGGTGCAGAGATAAGGGGATGTTCAAGTCAGCTGGCTGCCTGCTAATTCACTCATTGAAAAAGAAATGAGCAGGAAAGCTGTGATCAGCGTCACCGGCCCCTCATGGTGCTCACGGGGCTGGGATTTCTTTGCTGTGCTGGGAGGAAGCCAAACAAAGGAAACCTTTTTTTGGAGGCGTGCAGGATCCGTGCTGAGCTGCTCACCCCAAAATCACGTGTCTGCCGAGTGCCGGCCACGATTGCTGCCTGATGAGCTCTGGGATGCAGCACCTAGACCTTGTCCAGGGTGTTTTCTGCCAGCCTCCAGCCAGTTTGCAATGACCTGAAACCCCGTGAATGTGGTGGGTTTTCTTTCCCATAGCTTGAGGATTCTGGGGGTGAATGAGGTGAAGTCTGCCATCTGGATTGCTCCGTTAGAGCCATCCCATAAGCAGAGCAAGGCTGGGAGCTGAGTGGGAAAGCACTGAAGATGAGCGATGCTGGTGCTTGGTGCTTTCTACTGCAGCCGTGTGGCTCTTGGGGGGCTGCAAGAGGCGAAGTGGGGGTTTGCAGGAGGTTCACTAACCCAATGCAAAGGGTTGTACGAGGCAGGGGAAGGGCAGGTCCCTGCCACATGCTGGATATGGACTTTGCCCCACGATCCCAGTGCTGCTGTCGATGAAATGGTACCCATCTCTCCCCAGGAGACACCCGCTTTGTAGTGGAAAGCAAGTCTTGAAATTCCCTGTATAGGCACATTAATTAACTTTTGTAAAGCAGCAGTGCTGTGGGGGTTTTCCCGGGATGAAAGGCTTGTGTGTGTCTGTCCGTGAAGGATCGGGGTGTGCGCAGATATGTTTGTGGTCAGGAAAAAGCGAGCGTGAAGCAGCATCCCATCGCCCCCTGACTCCGGGTCTCTGACTCAGCCCAGTGCTTTGGCTGAAGGAGAGATTTAACTCCTTTAAACCAAACTGAGCCTGTAGTGCTGGGGAGCGTCAGCTGGGCACTTCTCCCCTCCCAGACAGAAATTAGGGCAGATAGTGAGTCTTCTGTTTGTTGTGCTGCACGCTTTGTCCAGCACAGGTTCCTCGGCCATCCGGCCCGTGCATTTACTTCTTGAAATCCCTCAAGATCATGCTGGTGAGCGACACCTGGCATGGGGGGGACTGGTACCCCCTGGAATCCAGAACCCTGAGAAGCAGCTCAAACTGCCGACTGTGCAAAGGCACCCATAAAATGATGACGGCTGCTCATCATGCTGGGAGAGGGACCTGGTGCCAGCGCGTGTTTTTGGAAGGGTTTGTCTGACTTCCTGTCAAATCAATATTTATTCACAAATCTATTTGTTTGCTTTTGTCACTGAAAACTCTTGTGGGCTTTTTTTATGTGTGTGTGTTGTTTTGTTCCCCTTGTATATTTTTGGCTGCGCAGTGCTGGCGAGAGGGAGCTGCTGCAGCTTTTGCTGGCTGCAGTCGTTTCAGCTGCTTCTCCTAACTCGTGGTTTTGAGCCTCTTTTGTGAGGAGGGACTTGGCTGGCAACTCTCCTCTGGCTGGGCACATCTTTTTCCCCGTGCCCTTGGGCCGGAGGTGGCAGTGCTGCTGGAATTGGAAGGGGTTGACCTTAGCCAGCGTGGATGGCGTTTTTCCACGACTGCGTTATGGATCATGGTGGATGAGAGGTGGAAGAGATCAGCTGTCCTCTAAAATGCAGGGACAGTATTGGTGCTGGCTCTGGGACCTGTGGGTTTGGTTTCCTTCATCTGCATAGTTGTAGCCAAAGCCATTGCTAGTTTATAGAATCATAGAATCGTTTAGGTTGGAAAAGACCTTTAAGATCATTGACTCCAACCGTTAACCCAGCGCTGCCAAGTCCATCACTAAACCATGTCCCAGAGTGCTGCATCTACATGGCTTTTAAACACCTCCAGGGATTGTGACTCCACCACCTCCCTGGGCAGCCTGTTCCAGTGCTTGATAACCCTTTCGGTGAAGAAATTTTTCCTAATATCCCATCTAAACCTCCCCTGGTGCAACTTGAGGCCGTTTCCTCTTGTCCTGTCGCTTGTACCTGGGAGAAGAGACTGACCCCACCTGCCTACAGCCTCTGTCAGGGAGCTGTAGAGAGCAAGAAGGTCCCCCCGAACCTCCTGTTCTCCAGGCTGAGCACCCCCAGTGCCCTCAGACCCAACCCAGGATATGAGGTGCAGCCTCACCAGCGCTGAGTACGGGGGGAGGCTGCGACGGGAGCACGCTCTGGGTCCTGTGGGGTGCGGGACACCCCTCGCATCCATGCGAGCCCACCGGTTGCAGGAGCTGCCTGGGTGGCAGCGTGTCGTGCTGCAGCCCCTGAGCCATCCCTCCCTGCCTGCCCTGGCAGCCTGCCTGGGACCGGGGCGGGGGGGGAGCTGCGTGCGCCAGCATTTCCCTCCAGGATTGCAATCGTATTCAAGTTTCGCCATCACCACTAACCTTCCCGTTCATTTATTTTTCCATTTTATTGCAAGTGAAACAAATAATGGCTTTAGCTTTGCCCTCCCTCCCACCGCTCTCCCCCTTCTCTCTGCCTCCATCCCTGACTCATTCCCAACCCCCTGAGCCCATCCTACTGGTGTTTGTTTTCCTCCCTACCCGTGCTCTCGCTTTCTTGCTGGTTTATTTGCACTGCTGTAGTGCTTAGCGTACAGATGGGGACCGAGGATGTAGCACCTCTCTTTTGCTTCCAGCTGGCGTGGGTCCAGCTGTTTGCAGAGCTCTTTACACCTGCTAAAAGCTTGTGGCTGATGAAGATGGTGCTGTGATGAAGGCACAGCCCCAGGGCTGGGGGTTGGAGCTGCAGGTGGCATAAAAAAGGGGTTTTTTAGCAGCCGGCTGAAGATCCGCAGTGCTCCAGAGCCCCTTGGGTGTGGGGTGAGTGTTGCCTCCTCTTGGGGTTGTCTGCAGAGCCCAGTAGCTGGAATATTATTTATCTCCCCCTAGCCAAATCATGCAAAGCTAAATTGAGCTGTGGCAGGCAAAAGTGTGAAGCGTATTATTAGGAACAGGGAGCTCTTGTTCCACAGCTGCTGCTGCTGCTGCCGTTGGTAATTAATGTTTGAGGAATTGCAGATCTTCATTAGGAGAACAATTAGATTAACGAGAGAACCCGAGCAGAGGCTGTAGTGGGAAAGGGTTGGGGGGAGGCTTTAAAAACAAAATAAAATCCCGCTCTGGCACCCTGCCTTGCTGCTCCAGGGACGTGCTGATGCTCTTGGAGGTGTGCCGGGAGGAGACCAGTCCCTTCTGCCCGAGCGGTGACAGGCGCTAACGGGCTGGCGTGGAGGGGGGCGCGCGCGGGGGATCATTATGGAGAGGAAAGAAGCAATCTACGGTCATCATAAATACTTAAGGCAACCCAGCACCCATTGTTCGGCTGCAGCACTGGGTTATTAGTAAAGAGAGCACTGGGCAAAGGCTGCTCAGGGCTTAGCGAGGTCCTGGGTGTGCATCGTTAAAAGCTTTAATTGGTGGCCTTGTTGCTGGAATCACTGACCCCTCCAAGGCAAGAGCCACGCTGGCTACGAGGTATCACCTTCAGGGTCTGGGCTTTAATTCAGGCCAATGAACGGGCCTGAAGTTGAGGGATTTAAGATGCTTCTTAACATTATTTTTTTTCAGAAGGAGGTATTTGGGGTTCCCCCAACCCCTTCTTTTCCTCCCTGTGGGCTGCCCCCATGCTGGGTCCATCCCTGCACCTGCAGTGGGTTTGCCCTCGCACTGTGTGGCCAGACTAAGGTGCTGCACAACTGGCTGATGAGCAGGATGCAGCAGGAATTTGCTCAGAATAAATGAACCATTTAGAGAGGTTGTAAAATCATAGAAAGTAACGACAGAAGGGAGGTTGGAAGGTCAATTAGTCCCTCTCGCTGGCCCAAGGCAGCGTCGTGCTTTTGGAAGTCGTTTGAGGTAGATGCATGCCTGGCCTTTGTAAAAACCTGCGGTGATGCTGTTCCCATCCCTGGGCTGCGCTTCCCATCTGCCTGCGCTGCCTGGCTGGAGTCCCACTGCTGGCTCAGCCCCACACAGCTTCTCCCGTGGGGCACCAGCAATGCCCTCCCCTTGGGAAATGCTCCTCATCGCCCCTTCGGACTGGCCACACTGTCCCCTGCATCTGGTGAAAGGGATGGGGTGGGGGATTCTCATCTCCACTTGTTTTAAAAAATTGAAGCACAAGAAACTCTCTTTCCAGCAAGGTGGAACCCCTGAGTGGTGCAGTCAGGTCTGGGCTGGGGGAGGCTGTGGGTCAGCCCCCAAAAGCAGAGAGTGTGAGGGCTTGGGGGGTTATAAAGCCCAAGTGTGTTGCAGAGGGGGCTCAACTCTGTCTCACCCATCTCTTCTCCCCTTGCACGGGGAGAAAGCAGAAAGTTCTGCCTTTCAGGGGACAGCAGATTTCTCCCTTCAGTAATTGATGAGGAAAAAAAAAGTTGCATTTCCTGGTGACTCCAGATGGTGCAGTGAGAATAAAAGCATTTTCTGCAATATGGTGGCTTCTCTGCGTCCGAAGGAGAGATTTGTTGTTGGACCCGTTCCTGTTTGGCTCAGTGCCTCTGATGACGGACAAGTCCTTACTGAGTGCTCGTGCTGGCTGGGTGGGCAGAGAGGTCGTGGGCTCTGGAAAGCTTCCTGCATCTGCACTCATCAAGAGTGAAAGAATCTGCTTTTATCAGGCAGTGCTCTTCCTTGCCCTGCTGAAAATGGAGGACAAAAAGCATCCTTCTCCCTGGCCAGGCTTAGCTCGTTGTACGCTGATGGTCTTCACCTGCCGAGTAAATATTATTGCATGTTTAATTCATTGCCCACTTCTCACGGGGGCTGTGTGTGCGCGTGCATATGTGCTGTTTGGCATTACAAAAACATTGTCGTGAATACTCTGCCAGCCTACTCAGAAAAATCTCTTTTGCCTGATCTTTGTCATGATTGACTGGTAACAAAGACACCTAGATGATCTCACCAGCTTGTCAAAAAACCCCTTATGCTGATTTAAAGTAAAATACAAAGCGATGTGCCTACTGGGTCGAGTCTTTTTGAATCCTGGGTAATGGGTAGGTTCTCCCAGGGTCCTTTTGCAAGCTCCTTTCCTACAGCCTGCTGTAGGAGGGATATTATCAATCTCTGAATGCTTATAAATGTTTTAAGCTGCCTCTGATGCATCGCTGGCGTGGACCGGCTGAGTATGTGTTGCTTTATCTTAACCAATGAAATGCAGCTGCCTCTGGGGTGGGATGTCGGCAGGACCGGGCTGCTACAGCTGCTCAGAGCAGAAAGGGAGGAAAATCATATTTAATAGAAGTAAGCCAGCCTGGTGAGATGAGGCTGTCAGGCAGGAGCTGGAGTATCGCGAGGGTGATGTTACTCCCAGTTTCTGCTTATTTAGCAGCCTATTAATTTTGCATCTCGTATGGAGGATGAAAATTGCAGCAAAGCCCTGCCTGGCCAAGCTGCTCAGCTGAGAAGCATTCCTGGCTTGCACCACTTGGGCGTTGCTGCACGCTGGTGTGTTTTGTGGGGCTTCATTCAATGCGTTAAGGTAACTCATGGAGGCACCCGCTAGAGCTGGGGCTCTCTGCAGGGATGTGACAAGGGCCAGAGGCTTCCCTAGATAGACAGGCCAGAATTAAATCAGAGGGAAAGCAAGCACAGAGCATGGATGCAGCTTCCTAGCCCTGTTGCTGACCTTGAACAGTGCAGCCTAAGACCCTGTCCAGGCTGCTCTGGTGTCTGCTGGTGTGCAGGGCTCCACCAGCCCAAGCAGTGACCTACCATCCTCCCAGCTTAGCTCTTAAATTCAGATGAGATCATGGCAGCAAGTGATGGATGGGTTTTTTTCTTTCTCTCCTCCTCTCTTAATCTCTCTGGCTGGTGGGTCTGAGACACAGGATTCCTGCCAGAGCAGGGGAAGGGATTTACTCATCTTCTGTCTTGCAAGCTCAAAACCAAATCCTCTTTATGGAGTTTAACCCCTGTGTTGGCTGGCAGGGCTGGAGCACCTGGCAAGGAAGTGGTGGGGGGAGAGATGCTGAAGGAACAGGCAGGTTGAACTAGAGAGATCAGGGAGGACCAGGAGCGATGTCCCTGTGCCCTCAGTGCCCAGGGCGTGCGCTCTGCCTTTGTGTTGGGTCTTGATTGCAGCATGCTTGATCTTGGGGTGGAAAAAACACATATGGAAGCGTTGATGAGCCTGTGGCTGTGGGAGCCACGTTGCCCTGTGTGCTGGCCAGCGGTGGGTCCTCGTGGCAGGATGGAGCATCACTGGTGCGCCAAGGTTGGGTAAATGTCCTCCTGTGCAGTACTCCCGAGCAGGCTGCTGCAAAACCCAGGGAAGACAGCACTTACTAATAACCTTGATTGGCTTTACTTGCTGGTCACTAATCAGCAAGATGCAAGCTGTGGCGACGAAGCCAGCTTTATGGTATGGACAAAGAAAGACAAGCCTCTTTATCCTTCTTACTGCGGCTCAGGATCCCCGTCCTCGCTTGCTGGAGGATTTGCTGGTACGGTGGTGCTGTGTGGAGCAGCAAGACTCACCCTCCTGTTCCCACTGCTGCTTCCAGCTCTCCCTAACGGAAGCACAATTATACCTTTTTCATGGGGTACGAGGTAACAAAACAGATCATCAACTGCACTGTTGTGGCAATGATTTTCATTTACCACCACATGGTAATTAGGCTAAACTTTACATGTTTGCTTCACTACTTTTATTTCCTCTCATTTGTTTTTTGCTGATAAGTGGAGTGTGTGCAGGCAGCTCCATCCTTGCACAGGGACTGCAGCACTCCTGTCTCGTCTCCCAGTCTGGTACCCAGGGATGTGCAGACAAGAGTGGCCATGTCACATCCAGGCCGTAGAAGGAAATGCATTTCTTTCCTTTTTTTGTTTCCCAAGGCTTTTGGCTTGCCTGTGGGTGGGCTTGAGCTGTTCCAGCCTCTGGAGTTTAATTGCCTCTTCCATAATGAGAAAGCCAGGGCAGTCATTCTGCATGTCTTGGCCATGGGCAACCCTACAAATGATAAGCAGGGGGTCAGGTTTTCCTCTGTCTTAGTGTAAATCAGACCAACTTGGTGTTACTCAGCAGGAGCCTCTCTGGGTTCATTGGGGTGTGAGGGAGCAGGGTCCTCGCCTGTGTCTCTAGTGGTGGGTTGAAATTCGCCAGGGTGTTGTGTTTGGAGAGAGTTTGGGGGTTTGGTTTTGGCCTGAGGGGTGTGTGTGTGTGATTTGGGGATCTTTTGGGTTATTTTTATTTATTGTAGCTCATATTATTGGGGACTGCGTCTACCTGGGGAAAAAAAGGAGTCATGCAAAATCTGGACAAAGCTGGCGGTGTTAGCGTTCCTCTCCTTGGGGTGGTGCTGGTAGCAGAGGGGTGCCTGCGCCAGGGGGGGTGAGCTCCCGTGGGAGCACCAGGAGGGTCCCGCTGCCACCCTCCCATGGGGCCCATCAAGCTGCCCGGGTGCTTGGCGTTGTGTTCAATGGAGATCTCTGAGGAGCCCAAGCGCTGATGAAGATAACAAATGGAGGCAATCGATCAGCAATTGCCTGTAATGAGAAGGTTGTTCTTGCAAGAGGACTGGTGACATCCTACACTGGTCCAGCACTCTAAGCTGGAACTGATGAAGTACCCCCATCTTCCTAATTAACTTTCTTTAATTTTTTTTTCTTTTGATTTTTCATCTCTTTTCTGTCTTCTGCTTGGGCTGAAGGCTGGCGAAGGATGCTTTACTTGGACACAAACTCATAGCAGCAATGGGTGGGCAGGTTGTGTCGCCTGGCTGCAGTCCTGCCCCGGAGTGATGGGCTCTGCAGGAACTGGCCTCCCACACTCCTGGCCTGGCTGCTGGGGCTGGGAACCCACCACTTGTCCTCAGGGGAGGGTTTGCACAAGACTCTTCGGTAGCAACCACCTATTTTGTGAAGAAAGGAGGTTAAGTTGCCCTCAGAGGGCAGCAGAAAACTGTAGGAGCTGGAGGAAGGCCAGGCAGGTTTCTATCAGCAGCTGAGCTGCCGTCAGTGAGGAGCAGCGTTGTCAGCCCCAGGAACGGGGTTTGACGCCTCCTGCTTGCACAGGGCTTTGGGGGTGAAGGAGGGGGCTGTCACTGCCTGCTGCTGCTGACGGCAAAAGCAGCCCCTGTGCAGGCCTGGCAGAGGGTTTAGAGGGTGGAGAAGGCTGCAAGATGTGGCAGCATCCGAGTTGCCGTGTGAAGGGAGCAGTAAGCCAAAGCTGGAGGGATTAGCCTGCTCAGAGGGACAGATGCTATTTGGATGGACTCTTCCCAGTACAGGCCATCTTCATGCCATGCTGCGAGGCAGGAAAGCACTGCTTCCTCATTGTTCAGTGTTTTTCTCATATGTTCTTAGTTTGACACACACAGATGTGAGTCCAGGAAGTCTTTCCCAGGAAGGTGGAGCGCTGATCTGATCCTTCATTTGATCTGGGATGGAAAAATGCTTTTTCTTAGCTTGGACTCCAGACATGAGAAAGGCTGTTGTGGTTTTGCTGGCAGTGGGCTGTATTTGGTTGGGCTCTTTGTTGATTTTTTTTTGCTTTTTTCTTCCTTTTTTCCTTTGCTTTGTTTGAGGGGTGCTTGATATCTCTGATTTGGAAAGGGTCCAGTGATGATTATGGCTACATTGCCCAGGTCAGAGAAAGGATGGCTGTCATGGGAAGAGGTGTTAGTGCTCTTGCCGGTGCAAAAATTTCAGAGTGAAGACTTGTGCAATATGACACAGGCCTGCAGATTGCTAACAACCAACATGAGTGTAAATGATGTCAAGTCTCTTGCAAGAGATGGGGTGTGTATATATGAAGGAACTGCATCCTGGTGCACTTGCTGTAGGTCAGAGTGGGCGTATATTCCTTTTCTTCAGACTTGTTCAGGAATCCCTACCTGCTGCAAACATTTGGGCCAAATTAAAAAAAGATTTTTGGTATTTTTTTAAAATCATATATCGTCTTAGTTGGCAGTGTGTCTGGTGTCCCAAAGGCTAGAGTGGTTTGGTGCTGGGTGCATGCTCCTTTGCTGCCTGGTGTTTCCCCACCAGTCTTGAGCAGGTTGCGATAACCCAGCGTCGCCCATCTGCCGGGCTCCCAGGCTTGGGGTGCATGTGGTTTGGGAGCGGGGTGTTGGTGATCTTCTCCTCGGCATTATTTTCGTGCAGAAGATCATGTTTATTCCCCTTGTGGAGGCTGGCTGGTGCGCTGTGCTGAGGATGCTGTGAGATGAGGCTGAGGGACGATGATTTACCCAGTGCTGTTGGTGTGCACATGGCAAGCGCAGAGACGAGATGCAGTCTGTGCCCCAAGGAACTCCCAGTCTGTCAGGCAGCTAAGCTGGAGCTAATGATGAATGACTTCCTAAATAAATAAATAAAGCTCGAAGGCCTGAAAAAAGAAACGCAAAGATTACCCTGAACCACAAGGAAATGTAGTTGTCGATGATCGCTAATGCTGTCAGGTGCTCAGCAGAGATCTGCGATGGTTTGTTGTTAAAACCTGAAGGATGGTGTGTGTTTGTGTGTGAGCAAGGGGAAGGGGATGGGGCAGAGGGGAACCTGGGTGAGATTCTTCCCTGCCTCGTGCCTTCGTGCATCCCAGCTCCTGCCCTGCATGCGCAGAGGCGGAGGAGAAGCTGTGCCTTTAGCCCACCTCTGCGCTGGGCCCCGGAGGATGCTCCTGGGATTTCTGGTTGCTCCGGCGTTGCCTCCCTCTCGCTGGTGATGCCATGGTGCTGCCACCAGCACAGGCTTTTTGCTCTGCCTTCGCTGCAGCAGGGGTGGTCCTTCGGGGTCCTCCCTGGGCTGCAGCCACAGCACCCTGCAGCATGGTTGGGCTTGGGCTTAATAGGAGTGCACACTGGCCACGGGAGTTGTGCTTCCTCCTCCTTCTTCTCATCATCATCCCTATGCCATCCCTATGGCAATGTCCCCTCTGCCCCTGTCTGTGCTGCGCCGCACCTGCGGAGCGCTTCCTGGCTGCTGCAGATGCATCACCGCTTGTCAGAGCTGTCACTGCAGGGAATGTGGTAGGGGGAAGTTAATTTCTCCTGACGATTCGAAGCCAACCGGGAGCTCTCCTGTCTCATTTCTTCTGCAGTGACCACGGCTTAACCCTTGCTGTGCCATCGTGCCCCAGGGCAGGGAGTAGCATCTCTTGCAACACCCACAGTGCTGCACCCCAAGATGCCGCCCGTGCCTATTGCTTGGGGAAGTGCTGGGCACTTTGCACGCACGGGAGGACCAGGAATGCTGCAGGAGGACAGAAAAAGCATGTGCATGTGTGCGTGCAAACACAGCGAGAGGCACTATGACTTCATGCTCAGAGCGCTGTCTTAGTGTGCAGTTTATTCTGGTTTCCCACATTGTAAAAAGGGGTAATACTGTCATATTAAAGGACTTGGAGATCTGGGGATGAAAAGCAGCGTATAGGACCAAGACAGTTCTGATCAAAGCTCTTTTTTCTCCATCTGTGTTTGTTTCCCCATGGAAGATAATACTCTGCCTGTTACTTGTAAATATATATTTTTTTAAGATCTAAGTAACTCCCTGATAGATAAACAGTCATGTTTAGCTCTGAAGGATCTCTGCTGGCTGCTCTAATTGCGTTTGCCAAGACCATGGCCTGCGTTTTGAAGTGGGTTGGTCTGACACCTCATTTTTCAGGCAGGCTCACGTGTCTTTTGAGATCAGTCCTTCCTGCACAGCCCTTGGAGCCGGGCACCTAAAGCCACCAGTTAGTCTGGACATGAGCTTTGCTGGTGAATGGGGTTTGTATTTGTTTTATTAAGGTTTATTGAAGCGCTGTGTGGGAGGTGGGTCCTGTGGGAGCTGGGAGCACAGCAGTCCCACGTGCCCCAGCAGAGACTGGTCCTCTGAGCAGCAACAGGCTCCCCCACGCCTGGGGTGTCTTTGCTGAGGTGAAGGGGCCCAGAAGGCAGAGTCATGTGGGGGGCTTTGCTGGCCTGATGAGCGCAATTCAGGAGGCTCAGGGAGGGCTGCAGAGCATTAGGAGTTTCCCCGTTGTGGGGGAAGGATGTGCATGGTTCTGGCAGCAGGTCTCGCTGGGACTTTTAGCATTTCACTTTTGTGGCTGGCAGGTTTCTTTTGTTTTTTCTCTCCCGTAAGCTAACCCTGTGAGCAGCAGCAACAATACCGTTGCGTGCAGACCCTGCTCTCTGGGTGAACTTCCTCAGGGGCTCTCCTGTCTAACCAAGATTTGAGGTCGAGTGGCTGCTTTCTGAGCAGGGGCATCAGCAGCATCTTCCTCTCTGCGCCCCCACTGGCTTTCAAGTTCCTGATAGGGAACTACTATAGCTGCGGTCTCCCCCCCGCCTCTGTTAAATAGGGTCAGGATGTTAGTGCGTGGGGAGGGGGAAATGAGCATCAGAAACACATACTTTGAAGCTCATGTCTTCATGCTCTGTTTCCCCAGGAAAAGAGGCTAATACTTGTGAGCAAAGCAACCTGAGTGTGGAGACATGGGCTGTGCAGGCTTCCAGGGGTAGCATTGCATGTTGGCATCTCCTTGCTCCCCGGCGCCCATGGGGAAGGTCCCACGGTGGGGTCCTGGGCCAGGTCCACGCAGGCAGCTGCCCGCATTGCACGAGCCACCAGCGCTGGCATCCCTGTCCCAGCGCTGGTGGGGTTGGGTTTGCCGAGGGCAGGGTGTTAGGTAGGAGCAAGACAGAAATGTGGGGTAGGAAATTTAAATTTCATCTCTCCCCTCCCCAGGGGAGGTGACAAATGAGCTAGTGGTTGTGCTAAAAGCTTTTCTTTCTTTCTTTAAAGAGGTTGCTGGGAGGAAATGAAGTGACCCACTGACCTTTGTTAATACGCAGCACAAACTAAGCTGGTGCTGCTGGAAGGAAGAGAGCCCTCAGTGCAGCCCTCTGCCTGCAAGGTGTTTGCTTCGATTGATATGTCTAATGGGAGTAATTCTCCCGCAGCAGCTACTGAAAATGAAGATGTTTAATCATCCGCTAGATCTGTGTGGAACTTTTTGCAGAGAATTTCTTTAAAGTCACCCTTCTCCTTTTCACAGGCAGGTGAAACAGAAGAGAAGCCCAAATGCTTTTTTGTGACATTTTTTCAGGTTGTAATATTCTAATGAATCTGAAATGAAAGTGTGGTCCCTCCCTCTTGGATTATTTCTTGTAAATGCTGAGCAAACATTTTGATCACTGGCTCCATGGGGGCTAAGAAAAAGTGACGTATGGCAAAATACCTGCATAGCTCTGACCCATCCTGGTGCCTGTAACTGTGCAGACGCTTGTTTTTAGCAGCATTTCCCATAGGCTCCCTCTTTAAGCCTCGGGGACCAAGCTAAGCAAACTGATCTGTAGATAAAGCCCCCTCCTCCTCTATCCCCTCGGATACCCAAAGTAGCTTAAGGGAGTTAGGTGTCCAGCACCCTCTGAAATGGAAGTTGCTGGGAGGAAGATCTTCAAAAGCATCTTAGCGGCTTAGGTTAAGTCCCTTTGACTCTCAATGGAACTTAAGCTCTTAAGAAATGTAGGCCCTTCTGAGCATTTTACCCTTTGTGCCTAGCACCCTTGGGTCCCTGGAGATCCCTAGCTTGGTACTGACTGGAGGAGTCACAGTGGGAAGCTGCTTCTTGCAAATGCTTCTTAGTTTTATTATTTTTAATAATACTTTTCAAGATCCTGTGCTCAGCACATACAAGATGTACACATGTACATACTTTGAGCTAGAGATCAGGCAGTGCACAAGAATGAATGCCTTGCAGGAGCTCTTTTACTGTAAGAATTAATCTTATTCCTGAAATGTGACCGTATCTAGCACAAATCTGACCCCGTTGGGGGCCACGGCTTCACTTAATTGCATTCTTTAGCAAGGATTGAGGTCTATTAGGTGGTTTGCTTGTGTTGCAGGAGATACTGTGCCAGAGAATTTAGTGAGGGTTTGCAGGTCCGTGGAGCAGTGCAGGAAAGCTGCCATTATGTTTACTCGTATGGTGCCAGGAGCTTGGCTGGGTGCTCAGCAGACAGGCAGGACGAGCGATGCAAACCTGCTTCAAAGAGCATAGACAAGGTAAGCTGTGCACGTGCAGAGGAGGAGAGAGGATGGGTGATAGAGCCCTTATGATTTGAGCATTCATCAAAGCAATTCCCACCTGAATTCAGCACCACTGGGAGGGCAGAAGAGCCTTGTTGCATGGTAGCTGAGTTTCCAAATGTTGCGTGTTCTGCATTGTAGGCAGGAATCGTGCAGTGGGTAAGAAGTCTGTTTGCAGTCTCCCTGTTGCCAGGGTGCTACCGGGAAGGCAGAGCAAACTCCTGTCCCAGCCTCTCCTTGATACCCGCAGGGGAACCAGGTGGGTGCACGTCTTGCTGTCCTGAAAATCCCGTATCTGGGGGAGACAGCCAGTGACATACCTGCTCTGAAGGATGAGTTGCTGGATTGAAGTTGACATGTCCTAATATCTCTGCCAGCATTTTCTGTCTCCGTCAAGGGCTCGGGAAGCACATTAGCACCGGAGCGGAAGTGTCACCCTCTGGCATCTCCTGCTCTAATCTTGGAGATGTTGCTATATCCCCTTTACCAGACCTTCTCTATCGGAGCCCATTATATGGCATGAAAAGCCACGCTAGATGTGGGACAAGACTTTCTCTATCGGAGCCCATTATATGGCATGAAAAGCCATGCTAGGTGTGGGACAGCGGAGCTGCCAGGCTCCTCTCTTCGGAGGAGGCAGAGCATTTCTCTGGCATGCCTGCATTCAGCTCCATCATCCGGGGGACTTTGCAGGCATGCTGCATGGGGCAGCAGAGCTCTTGGCTGCTTGGAGCTGTGGAAGGCCACTGGTGCTGCATCTGGAGAGCAGATGAGGCTCAAGGAGATGTTTGGTGGCATTTACTGGGACTGCGAGGGGGATATTGCTCTGATAAAGAAAAACAAGAGTTTCTGAAATGCTGGCTAAATTAGCCCTGTGGGTTTTTTTTAATATAGAGAGCTAAAATGGTTGGGGGGATGCTTGCTCTCTCAGACTCTCGCCCTCTCCCCCTCCAGCCTCACTGGTGGGAGCTAGGAGCTGCATGACTGAAGCAGGGAGAAGGGAGAGCCAGTGAACAGCAACTCAGTTCCATTTGTTGTGCTGGCATTGATACCACATCCCCAGTTTAATTAACAATTACCATCACAGCTATTCATAATGTTCCCGGTCTCTGCTCGCCTCTGACAACAATAAAAGAAACCCCAACGCACTGTTCTGTGCCCTTGGAACCCTGCGAACCCCACATTAAGTCTGGCTGGAGCCTCTGTGTGTTTCTCTAAGTGCGTCTAGAACAAACATTTGAAGAGATTCCCAGTGGTATAATCCAGATCGTTTCTCTTTTTTGTAAGAGTATTGGTATTTATGCTCGGTTTTCACAAGCCAGCACTGAAGCACGATGGATCTAGACTAGCGCGGAACACACAGCAGAGGCTTTGTAATCCTCAAAGTGCAAGTCCAAAGCTCCTTGCTGAAAAGTTGCTCTTTAGGGCCGAGTGCATATGGGGACTTCTTGTTTATCCTGACTTTTCTTTTAATTCTGTACAGTTCAGCCTTGGAGAGTTAATGGGACAGAAAAAGATTAAAATGCCCCTTCACACTGCCTGTCCCGATGGTCTTATACCCTGATGTATATCAGAAAGCTTAAGCAACCTCACTATCCCCTTACTCCTTTTAAAGCCTTTGATCACTGTACAATATCTCCTACCTGGCTTTTCTCCAAAAGGTGATAAACCCCGGTTTTGATTTTTAATTGGGGTAGCTGATAGCAGGAAGGAATCCGTACAGATCTGAGAGCATCCTTCACACAACTGTAGCCCATTATTCTGGTGCTCAGAGCCTGTCTGATGGAGGAACCTCTTAGCTGCCAACCCTACGAGGGGGTTGTGGCTGCAGTTTTCACTCTATTTTCATCCCTTCTGGGGCAAAGCTTGTCTCTATCACTGAAGGAAGCCTTTACCAGTATTGACACACAGGAACACAGGACTGGGGTAGTTGCTAAGAATACAGCTCCCTTAATGCCATTCCAGCTTTGCAAAGGGATCAGGATAAAGCTGTAAGCAGGCAGCTCCGTTTGGAGTCAGGAATTGTCTCCATGGAAATGTGCCGGCAGGGCAAGGGGAGCAGGCTGGTGCTGAGCTTGCTTCCGTATCGCAGCTGTGCTAATGTGCTGGTGCTGTCCTGCAGCCACGTTCTTCCACACCCAGGGCAGAAGCGGTCAGGAGAAACTCTCTCCCGCACATCCCTGGGAAGTTGTTTGCTTGCTGTGCCTTTTGGTCCATCAGGATCAACTGTGCTACCCCCTGCTCCAGGTTTTGTCTCTTCCAGCTTTGTGTTAGCTCGGTAACGCAGTTCCTCTGTGTGTTGCGGATGGGGAAACTGGGGCACCAAGCAGGGTAGGGACCCTCAGATGTGCAGCATAGCTGCCTGTAATCCCAGCTACGGTAAGAAGCCTGGGAGACTTGTGAGCATGCATTTGCCTTGCAAGAGGGGCTCTGGGACACCTACACTGATTCCAGGGCTGAGGTTCAGGCTTGCTGTGTTGGGGTGAGTGCTGCACAGCACAGAGGCTGCCTCGGCAGGAAAGAAGTCCTTCCCCCAGCTGCTGGATCCTCAGCAAACAAAAGGGGACACGGGAGACATCTCCTACTTCATCTTCCCTCTTGTAGGGGATTTTTTTCTTCCTTTCTGGGTTTTTCATGAGTGAGATTTCAGTTTTTCTTTGCCTGCTCTGTGCTTTTGTGGAAGAATCGCCCTTTAAGAGGGTCCCTGAGCCCTGTCGGGTCAGATCGCTTCACACCTCATTGCTTGTGTGCTGCTTGGCCAGCGCTGCCTTTCTCCTGTGTTGGGGAGGGGAGAGAAGCCGATGGGTGTGAAACCTTAAACACGAGCTCTGTGCAGTTGGTGCCTTCTGATTACGCTTCTCTTTCTTGTGCCGTTCCCTCCCTTTGTGTGAGTGCATGCACAGAAATGCGCCGTTACCTGCTCAGGCAGGGAGGCTGCAGCCGGCTGGCCTCCTGCCCCCACCAGTCTGCTTGGCGATGGAGCTGGCCGAGTCCTTCGTGGCATCAAGGCGAAGGGCTGCCTGGCCTCCCCGCAGAGACCGTGCACAGCAGTCGCTCTCTGGGGACCCTGCTGGCGCTCTGGGCACTGTTCAGCTGCCCCCTCCCTCTGCAATGTTGGCTGCCCTCCTTCCTCTTTCTAAGTGCTCACCCCTTTGCCTTTGTGCATCTGCAGGTGCTGACAACGCTGGGGAGACACTGTGAGTCCTGCTGACCCGGAGCCTTCCCGGCTGGAGCTGAAGGCCATTGCAGAGGATGAGGATCCTTCCCAGCCCTGGGATGTCTTCGCTGGTCTCCCTCGTGAACCTTCTCTCCGTGCTGCTGATAGGCTGCATAGCTGAAAGTAAGTGACTCTGCTGTTCCCCTGCTCCTTAATTTCACCCATGCTTTGCAGGAGCAAGCTTTAATGCTTAGAGCCAGCAAAGTATCCCCATGTCCTTTTTAGCATCAAAGAAGAGCTCGCTACCTGATCATGTGTCTTAATTTTCCAATATCTTCAGCTTTCCACCAGTGCCTTCCTGTTGTTCCCAGTCCTGTCTTAGAGGGACATAGGGCAGCTATGTCCTCACAGCCTGCGTCGAATCTCAAGTTGCCCCTAAGACTGCCAAAGAGCTGGAGAGAAGGGGAGGGAACTGCCTGACAGCTCTTGCCAGAGCCTTCCTCCCCCTTCTCCTGGCCCCATCTCCACCCAGCTCACCCATATTGTCCTCTCCTGCTCTTGCCTTTCAGGCATCTGTCAGACACTAGTGACCGTTGTCATGTTACTTGCTGGGGCTGGATTCAAAACAGCATCCAAAGAAAGAGTATTATGTTTCTCCTTCCCCTGAGTGAACCAGTTCCAGTTCAACACTGTTTTTATCTTTTGCTGCCTTTCAGTTCTTGCTGTAAAAAATGAAAAGGGGAAGGAAAAAAAAGTGAAAATCTTCAGTGACTTGAATGTAATGTTCCTTCGACATGAAGGCTGATCACTTGGGATCAGTGGGGAATAGACTCTTCCAAGCTGATTGAATTATGACTGGTTTTTTTCCTCCCCAGCAAAGCTGCTTGAAGCTGGTGAGAGGGCTGCTTTGGTCAGTGTAGCCCTTGACAGCTTTTAACGTAATCACTTCGTTATCAGGGTTTATTAAGATGATGTGGTCACTGAGGATTGAATGGATCCTCGACCTTTTGTTGCTGGGAGACTTTTCCTTGAACACTGCTTTCTCTCTTCACTGCGGTAAGCGAGTGGGGTTATATTTGCCATTGCCTAGCTTGATTTTGTTCGATTCATGTTCAGCCCCGCTTTGCTGGGAGAAACGTCTATGTGAAGAAAGATAATGCTTCCTGTTGTTCTTTTTCATTTAATAAGCCTGGGAAGTGAGCTGGGCTCCGGGGGGTTCACTATAGGGCCATTTTTTTGGCGTGTAGCTGTGGGTCAGTCCATACCTCAAACGGTGCCACTGGTGTTCATAAAGACATACCCAAGCTTCAGTTTGAGCTGCCTGTCTTGAGCAGCAGGAGCAGTGCAGTGTTTGGCAGCAAGGAACCGAGCACGAGCCTTTTACCCAAGTGTTTATCCCAGGGTCTTACTTGGATGTTGCAGCCAGTGCTCTTGTAGATTCTGTACGAGCAGCCAGCGTGGATGGTAAAAGCCAGCTGCTGTGTTCCACCTGGGCTGGGGTGGCCTTGGTGGCTTGTGAAAGTGGGCACTGGTGGGAGGTAGGCCGCTACCTGCATTGGCTCCTGCAAAAGCAGGAGGCTGCAAAGCAGAAATCTCCATTCCTGGCTCGTTGTGCAGTAGAGTCAGGAGGGGAGGGGATGCATACAGTGGAAGATCCAGTGTCAGGGCTCCGGGGTCCCATTCTTGCCACTGGTTTGCTGTAACACTCCTGGCCAAATCACTTTGTCCTGTTGTTTACAAAGCAAACAATGCAGCTTTGCAGGCGCAGATGGAGATTCATGTGTGCAAGTGCCTCTCTAAGTAGAGCCCTCATTCATCTGCTGTGATGTCTTGAGTGCCTGTGAAAACTGGGGTCCTCTTTTAAGTGTACAGCAAGCCATGTGTGCTCACTGCTGGGAGTGGGCACTCTGCAGAACCAAGGCTTCACAAAATCATGGCTGTGTGACTTCAGTTTTTCTGTGGGTTTGGCTTTCCTGGGAAGGAACAAGCACCTTGTCTGTCCCTGTCTTCTGTGGGGCGAGCCTTGCTCAGAGGTTCCAGCAGAGCTGGGAGATCCCACGTGCTGTCTGACTGCTACGAAGCACTTTGGGTGGAAATGTGCCCTCAGGAAGGGCTGATGCTGATCAGACACAGAAGGCACCAGTTGTGTGGCCCAAGACCCGCTGAAATCTGTCACTGCTCAGCAGACACCTTGCCGCTAGCAGCCAAGATTCTCTCTCCTGTAGTTCTGCAGTGTCCTTGGATTCTGAACAGCGAGGTTTTGCGCTTTTTTCCCCTCTTGCTGCTCACAGATGTACATACAGGAACTTTGCAGGTTGCAGGACTCGGTGTCCGAGGCGGGGCTGCTCTTACCTGCTTGATGCGCAGATGAAGTTGGCCGGGCGGTGTCTCTTCTCCTAACCTGCAGAGCATGTCAGCATCTCCCTGACCTGGCCGCCCTTGGGGATGCTCCCCATTATGTTGCCAGTTGTTTGAACTGCTCTGCAGCTGTTGCTGTCTGCCTGGTAATGATGAGTTGAGAGCTCCTGGTTTTGGAGGGGCTGCTGAATCCTGCCAGGAGGAGGCCTGGCCCGTGCCAGGCCAGTCAGTAGCATCTGAGCTGGTCTGCAGTGCTCCCCACTGAGGCATGCAAACAGCAAACAGCTTTGTCTGTCACAACTACAGAGGCTGTGTGAGGAGCTGTCACTCTGTTCTGACAATGTCCTCTCCCATCAGATGGCCCTGGGCTCTGTCACACTGCCTCTCGCGTAATCCCTTGGCTGGCTTCCATTTGGCTGGCGCTTGCCACGGCGCTGACCCGATTTCCTGCCCTAATTCACCAGGGGGCTGCCAAGGCATTGCAGCCCCCGGGGCGTGCGATGCCAGGCAGTGCCGGGGCGGTGCCCCCACGGGGGCGGGAAGCCTGTATCACAGGTGGGAAGCCCCTGGGATGGTGGCTCCCGGAGGGCACCACCTTCCCAGCATCGCAGCTCCCCTTCCAGCGGAGTGTGGGGCTGAACGCTTGAACTTGCCTCCTCTTCCAGTGCGGCACTGGAGGAGCTGCGGCCTCTGCAATCAAAGGACCATTAAAATACTTCCCTTGTTTCCGAGGCTAATTGATCTCAGTCAGTGATTTAAATCTTTCTATGGCAGGAACATTCTATTTAAAGGAAACTGCTATTTAAATTAAAAAACTAAAGCACCACACTACTTTCTGCCTACCGTTCTTCCTTGTGAAGTTGAAGAGGATAATAATTGAAAGGTATAAAGCAGACCTGTTTCTTCTCTTTTTCTTGGGTTGCATATGGACACTTTCTTTGTTTCTTCTGTTTGGTCAAGGGCAGCCGTAGAACTGGAAATTGCTAACTGTGATTATTTTCAATGGCTTCACATTAAATGGAATATATTAGCATTTTGTTAAGAATTCAGCCGATTGTGTGAGTAACATTAATCGGCATTACCGCAGTGAGTTAGGGGAGGCCTTCCCCAAGAGCTGCGCCTTGCTGTGCTGCACAGCCAAGGAGGCAGATCTCGTGCCCCTTTGAGCTGACAGCAAACCAGACAGCACAGACAGGTGAGGTCTGGATATGGGTCCAGGGAGGGGAACAGTTTCCGAAATTGCTGACGTACCTGGGCACAGAACCAAGCCTTGCTGTTTCCCGGTCATGCACCCAGCCCTAGTCATAAAATCCCTGCAGCGAGCACCTTAAAACATCTCATTTTGTGCAGGATCGGTCTCGTCTGGCTGGCTGTGGCTGGGCAGGATGTTTCCCTGCCTGTGCTGTGCAGAGTGCAGCTGCATTTGACTGGGGTTTAGGGCAGTGGTCAGGTACTCCTGCCCTCCTGTGCTATCTGAAGGAACAACGTGCCCACTTTAAGTGCTCCTCAGTTGCAGATAAAAAGCCACTTACGGTATAGAAATGTGGTAATTTTTATAACTGAAATCAGCATGCTCGCTGTTTTCAAGTGGATTTTTCCATTGATTAAACCTTTGCGTTTTACAGTAGTGCTTTGCTAATTGGTACTTTGCATATACAGAAGGCTGGCATGTGGCTCTCTCCACCCCAGCAAAGATTTAATAGCAGATGCAGTAGTGAACATTACTTATTACTTAGGTTTCCTTCCTTTTATAAATCACATTATAGAACGCTTACTAGCACACTCTGAAGTATTACCATAAATAATTAAATCTAAATTGCAATTGACAAAATAAAAGAATAAAGCCCCTTTTATGATGCATTACCCTGGCTTTCTTTCCTTTTAATTGCCCTTGCTCCACCATTAATTTGCAGAACACAGTAATTCATGCCGCGTGCATGTGTGAGGGAGGCTCTCGCGCTCCATGAGCTGCAGAGCATCCGTGGAGGCTGGCAGCAGATGGCAGCAAGGGTTGCACCATGCGTGCGGGGATGGAAAACACGTGCAGTGGGTTGGGAGAGGAGCTCCTGTAGGTCCGTGTTCAGGCTGACAAAGTGGCATTTCGGGAGCTGGTGCAGTGAAAAAAGGTGTGTGGAACGTGTGTGCTCCGTGGTGTGAGATGTAGGAGCTGGTGGCTGGCTGCAAGGCTTGGCTGGCTGCAAGGCTTGTCTTGCTGATATCCAGATCACAGTGACTTACAGGTGTATCTGATTCCTCTCCTCTGAATGGTCCCTCCCATGCTCTTATCCCCAGATGATTAGCCTCTGCAGCAGGGCTCGCACCATTTAGCTCTGGAGGTCCAAGCTTTGATCTGTTGTTGGCCAAGACAGCAGTTGTCAGATAAAGTGGTAGTAAAAATCAAGGAGGCTTCATCTTAGGACTTGATAGACGTGTTAAGACGACATCAGTAGGAAGTGAATCGTTCTGCATTGTGGGAGAAAGCTGCTCCATTTATGAGTGTTGCAGACTGATTCATGACAACGCAACAGTGCTGTCCTAGGAGAAGGAAGATGCTGAAATGTGGTGAGGCTGAACTGCACCACGAGCAGTTGAGGTATATGACAGTGTACCCGCTGGGGGCTGAGGAGCTGGGGGGATGCTGTGGAAAGGCTCTTTCCCCTTGGTGAATGTGGGCTGTAGCAGTGTGCAGCAGAAGTGAAGGTGGGGACCTATAAGAGGTTGTGTAGTTGGTAGGTGGTGGAGTTTCTACTTGGTGTTGCGCATTGTTCCTTCAGTGAGTAGGGTCTTAATGGTGTGCAACAGGAGGCACCAACTGAATTGCATCCTCCCAGAAGGCAGAGATCCCAGCTTCCCTGCGCCAGATCCACGTGCTGCTTGTGTTCCCCATGCACCGGTTGCCTTTGTAGGCAAGGAGACACCTCGTTGTCCTTGTTTCTGAGTTGCCCTTTCCTTTGCCACCATCTCCCTCTGCCAGCTGCGATCCAGCCTGCAGTTGCTGAGAGTTCTGGACTAGTTGTTCCACTCAAGGACACCGAATGAAGCCTCTGTGTCACCTTGTTTAAGTGCCTGATTAAATTAAACCTTGCCTGCCTGGATTGAGTGATGTGTTTCTCTTTTTTTGTGTCTTTTTTATTTTTTTTAGCTAACTTGAATTGTAAAGTTTGTGTCTTCTATAGGACCTGGAGAGGAAATAAATCATCTTTTGAAAGAGCTTCCTTGGGGGCAGGGAGGGCTGTCACCTCCCAGGTCTCAGCTGTGCCCCACACTGTGAATGCTTATTAGATTAATCTCTGCTGAGGAGCACCTGGGGACAGCAGCAGCTACGGGTGTTTGGGACCCAGTCATGGGTGTCTCCTGGTAAAGAATGTTTTGCCAACCAGAGGTTCTTCTTGCTCAGCTTCATTAGATGGCTAAGTTAGGGGAAAAGAGCATCTGTTTGTTGTGTAAACAAGCAGCTTGTGTGAAAATGTCATCTACAAAGGGTTTGTGATAGAGAAAATGTATGTCTTTGCCATACCTGAATGCCAAAACTAGGGCTTTTACTCTGTGTCAGGCTTTACCAGGAAGCCAATACTTATTTCTTTGTGACTTTCCCCTTTGGGTGTCCTTTTTGCCCAGACGGTTCTTGCACATGCTGCCAGGAAGGACAGGATCTTTCTGGTGTCTCACCAAGACCCTGGGTCACATCAGCTTTTCATCTGCCTGGCAAGGTCTGTGTGGTTGTGTCTTTTCAAGACAGGATAGGAAAATCCTGGGTCACTAAAGGGAATCTGCGAGGGTATTCCCACCCTTTTTGTGGCCTGGCAAGCCCGATATTATTCTTAGAAGGCAAGCAGAGTGTTTTTCAAGGACGCCCGACCAGAGGAATGTCGTTCTTCCGTGTGTGTGGGATGGAATCTGGGCTCGAATTGGCCTGTGAGACACTATCTCCAAAGAACAGTTTTATTTACTCTGTGCCAGTCTTCCCCTCCAGTCAAGGATGTTCTCTTGCAACATAATTGGTCCCAGTTCCCACCTTAGAAAGCTGTGATGTTCTCTGCACTGCAGCTGCCTTTAATTTTTGGGGATTATTAAAGTTCATTAAAGTAGTCACGTTTTATGCCATCTGCTGCACGTGGTGGAGCTAACCGTCATCCGGGCTGTGGGCCGGGTACTGGAACAGGAGTCAGGAGCGTCCTCGCTCCGTGGCTGCACCTTCTCAACCCTCCTTCACCCCTTTTGCTTGTCTAGATTTGCTTTTTTGACCAAGGACTTCTCTTGCCATGTTGTTGTCCACTGTAATTAGTCTCAGCCTTGGTTTGGGGTTCTCATACTGCAAACGCTAAATAGTCATGTTACGGTTTGGCAGAGGAGCTGCCTGTTCCGTCCAAGGGCACAGCAGATAACAGCGTGACTATGGAAGAGATCACAGCTAACCTAAACCTGAAGATTGCCAGGAGAGAGCATTATAAATATATTTTGGATGTCTACTGCTAAGACTTTGAAAGGGGATACTGCAGTGAATGATTTAAACAGTTGACGTGAAGGAGCATGGATTGACCTGTTTTCACAGTATTGCTGCGCAGAAAATTTTTCGCATGTCCCATCTTGCTTGTTGCAGACATGAAACATTGCTGTTTCATACGTGCGTGGTTAAAACCAATGCTGCTAGCTTAATCTGTAATGCACAGAATTATTTCTGTTTCCTTTTGAGGCTGAGAGGAAAAGCAAAGCTTTAAAGAAGAAAAAAATAAATAGAAGGAGCTGCAACTGGTTTAGCATTCTACAAAGTTTCTCTGAGTCCTCCAAACCTTTAATTGACTCAGGAGCATAAAATTGAGAAGGGGAGAGAGTGAGCGAGCGTGTGGAGTGACGCGAGCGATTTGAATAATTTATTGTCCTTTGAAGTTGCAAGAGAAATTTCAGCTGCCTTGGGGAGTAATTTCTCCCCATTCTGAAAGGGTTTCTCCTTATTTTAAACTCATTCAGAGGATGATAGTTTTGCATTTTCTGCATAATTAATGAGCATAGCTCCCCCCACTCTCATACAACCTCTAAAGAGTGGTGGGGTGATGAAACTTGGTGGTTTTTTTAATTAATAAAGTCAAATTAATTTGGCTATGTCCTCTTCCTCCGTCAACTCTGTTAGAATTCATGGATTTATTTATAAATTAGTCTGAGCATGCTGCTAAGAGTGCTGTCACTTACAGATCTTTAGCCTGGACTTTGATTTGTTTGAGTGAATTTCTAAAAAGATGGTGTAGGTTTTTTTCAGTTCAGCTATTAAAGATCACCTTGAGACTGGCTCTCATGTGATCACCCACTGAGCCAGGAAGATCCTTCAGCTCTCGTTTTTCTTTGTCTGTCTGCATGAGTAGGATCCTTTTGGTTTTCAGAGCCTTCTGTGTGGTTTTTTCCTTATGAATGCTGTGATACTCCCCTTTACTTATAAGATCTGCTAATTGTGGTTAATTCCAATAGCTGCCACTTGAGGGACTGCCTTCACCTGAGAGGGGAAGGCATCTTCTGCCCTGGTGCCTGGAGGGGCTGTGTTACAGCCTTCTGATAAGAAGCTATCCCTTGCCTCTCTTGGCAGGTGTCAAACATGAACAGAAACCTGCCCTAATAAAAAAAAAAAAAGCGCACCTTCCTCAATTGCTGTCTTTGATAGAAGAATTTAAGGGGTCCTTGCTGCTGCTTTTTCGTATTTCCATTTCTCTCTTGCTCATGTGTTGCCTTATTTTTCTTGCTCACTGAATCTCTAGTTATGCCAAAGCTGAATTTGGTAGGTTCCCGCCACTGTCAGTTCTCAACACTGTTGCTGGATTCTCCCTTTTTTTTCTTCTTTTGTGTTGATGTGCCCGCTACAAGTCTGAATGATGAGTGTGGTGGTTAAGAGACAGAAGTTGTAATGGCTCGTGTGGTAGGAGTCGAAGTTCATGATTGTTAAAGGTTGTGTTCATCCATTAATCGTGGCTTTGGGAGGTTTTGGTTTCTTGTTTTCAAGATCTCCTATCCTGAGCTCCCTTGACATCCCAGTCTCGATACTAATAGACAGTACAAGCTCACAATATACCGTTAAGACCGGTAAGATGCTTCAAGCTTGTATACCCAGAATCTCCTTTTGTTGCATGGAAAATGTGGGCTGAAAGCTCTTACCAGAGGTCAGATAGGAGTGATGTAACAAGCTTTTGAAAGTACCCAAAATTTTGTGCTCTAGGAATTGTACCTTACCCTTCTCCTGTAGACCAGGAGACCTCCTCTCTTGCCTGAAAAAGACGCAGACAACAGCTAGTAAGTGGAAGTAATATATCTTTTATTTACAGGAGTAAAAGAGCAGAGTTTTATCAGATGATATTTTATTTATCTGGTGTGCCTTTCATCCCCAAATGATCCCTACATATATGTATTAGCTAACAAATCTTGGTTGAGATCGTTCATCTACTGTAGTGCTGCGGCCCCTTCTGAGCTGGCAGGACAAGGCAGGAGACCTAGCTGTGTGTTTACATTTTGCCAAGGTCTTTGTCATATCACTAAACCAAGGATCAGAACTGATCTTCCTGATCACATCCTTGAGGCTTCTAGCACTGTGCTTTCTCTGAAAGACCATGAGATGCAGAAGCTTGTAGCAGTTTGTTTTCCCCATTGCTGCTGACTCTGCTGTCACTTCTCAGTGGCTCAGGACCTCTGCTGGGCTATATTAAGATGGCATGCCCCCCTGGGAGTTGCGGTCTTTGCTCGTTAAGCTTTTTCTTCTTTCAGGCTTGTCCCATAGGAGGTAGGTTTTCGTGTTCTGGTATCCCCCATGGACTCTGATTCTTTGGTGGCTCAAACAGAGCAGCGGAAGTTGAGTACAGGGCCAAGTCCTTTCTAGCTGTGTCTTTTCTAGGTAGTGGGTGAATCGAGCTTCTCCAGGATGCCAATATCGATGACACGGCTGGAGTAGAAGCTGTCCTAGCAACATGGCAAGGGGAGGGAGAGCTCCCTGCCTTAAGCTTCTAATGTCAAACAATCTGGGATTGCTGTTACAACATTGATGGACAAGGGGCCCTCGTTAAGTGGCCAGGATAGCTCCTTGGGTTTCTTGTTCTTCCTCTGCTCTGGGTTGTTACGCCTTGTTATAGGATTTGTGGACAAATACGGAATGAGATGTTGTTACAGTTGATTGAAAGTGCTTGTGTACCCCCAGGGTCCTGGCTGGACACGTTGCTGAGGCTGCATGTGCTCCTGTGCTTGCTGGCCCCTCAATGGCTGATCCCAGGGCTACCATCTTACGAGACAGCATTGCTTGTCTGCTTCAGCTCTTGCTGGTCACACGGAGCAACTTTCTTCCTGGCATTGTGTTGTAGTGCCGGAAGGTGAATGAGAATCCTGGCCAGAGGGCCATCTGCATTATCACTTGCTCCTTTGCCCCTCAGTTTGATTTGTACCAGGGAGGGAGAGTGGAACCACCATGTGCTGGGTGCAGGCAGCGAGCACAGGGAGATGTGGTTAGCACACCTGAAGCGCGCTCCATCTGAATTGGTAAGAGAAGGGAGGTGGGGAAGAGGATGTTTGTGAAGTGGGGCCACAATGCACTGAAAAGCAAACTCAGTATTGTGTCTTCTACATCACGTTCCCTCTTGCACATACTTCACGTGCTGCTGAATTCTGCCTCTTTTCCGTCCTTTCTTGCCTTATCTGCAGAGTCCGTTCTGATGCTGGCACCAGCTGCCCACCATGCTTGCTGTCCTTTACTGCCAAAATACAGATCCCTTCGCCCCTAATGTTAATCCCTCATTTTTCATTCATTAAACTGAAGCCCACATGGTGCTCCGGGCTTCCACCATGTCATGGCTTTCACAGGATGGGTGGTTTCTGGTGTGTGCACACTGCGTGGCTCGAGGCACCAGATACGTTTTCCTGTGTTAGGGAGGGAGGGAAGAAGAAGGTCGAGAGTACTGTGCCACTCCCTGTAGAACAGGGACGGTTCTCCGTCCTTCCCTGTAGAGCAGTTTGCATCCTGTATATGTGTATCACTACACTGTGCCCTATACATTTGCATAAATCACAGCTGGAAGAACATTTTCCTTGGCTGTATCAGGGTGCTAGTCACTGAGGCTGGTTCTGGGATTGATCTGTGGCGGTGACAAATACCCTTTGTGCCATGGAGAGAGGTGGATCCTTTCCATACGTAGGGATGTAACGATGGTAGCCTGGAGAAGTCCTGCCGAAACTGGATGACTTCATACTAGCTGCTGTTCCCATGCGATAAAGCACCGTCCCATCCCTGAAAAGTAGCAGTTTAAATAGACCAGAAGGAAGGATTATACTTCCCCTCCAGCAGGCAGGATAACGTGGTTTTTCTCACCTTGGGTGTCAGAACTAGGAATAGATCTCTGATAGCCTCAGTCTCATCCTGCCTCCACTGCTGCAGGCTCGTACCTCCTCTTCCAGAGGGTCTGTATCTGAATGCATTGCAAATAGGAGCCTGAAGGCTGTACGGATGTGCCAGATCCCCAAAATTACAAGCCTCATGGCAAGAACAGCTTGGCATGGTGCTGGCTATGAAGGGTCTGCTGCCTCATCCCAGCTGAGGGGAAAGGTGGGAGCTGGCAGCACAGGCAGGCGTCAGAAGGGAGCAGGTGTCGGGGTTGTTGGACAGCCAGTGTAGGAAAGGTAGATGAATGAGTTCTTGATCTTTCTCACCCATTTTCTGCTTGTGTTAAATCCTGTGCTGAGTCGCATCCTTCACTTCTGTCCTTCCCTCTCTGGGGCCTTGCAAGAAAGGAGAGGGGGTCATCTCTCAAGTGACATTCCCTCCTGTCCAACAGGGAAAAGCCTGCATTCGCCTGTGTATAGCCCAGCTTTTCTGAGTCAGGTGAGCGCTTTGGTGGATCAGCAGCAGGGGAATAGCAAGGTGGAAGTACTTCACTTCCAAAAAAACGTCCTCGATCTTTTTTTACCCTCCTTTCCCCAACCTTGCCAGTCCCATCTCCCTGAAGGGAGCCAAGAGCTGCTGACAGTAAGAGGAAGTTTCTGTCTGAAGCCTATAATTATCCTGTCTGCCTTCCCAGAAAAGGCCAGTTGCGGAGCGAGCGTGCTTCTGTTTCATGGACCAGCCCTGCGTTCTCCTGCCTCCCCAATTACTGCTTAATGGACTTTTTATGATGATAAGACGACTGGGTTGGGGAGAAGTTATTGACGGGGAAATGGAATATAATTCACTCCCTGTTTGTTTGTTCTGTCAGAAAACCCTCATTTTAATTTTATTTGTGAGGCACTGAGAAACAGCCCTTGGAAAAAAAGTGCAAAATCTGTCAGTAAAACCCTGGATTTCACGGGGACCAGAGCCTCTGCAGGACCTCTCCAAGGGGTGTTTTCAATCTTATTGAGTGTCTCCATAGAGACCCTCCCCACAGCCTGCATCAGTCTGCTCCCACTTTGCAGCTCTCGCTCCTCTCATGAAGAAAAATTTGAATTATGGAGCCATCTTTCTTGCCTCTACCCCTCTTGCAAGCTCCCCCACTCCCTAATGCTGCTGCTTTGAAATACGTACCCATTCCAAACATCGCATTCTTGCTCCCCACTCTCCATCTGTCTCAAATTTGGCTGCTCTCTCCTGTTTTCATCTGCTCTGTGGTTTGTCTCCTTTATCTAATCTTCACTTCCTTGCTCTGGCTCTGAACACCTCCCTCCTCTCCATCTTGCTCCGGTTCTCTTGCATTTTCCCTGCTGATCTCTTCTCTCCTTATCCCCACTGATTTTCCCATCCTTTCTACCCTCTGCTCCCCTCTTTAGCTCCCCTGTTCATTGGTGTGACAAAGCTGTTCCTCTGCTCCACTGGCCGTGCTTCCCAGGCTGTCCCCAGCTGCTCAGTGCTCCCATCCCGATCCCTCAAATGCAAGGCATGCATCTGCTGCATGCAAACAGACAGCAGCAGCGCATGTGTGTAAAACACGTTTCCTAACCCAGCAAACACTCAGTGCCTGGCCGGACCTGGAGCTCACTTTCCCAGGGAGGTTTTTGGAAGGGGGGAGGAAAGCACTACCACCCAGGGCTGTAGCGGGGGGAGTAGCTTGTGCTCCTTCTCCGATGGTGAGCCTATCAGCGGTTGTGGAAAACAGAGATGGAGTTTCACTACATCAGCAGAAAGTTTCAGCCCAAAAACCACAGGGAAGGGGGAGGAGGAAGAGGAGGAGAAGAGGGGGGATTTGAACTTTTGCATGCCATTGAGAATGCCATTGGATTCCTTCCTGGTTGCTCTTGAATTTATCAAAGGGTGAGTGACACGTGATGAGACATGTCCCTGTTCAAGCTAACGTGACCTGGTTATTGGGGGATTGCAAAGCTTTTGTCTGGCTTTTGTTTTTTATCTTCTTCTCCCACTGAGAAGTAAATGTGGGAGAAGGTCTCTGACTTCTGTCTCTAGTGGGTTTTTTTGTGTGGTTGTTTTCTTTTTGTTTGTATTATGGTATTTAGAGGCTGTAGTTGTGTGCAATACCACCTAGGGTGTTGAGTGCTGAACAGATCTATTCTGAGACCATCCTTTGCTCCAAATTGCTTGTAGTGTCTAGACCAAGGCAGGCAGGCAGGTGTGAGAAACGAGGATTGTCACCTCTGTGCTGTGTGTGGCAGACTGAGGTGTGGGGAAGGGTGGGTGTCCAAGGTCAGCCGAATTTGCGTCAGAGCCAGAGATCTGAATCCCAATTGTGGGAATCATTTGGAGCCTGAAAGAGCAGACTGGGGTGTGCTAACACCAATAGCAAATTAACATTGACCATGTGTGGCTTAATGGTCTCATCTTTTACCTTTGCTCTTGAAAGGCAGAGCTGCACGTATGTGTGTGTATATGTATGCACAAAAAAGGGTGAATTTTGATCAGTTAAGTATTTTTGAGCTAGGATAAAGGTTGTCGCTGGCTGAGATGCCCAGAATCTCTCTTCTAGTGTGGGCATGCTCAGCCGACATTTTGTGGGGCCGTTTGTTGAAGGTCAACCAGGAGCAGTGGGCAGAAGGATGACTGCGGGACTTGTTTAGGAAGGCTATGATAAGCCAGCCAAACAGCAAGAAAATGGCCTGGCTGCTGTGCTCTTGCTTTTGTTTCTGTGGCAGGTCTTGGGTACGGCGTTGAGCCGGCTCCGTTCCCCGCGGTGGGGATGGTGAGGGTTTATTCACCAGCGAAGGAGGAGCTGAAGCTTCGTGTGCCATCACCGTGGGTCAGCAGGACCAGCACGTGGGCCTCCTCTGCAGTGCTGACAGCGGGGACCAGGGCACTGAAAATGGAAGCAAAACCTTTTAATATACACGTTCTCTAGCTGGCTTTCTTTTGTCTCCATGGATTGCTGCCGCTGTGGGCGAGGGGCCCTGTCAGCCAGGCTCACGCTGCTCCCTGTGCTGGGGCCAGATGAAAGAATAAGGGCTTTGTCTTTATTTGTGGCCCATTGTTGGGATGCTTCCCTGGGGGTGGTGGGAGGGGGCTGCAGAAGGCGGGGGTGTTAAGCGCAGAGGTGAATTCTGCCATCTAAAATCCACGGCAGGTCCCTGCTGTGGGGCTGGGGGTGAGGGGGGAGAGCTGGGGGTCAGGAGGAAGCAGAGGTATGGAGGCGCCTCTCTGCAGCCCCTGCAGGGAGAGCCTGCGGGGCAGAGGGACAGCTCACACACACTGCCCATTCCCTCCCAAAGCTGAGGCAAATAATACAGTAATTGTGGTCAGGGACCGTCCTCTGGGCTCCTGTGGGGTGAGACAGGCCTGTCACTATGGCGGTGTTACCTCCAGGCCTCTCCTGTGGGGCGCGGGTGGAAGGGGACGTGGCAGACATATTGTCCCTCTCCCTGTGGGAGCAGCTTTCTGCCTTGGAGCTGCCGCAGAGCTGGCAGGCTGCAGCTCGGGAGGGAGGAGCTGTTTAGTTCACAGTTGGGTCTCCCGGCCATTTTGGCAGCGAGGTCTGTGGGGTCTTCTCTTCCCATATGGCGGAGAGGTGGAGGGCGGCGTACTGCCGGCTGGCCCCGTGCCTGTCGGGGCGGAGGGTTGCACCTCAGAAGCTTCGCAGTGGAGGGCAGGTTCTGGCCGTGTCGCCCAGGCTGGGGGGGCAGGGGGCTGCCTGCGGGCTGCTCCGCGGGGCCCATCCACACCTTGCCCAAAGCATCCCCTGATCCTGAGCCAGCCCCGGAGCCGTGTGGCTGAGGGTGGCCGGGGGGGTGTCGGGGTACCGATCTGGCACAAAATGCTCGGAGAATCAATCTTGTCTCAGAATCTTGTCTCAGGGGAGTCAGTGTCTCCCCACCATGACCTGCCTCTCTTCTTCCCCCTGTCGGGGCTAACCGTGGTCCGCCTTCCCTGAAGTGACCCGGGGAGCTGGGCAGTGGGCTGGCGGCTGCCATGCCGGTGTCACACAGCTCTCGGCGCCGCCAGGGCTTCTTCGTTCAGCTGCCTCAGCTGAGCCGATGTGAGTTTTCCCCCGAGCTTTTCAGGCTCTCTCTCCCATTTTGTAGCTGGAGCATACTGGGGTGGTGTGGAGAAAGCTGCTCCTGTCCCATGGTGTGGTCTGTGAGGCCACGTGCCTCGTCCTTGTCCCCCTGTGAAGGCACCTGCAGTGCTGCAGAACCACCACCAGCTCTGCCGGGACACCGGGCTTGCAGGAGGCAAGGGGGAAGGATCCGTGGCGCAAGTTCATAATTCTGCTTTTTCTTTTTCTCTCCTCCACACCCCGCTCCCCTTTAGCTGTCAGCTCAGGTATGTTAAGCCCATTTGTGCTCCTGCCTCTCCCACCCCGAAACCACCTCTGGGTTCTCCATCCCTTTCTCTTTGGCTTTTGACGTTGCAGACAGGCGTACGGTGGCCGGCCTGTCTCCCTCGCTCCTCATCCATCACCCGCTGGTCACCATAGCAGCAGTTCCTGAGGGACATTTGGGTTTAAAGGGTGAGATGTCCCCTCCTTTTCCCCACTCCTATGTCTTTCAAGCTTCTTTGCTGTAAAGCTTCTCAGGCTGTTTTGTCATCTGTATGTCAGCAGGGAGATGTTGGGGTTTTTCTTACATGGCTGCATTTGAAGAACAACTGCTTTGGTGTCGCATGAAGGAAGGAAGGAAGGAGAGGTGAGGGAGCAGCATTTTCCTTTTCTGTGAGGAAAGCCACCTTGCTGTGCAGCCCTTGTACGTGGGCTGATGTCGTACCGTGCCCCTCTGGTGCATGTGCCTCAGGGATGAGTAGGAGACCCCACCCTTACACCTTGCAGCTTCCTCTCAAAGTCTGCCTTAGAATTCACAAAATCCCAGCAGCAAATGTGCACCATGTCCCTTCTGAACAGATGCCTGCACCATCCGTGTTCCCCTCGGTCTGTGCAGTGGAACGTGAAGCCAGCTGGAGGTTGCACAGGGGTGACTGGGATGGTGAGCGCATGGTCCCATTGCCTGCCCTCGGCAGCCTTTGGGAGCGTGGAGCAGAGCAGAGCTCTCTGGAAGGGGTGGCAGAGGTTGGGTCGGAGGGCAGGCAGCATGTGTGCTGATCATCTTTGCAGATGCGATTACAGAGCGTGGGGTGGATGGTGAATATGTCTCTTCCTTACAGTCTGTGGCAACTATCCAGCGTGTCACTTGCCCTGGCTGTTGCTCTTGGGAAGTGCGTAGGTGGTGGGCAGGAGGGAAGGGTTCAGTTTGACTTGATGGCTTTCCATTAAGCTGTAGAGAAGAATCACAGGTACACAGCAGCCATCCGGTCTTTTCAACCTTCTCTCCAGAGACCCAGACCCTGCAGGAAGCCTCTCATAGTAGGAAAATTCTTTTAAGCTCCAGGTTTTTCCATTCCTGTTTGGATACTGCAAAAAAACAGGTTCTGCTACTTTGCAAGCAGAGAAAGGGGAAAAAGAAAAATCTCTTGTAACCACTGGACTTAGGTGGAACTCAAACTTGGTCTTGCCAAGACTGACTTCTCTCAGCTCTCCATGAGGGAAGATTGGTGAAGTGATATAACATCTCCTGGATTGCAAGTATGTCATCTGGAAAATGCCTGTCTCTGATTGTTATTTATTTATTTGAAGTGGAGGTCCTACAGTCTTGGCAAATGAGGGGAAACACATAAGCCCCTCTGAGTGGGCTGATAGTGTTTCATTTTCACATGGCACCTTGTTCTGCTTTTGGAGGCTTTCAAAGCCATTTGCAGAGCTGAAGACTGAATTCTAACTGTATGTTTCATTGCAAGCTGGACCTGGCACGGCAGAACTGTGGCAGTCCTACGCAGCACATAGGAATTTGTTTCAGCTTTGTATCATCACCACCTTGCCTGTGATAGTGCTGGCTTTCTTGTTCTGAGGGAAGAGGGTTGTTCTGCGATTGGCGTGGGCTGCAGTGACAAGCGCTGCAGTGACTAGGGGTGCATAGGTGGGGAGCACAGTGGGTGATTTGGGTGGGGGGGGGAATCAAAGTCTGGAGTTCTGAGGCCTGGGTAATTTTAAAATCAGCAATTTAGCTTTGATCTTCACTGATTTTACAAGCGAGTAGCAAAATCTAATAGAACGTTTGATAGGGATGTTTGTTGGGTTTCTTTTCTTTTGTCTCTCACTAAGAGTTTATCGTAGGCAGTTCAGCATTGCAGTGAGCTCAGGAAAAGCAGCGTTCACAGGTCAACTTGGCTTCCCCGTTACCACACGCTGAGTCAACAGAGGTCCCCAAAAAGGGATTGCTGAGCAATGACTTCAAGTTCACTATTTTTTGGAGCACCGTCCCTTTCTTCAGGACAGAAATAGAATCTTATTTTTCTCCTCAGCTGTGTTCTCCTTGTACTGTTTGCACCCATTTAAATGTATATGTTACATTAAGGATTATTAGGGGGGTTTATTTTAGGAAATGAACTTGCATCAATAATGTGTTCTTAAAAGCCCTGGATGTTTTTGGCTGTACCTGCAGAATTGGCTTCTGCAAACTCTTCAGATATTGAGCTGAGGAGAAGAGAGGAAGGAAGTCAGGTTGCGGGCGGAGTGAGCATTTATATTTTAGCCTGAAGCAAAGTTTTGGGTTTGCCTTTCCCAGATGCAAGACAGATTCCCCAGTCCCGGTACCTCCAGTGGGACTTGCTTGATAACCTTTAGCTGTAACATTGCAAAGAAGACTCTGACCTCTAAATATAGATTTGGATATTTATAAATCTGATGCTTTGTACACACAGCATTCAGTGGGACGTAAACAGCTCCAGCAAATTGTATTTACCTCCAGCGTGGAAACAAATGCTTGATTGCATCACATGAGCTTGTTCAGTGGCTTTTATTTATATACTGCTGGCCACACCAAGTAGGGAAGGGGAGAATTTTTCCTTTTGTATTTTGACCCCTAAAAGATGCTGGAGACTTTTCTCTAGCTACCATTTGCCCTCTTCTTAAGCTCTTTGGTAGGCTGTTTACATCTTATACGTACATACTCAGAGTCTATAAAATAAATACACACATTTCAGAGTCATGTGGTCTGCTTTTCTCAAGAATAACAGACGGCAACTTTATGATCTGAGTGATTTTATTTGAACACAGCTGTGGCCTTGTAATTTAAATATTTCAATAAATTTTAAACTAACTAGATGAGATGAGAGGAAACTGTGCAGGGAAAACAGGTTAGAGCACGGAAGGAGGATTCCCTGAGGGTAGAGGCAATATGGGCTCTGCACAAACACTCCTGGCCTCGTCTTCCTCTCATGAGAAGGCCCTTGATACCTTCCTTGGTCAGAAAGCCCATCCTGGCACCTTTCCCCCTCCTTGCAGAGGTTCTTTTGAAGGCAGTCGGACATGGATGGAAATCAGTGGCAGGGGGTGAGGGAGAGGTGCTGCGAGCTCAAGTGTTGTTCCTTTGGGTCCAGGCTGGCTAAAATGCAGCCCCAGGCTCTGAGCATGTTTGTTCAGGCATCACTGCACCTTTGAGCATCTGGTTATGAGAGGAGTTTGAGAAGCTTTTAGCTGCTTCTTTTGGCAGCATGAATTCCTTGTTTTTCTCAGATGTCTCATGATGAGAAGAGGGGATGGGGGAACTGCAGGAGCAGACTGCAGACTTGGCTGCTGTGCTTTTGGTTTTGACAACTGGATGGTTTTGAAATTATCACAACTTTTGTTTGTTGGCCTGTATCCTTTCAACTTGCCTGTTCCAAAGGGTAGCATACCTGTTGTTGGGTAAATGTACCAGTGAGGGCCAGAGGAAAGATTTGCTGATGAAAACAGAGGTACTCAAGCCAAGGAAGTTTCACATTCTAAAGCCACAGGCATCAGCCTTTTTCACACCTTCATCCTCAGTATCACTACGTGCCCAGTTCCTGCACTGTTTATTTCATGGTCCTTTTCCCACCTTTTACCCCTGCCTTGGGTACATTCCTATAAATCTCCCCCGTTCCTTGGTGTTTTGGTCATCTGCTAGGATCTGGGGAGTGCAATTCAGTGTTTCTCGATGTTGTTTTCAGCTCTGCCAGCTTTTGGTGGTGATCATTAGATGGGCTTTGCCAGGGCAATTTCCCCTGTGCTGAACAGTTTAAAAGTCTACTTTTCAGAAGGAAAAGAGGCTTTGTGACATTATCGCATTGAAATCTCTTTGTAGGATCAGGCCCTTTATCGTTTTGTGCTGTAGCTTCTTCATATGTAAAATGGAGGTAGAGACTGTTTGTTCCTAAAAGGCCGAGAGGTTTAATTTCATCTGGGATCATTACAGAATAGCAGTGATAATGCTACTATTAATTATAAACAATGTTTATTGGAGTTTGTCTTTCCTTGTGCCAATGATGATACTTCTTTTTTTCTTAAAGGTCCCCCTGTGTTCATTAAAAAACCTGTGGACCAAATTGGTGTGTCGGGAGGGGTGGCCTCCTTTGTATGCCAAGCAACTGGAGACCCAAAGCCACGGGTCACCTGGAACAAGAAAGGGAAGAAAGTGAACTCTCAGAGGTTTGAGGTAAGAGATGTCCTTGAAATCTGTGTCTGTGTATGTGTAGAGAGACTGGCGCAAAGCAGCTAGTGCTCTTCTTTGGCCATTTTCAGACCCGATAATAGAGGGAGATTTGGAAGGGGAGGAGTTTTAACAGTGGAAGGAGTGAAATGCAAGCTCTTGGCCATGTCAACAGCTGGGTTTGTTCCAAAGAAAGAGAGAACTTGGCTCACTTACATGATTGGAGCTTTTTCTTTTGTTTTGTTGTTTTTTTCCCCCTCCTGGGATATAATATAAAGCTGTCGTCTTCCTTCCCTAAGAAACCCCAACCCCAACTAAGCTAGTAGTACTTCAGCTCTGTAAATGCACCTTCATACCCATCCATGGCTCATTATTTTAACCCTGGGACAGCCTGGAGTAAACATTACAGTTGCTGGCAACCAGACCCAAGCAATTGGCATTGTTTAGATAGAAATGAGAGTGGAGGAACAAGGACTAGGAGGTCATCCTGTGGAATTTGCTGTGGGACTCAGCCCAGCCGGCCAGCTGTGTGCTGAGAGGAGCTTTGTGGTGTCAGCTGCCCATGCAGATGGAGGAACAAGGCAGGAGTTCATTTTTATTTTGTTTTCACTTGGTCTGTTTCCTCCTCCTTCATCACAGTTGTCCTCTGCACACCCACTCCATACACACCGTCACCATGGCTCATTCTTTCAGAGCATTTGAGATGTACATAGCAGTTCTGGTGGGTCAGTAGTCAGAGACATGGTTTGGCATACGACAGTTCTCTGTCACCTTGAGGTCAGTGGAAAGACAAGTTGACCATGTCGGTTATGTGTATGGGATTGTGGGGCAGCTGCTGAAGTGTGTTTGTGAGTGTGCCTGCTTGTGTATATGTTGCTGCCTCCTTTAGAAGCAAGAATGAACCTTCTGCTTTTAACCCAAGGAGGCTTACTATGTGTGTGTCTCTCTTTCCCTTCATCCCCCAGACAATTGAATTTGATGAAAGTGCAGGTGCTGTTTTGAGGATCCAGCCCCTCCGGACTCCCCGGGATGAGAACATTTATGAGTGTGTTGCTCAAAACCCTCATGGGGAGGTCACCGTCCATGCCAAGCTCACCGTCCTCCGAGGTAAAGAGCATGCCTGCCTGCCCTATGTCAGTGTCACAGGGGAGAAGGGACCCTTCAGCTTCTCCCTTCAGATGAGGGGAAAGGCTGTTAAAAAATGTGTGGCCAAGGCACAAAGTTCTCCTTTTTTTGTTTATTCTGACCTGTCAGATCTGTTTGCTATTATTACCCCAGAGAGTCATGAGATTGCTATGTAAGAAGCAAAGCTAAAAATGGACCACTTCAGGAGCTTTGACTGGATGATGTGCTGAGGTTCCTTCCAACCTGAATTATCCTATGACCCTATGATCTTCCCTGCCCTCCAGTAAAAATTCCTCCTCCAGGTTTATGAGCAGCACCAGAAAATCCCCATCATTATCCTCAGAAATGTGGCACCATTCGTCCAGACACCCAAGAAAACCTTAACTGAGGAATCACTTAATGGGCTGAGATTAAGATGATTATGCATCTGCATGGTGCTTTCACACAGTTGGTAGCAATGCCAGCCTCTTCCGGTGTGCAAGATGTCTATTTTGCCCTTCTGGGAATCTTCCCTCTTTCCAGAGGTCCTTTGCTCCATGTACTCTCCAAGAAAACAGTTCCCCTCTCCATTTTGTTCTGGTTCTTTTTCACTTGTCCCCACTATAAAGGATGTTTACATGGATGCCTCCTTCATGTCATCTGTTTGAAATATGCTCCCTGAACTTGATGTGGGGGAGGGAACAATATGGTCTTGCTGTGGATGCCTCTGGATGTTTACTCTTACCCCAGAGATCTGTAAAATTGCTGTGTGAAACACTAAGCTAGGCTGATTGCTAAAACTGACCCATTTTAGGGGAAAAGGTACATGGTGATCTCTGTTCAGACCACAGTGTGAGTGATCCTGGCAGAAAGGGTGCGGTGGATAACTGCCTGAGAGCTCCTGAAGGGAGTTTAACTTGGGAGCACTGGCTATTGATGAAGCCATCAGCAGGAGATGCTGTAGAAAAGCCATGGGCTTTTGAATCGGGGTACTTTCAGCAAGAGCCATTATTTGTGCAGTGAGCATGGCTAACCACAGTTTTAGGTGCTCCAGGCAGTGTGTGATCCTTGTAAGGCCAAGTGGTAGCTCTGCCTGTATGCCAGTTGCTTTTTTCTTCAGCAGTTTCAGTGTTCTCTCCAAGAGCATCTTAAATCCTTCTGTTTGAAGAGACAGTGAGCACATCCTTAATAGTGCAGAGCGAAATCTGTGTGCAAATCGCCAACGTATGGTTGTAAATAAAGACCAGACATAAAGGGCGCATGGCAGAGCCCTTGACCTCCCCTTGTAGCGGGGAATATCCCTTTTGCTGCCCACCTGGCAGGCTCTGTGTTGTCAAGATGCTGGCTGCCTTTGAGCGTGTGGGCCCACGGTCCAGCCATGCCTGACAGATTTGTGTAGGTGCACTTAAATCTTTGTGTAGCTCCTTTGCCTGGCATGGCATTTAACCTTCTGTTAGCAGTACATGGTGGGATGTATCTGTCAGGTGATTGGAATAGCGCTTTATGACAACAGTGTGTCTAGCTGCAGTTATCCCGCAGGGCTTGGAGCCTTATTCTTCACACTTATTCTCATATATTCTTTAGGAGCTGTGACAGTTTGGGAGAAGTGCCCCTGCAATCATATTCAAAGCTTCTACCCCTTGAATTTAGCTACGAGCAGTGGCAAGAGAGATGGTTGTCCTCCAGCTGCTGCCCTCACAAATCCTCTGGATTCTCACAGCATTTTTAAGGCACTCTCCACCAAAAGAAAGCTGCAGTGTATGGGAAATGATGAGATGAGCTCAGTGACTGTCCTTAGGGACCAAGGTTCTTTGTACGTGTCTTTTTGCAGCTCTTCCTTCCGGTATCAGCATCATACACGTCAGCTAGAGAGCCAGATGACAGAACAGGAGCTACATCTCCCCGCCGCCTGACTAATTACGCACTTTGCTGATCCCACCAGAACATTATTACTGTGTGCTTTGCTCCTGTGTTGTGCTGCTCTTGCAAGCACTCCTGTTCTGTTTGCCTAATAGGACCTGGTGTGGTAGCTTGGTTAACTGACGGTGCAAGAGCAGCTAGGGTACCCAGTTCGTCAAATTTGGGGAGCAGTAATTAGCTGCAGGCCTGGGCCAAGACGTTGCTGAGGAACATCAAGGAAGCAGTTTTTATAGCATACCCTCCCCATCCCTGCCTCAGTTGGAGTTACTCCATCCTTAATCTCTCCTTAGCTTTCACACAGCAAAGGTTGTCTCCTCTTTATCTGCATTTTTAAGTGCTGGGGAAGTTAAAAGGACCAAGCACAAATCCACTAATCTCCACAATGACAAAGTTAGCATGCTGGCATCTATTCCTCTCTTCTTCCTCCCCACTTCTGCATTCACACACTCTTCTGTTTGTCTTCTCTCTATCTTTCCTTGCAAGGCCTCCTTCTCGTTTCCAACTCTCTTCTCTCACTTTCAGAACTAATGCTTAGCATAAAGGGGTGGGGGTGGGGGGGCTGCTCCACAACTTGGAGATGAATGTGAGCTGTCATCGGCAGAAGCTGTTACCTTGCCATACTGTGGAGTATGGAAACCTGGGCCCCAGCTGTTACAAACCCTGCAGGATGGGCTTTGTAGTAATTCCGCAGCTTGTTGCTGTGCTGTTGTAATCACAGTTCAACATACATGTGTCTACCTTCATGCTATACACATGCATGAACAGTTACAGGATTTCTTCAACACTGGTGCAGACGGGAACAGAAGAGAAAACAATGTATTCTTCCCTACTAGATGCAGCTGCTAAAGGTTTTGAGAGTAAACCCCTTTTTGCTTATGCACATGACAGCTACTGGATCAGACCCTGTCAGAAATCCACGTGCATTCACTTAAAAACAGGAAGCTGCAGGAGAGGAAACCTTTGGGAGCTTCTGAGAAGCAGAGCTTGTGATGGACGTGGTTCAACTTAGACGAAGTCTCTTTAACACCAGCTCTGCTGGCTTGTTTGTCCTTTCTTCTCTACTTCTCAAGGGATCTAAGTTTTGATAGGGCTGTGGAGACTTGCTGTTCTTCCCGCAGCTGGCCAGACATAGTGCCTGCAAACCTGATTCCTGTAGAGCCCAAAGAAAAGGAAAGAAAATGGTTTTGGGAAGCGTTTTCCAGTTACTGTTGACTCCAGCTGCTCTCCTTTTTTCATTGTAACTTAGGTAGAAAGGAAGCCAGTTGGCACAGGCAGCCCAGCTCCCACTTGGTATAGTTTCTTCAAGCTCCACACTCCCAGGAAAGATGTACAAATTTATTAGTATGGTTATTGCTTCCTGTATATAGATTATACTTTCTCTCTGCTTCTTTAGCAGCCTGAGACAGAGGTTCTCGTGCTGCAAAAGATTTTCCTATGTTGTTGGCAGCTGAGTGGGCTGAGAGTACAAGGGAGCCTTGCTGCAACTTTCTGCCTGCATCGCCTCTGTTGCTTGGAGGCACAAGCCGGATTTCAAGAGGGGCCAGCCAGACTGGCTTAGTTCTTTGCTCTGTTGAAGCCGCTAGTTCTGTGGAGGTTACCCTTTGTGAGTCGTTAGTAAATTCAGCGCGATCCCAGAAAAACCAGTGCTTGGTGCAGCTAAATGTAATGGAAGAGAATTTACTGTGCCCTGATACATCACCGCATACTGGCCAGTGCTGTCTTTTCCTGATGATTACTGCACTCTGGAAAATTGAGGAAGGCTGGCTATTAGACAGGTGAGGTCTGTGGCACTTGCTACTGGGGTATGATTCAGACTGCTATGTACAGACCTTCAGAACTTCTTTTTCTAGTGATTCCCTGTTGATTTCTTTGTATGAAGTGCTCATACATTTCTCTAACAATTCTGGCCTGAAATTTTCCTCACATATTTCCTACTCCAAGAGGACATCTGGTGTGGGCACGTATAAAGTTCTAGCAAGATCCCTGCTGTTTTGTTGTTTTTTGTAATTGTTGGCTTTAGATCAGCAAAAGGTAAACAAAAATCAGTTCTAGATGCTCAGCAGAAAGCATCCAGTCCCACAGGAGCATCTCTTAAGGAGAAGTTGGCCCTTCTGAAATGTTACCTTGCCGCTTGAAAAATTCTTGGCAGTCTGTCTTCAAACTTGACTTGTTCTGCTTTTCTTGTAGTGACCTGAAAATCAGGCAGTGTTGAAAGCAGATTAGTTCTGTAGTTGATGAATAATGTCAGAGTGATTTTAACTCAAGATGCCTTTATAAGGAGGGTACATAGGGATACATTAGTATAGAGGAGACAGTATATTACGTGCATCGTTACAGGGTCCAACACACATACCTAAGTGTGTATTCATTGTCTATAAGCCTGCAGGTTTTTAATAACTTTGTTAGGCTATTAGTATTTTCATAGTAAAACTTTCAGATCAAAATAAATGGGATCAACAGACTGAAGATGTTACTGAGACTCTTCCACGTATTAAAATTGTCTTTGGCTGTGAAATAACAGTTAACTAAGACACAGGTACTTACACATTGATGGAAACAACTTGATGCAATTTCACAAGGTGCATAATGCCGGGATACCTGTTAGGGAGGGAGAAGCAGCAGGTGTTCGTAAAGTTAATGAAAAGAGCAGGGATAAGTTTCAGGAGTGCTGGATTTTGATCCTGATTCTGCTTAAGACTAGTGTCACTCAAACTGCTTCATCTCTGTGTTCTTGGTTCTTCCACCCTGAACTGAAGATGGTTGACTGCTTTAGAGACCAGCCAGCATCCATGAGCTGGGCCGCATGTCTCCAGAGAAGAGCAAAAAATCACTCCTCCTCTTCACTTGAGCATCATCCTCATTGTGGCTTTCTGCATTCAATACATAGAGCGCCTGTACATGCTCACGCCCTCCTTCTCCTCTAAATTATTAAACAACTGTGTGCACCCTGCGGGAAAAAGAGCAGCAGCAACACCCGCTTTATCTTTCTTTATCATCCTCATTTCCAGCGCAGCTAATTATCTAAACACAGAGCCGCCACCTTCTCGAGCGACAAGGTGACAGCAGGCACTGATGTCTCCCTTCGCTGTAGCTGCCGACCCTTGCTTTTTCTGTATGACCGTGCGCATGCGCCCAGGTTGGTTCAAGGCACGTCCCCCAGCACAGAGCATGTCCTCTGGTAGGATTTATTATAAATGAATGCTGAAGTGCTCCTCTCTTCTCTCCCTGCCTCCCTCCATCGCTCCTCCCCTCGTCTTTCTCACCATACTTTGTTCAGTGGACTTCAGGTTTTCACTGGGGGGGCCTTTGAACAACTTGGTCTAAGAACAGATATGAACAAGGTGTTTGGGATGCTTTGTTAATACAGCAAGTGCAACATGTGAAAACATTTGCCTGCGTAAGCTAGCGTGATTTTCAACAGCAGTCAGCTGCCCAGATGTGCCCTTGAAGCATCTTCAGCTTCTGTCTTGGTTCTTTTGTTCTTGCAGTTGCCTGGGCTGCTTTTAGAAAGGGAATTCACAATCCAAACCATTCCTTATTTATTTACTTGGTTTGGGGTGACGTTTGGGGACTGATGGGGCGGGTGGCAGGGCATGTGTGCTCATGTCTTGTGGGTATCGAGTTGAGGTTGTAATTGCATTATTACAGGGAATCCAGTTTTTAGGGGATGAAGGCAATTTCACTTTTCTGGCAGGAAGGAAATTTGAGCACTTGAATCAGTGCAATATGTGATGTTCAGAGATGCTTCCTCTGCTGATCTGATCCTCAAATCTGATCACGCCTCTAGTCGCAGTTGTTTTAATTAAACTCAGAGGAATTCTGCACATTGTGCTGCAAGATTAACATTTTTGTTTAATTAGAAACACTCAGTAATAATAGTTGTACCAGGCCTCCCCCAGCACACACACACACATGTGCAATCACACACACACTCTCACACAGACACCCTGCCAGTCAGGAGGGTTATTCTCTCTGTAGATTAACTGGTTCATGAAATTAACGGACGCGGGTTTGAGCCAGGTGGAGTAGCATCACCAGGGAGCAGGATAAAAGCAGTAATCAATAATGATGTCATCTTCAGCCAATGCGGCAGCCGCTCCGTGGCTCCCTAACAACACACCACCGCCTGGTTAAATAGCAGAAGGGAAGAGAAGACGTTAAAAGCCTGGCTGAAAGCTGTGCAAAGGCAGAGCAATTCCCAGGGCCCCTCTGTCCTGAGCTCACTCTTGGGGGGGCTGGGGTTTTGCAGCACACGTGATCTGCAAGAGCACACACTGTTTGGAGACTACTACGATGCCCAAGCACAGCCTGGTGAACTGAGAACTCAAAGGTTTGGTTCAGTCCCTAGTTAAAGACGTTTATGTTTCTAATTTAGAATGCAATATCCTGGTTTAGAGGTGCTTTGGGTGCACCAAAATGACTACACCTTTTGTACAACTGTAAGCCGTACTAGATCAGTATTACTCTAGCAGTTATGAAATGGTACGTATTTTTGTTTGTGGTCTGATTCCTTTGATATATGAGGAGAGGTGTGGTTAATACATTTCACACTCCAGTGAGTCACAATAGGTCCTTTATAACTCTCCAACAATGGTCAGAGGAAGGAAACAATGCACATTTTTAAACATACAGCTGAGGCATTTAAACCCTTTTCTTCTCTACAGTAGCTGTGCACTGCTAATAACAGTATTGGACAAGAATCTCTTGGCGTTGGGCATCAGAGAAACACACGTACCTTTAGCTCTGTCTTCATGATTTCATAGATTTTTAGAAGTCGAGCATGAGGCGCAGCAGCGTGGAATAGCTCTTACCCAGATCATGAGTGTGTTGAGCTCGTGTAGAGCAGCACTGGTGATTCTGCTTTGCTCTTACAGGACAAGGCACCCACCACAGCGAGGCCACTGGGTTTCTCCCTTGTTCCACTGTCTCTGAGTTCGGCCATACGTACTTTGGCGCCATTCCTTCTGATACGTAATGTGCTGGCAGTAGGAAATGAGCTCTTGTTGTGTTTGCAGTTGGCAGGGATGTTTCCCGACCAAGGCAAGGGCTTCCAGCCCATCTCCACTGCCACTCTGAGAGCTCCCATTGGTTTCACTGGGGGACTGATTGTGCTGTATGTTGCTTTTTGAAAAATCCCACCTTATTTAAATCTTCTGTGCTATTTCCCTTCTGTTCCCTCACCTGCTTTGGGGTTGAATTCAATGCCATGGATTCCCAAGACTGTGATTCCTCAACATGCTTCATTTGAAATGACAGAGAATCCCTGTAAAGTCTCACCCCGGTGCTGGCATCGTCCTTCCAGGCTGCCCTCCTCCAGAGACTGATTTTCTGGGCGGGGGGGAATAGCATGTTCCTGAGCTGCATCAGCCAGCAGAAGACAGCTCTCTTCCACATGAGTTAGGAGGTCGTGACAAAGATTATGGGGGAAGCACTGGAGTTTTGTGTTAGTTATCACAAATTAGTCAGCATCAGTTAGGATTGCCCTCATCACCCTCATTAGTGAAGGCAAAGGCAAGATTGAGAGGAAGCAGGAAGCTCAGCTGAGCCTGGCTTCTAGGTGCTGGTGCCGCATCCCTCTTCTTCTAGGGCAGCAGCACTCTGAATTAATAAATCTGAAAATCACACCCTGTCTGACAGCACTTGGGTTATTGTTTTTATGTGTGTCCTCTCTGGTAACTACAGCTGGATGGTATTTTCCTCTCCCTTCTCTCCTAGTTTCCACTGGGTCTTTGACAGGCCTTTTCACGTAGTCGCTTTTGTTATTTCTCTTACGCAGTTTGTTTTGTTCTGTGGGGTTTGGTGGAGGAAGATGAACCCCTCCTTTTAAATGTGACTGTAGAGACTGTACTCTGCAGCACAGGGATCCTTGCCATATGTGAGCACAGCTTCTGCTGTAAAAACAAAGTAAGTGCCAGTCACTTACCTGACAGAGGGATTCGGTGCAAGACCTGGAGAAACTTCGAAATGACTGCTCCCATGCCCCAAAGGGTTTTAATAGATTGCATTTAAATGTAGAGTCTTCTTGTGGGTTGTTAAAATAGTCACACAAAACGGACAAGCCGGTAAATTTTACTGTATAATGTGTTTTCACATACTATTTATGGACCATTTACTGTAGCCTTGTTTTAAATTGCATTGCACAGAGTCCTGGGCAGCAAGTCTGCCTGATGCTTTCTTCGATGTATTCCGTTGCACAGCACTGTCAGCCGCCCCAGTCCCTAGTACGTGTTTAACCACTCTTCCTTTGTTCTTTACCACCAGAGGACCAGTTACCTCCTGGTTTCCCAAACATTGATATGGGGCCCCAGCTGAAAGTGGTGGAGCGGACACGAACGGCCACAATGCTCTGTGCAGCCAGTGGGAACCCAGACCCAGAGATCACTTGGTTCAAAGATTTCCTGCCTGTCGACCCCAGCGCAAGCAATGGGAGAATAAAACAACTGAGATCAGGTAAGGTCTCTGCGTGGGACTAGAGGAATTGAGACCTAGACAGAGACGCGAAGAGACTGCTCAGAGGTTTCTGAAGCAGAAGAGAGGGCTGATAGACACAGGCTCCACTGGTGTGGATTAGGGCATTAGCTTTTCTTTGGGTTTGGGACTCAACGTTCTTACCCAGGGAGTGCTTGGAGTATTTTGCCCTCCCGCCCATCCTCCTAGCCTTCCCTACTGCCTAATTGACATAAAGGGAATCACAGCAGGGAAGCTGGTTCCCAACTAGGAGACACTGTAACTAGTTCCTTCTCTGGATAACGGTGCTCTTGCGGCCCCAGGGAAACTGGGGACTGGACAGGGGCTGAGGGTTTCCTCTTCAGACCAAGAAATGGGTAAGGAAGAAAGAACCACTGTGGCAGATGTGGCTTTTTAGGCCACACACACCTGGTATAGGGTCCACAGCTCAGGGAGCGTCTTACTGTTGAAACATGGTCCTGTTGGTGTGAATTCAGCCTCTCAAAGCTGGCATTGAAGAACAGCTCTTGCAGGATCTCTCCAGCATCAAGTCCTTGCAGCCATCGCTGGAGAGCAGTTGTGAACATTCTGGAGTGATCCCTTGGTGCTCAGTGGCACTGCCCATGGAGTGGATCTCCATGAACAGATGTAACCCAGCTCTGTGGCTCTTGTCAGTTTTCCATCTTTCCCCATCTGCTTGTCCATCTGTCTCTCTTGTTTGTTTTATGTTTGTTGTTTTGTGTGTGTGTCAATGTGACATCTCTTAATATTCACGTTTCAGGAAGTGTTTTTATACTTGTTAAATCTGCCAGTTCACTGTGTGAGAATGTGTGTATGTGTGGAAAGAGGGCACAGGTATAATTATTTTTGAGTACTACTCATAAAGCACTTCCATTGATAGCTGCAAAAATGAAACAAGCTTTGGAAGTTTAACGTTTTGACAGAAACTAACCTGAGAAATAATCCTTTCCAAATACTGCTTGGACTGACTGCTTTGACCCAGCCTAGAGAAAACGTGTCTCTGTGGTTGGACTCAGCAAGCACTAGCATCACTTCATCTACTCAGAACACTCCTTCGGCCAAGACAGATGGAGCATTTTCAAGAGTCTTTTTTGGCAAAAGAATGGCATTGTTGTAGGTAAAGGGAAAGCAGAGGCTTCAGGGAAGCAACTGGTTTTGCTCTGTTCATGTTAGACGTTTTACAAGTCAGCCAGTCAAGTGATAGCTGACTGCTTCTGCCCAGACAGCTGCTGGCTCTGGAGAAATCAGTTCTGACTACTGTAATCCTGGATCTGAACATCAGAGAACGTAACTGCCTGGTTTTTCGCTTGCCCTGTTTGGCAAAGATTCTGTGTAAAGATTTTTAGTTCCGTGGGCCACTGGTGGAAAAGATTCAGTATAGTTCCAGTTCAGTGTAGCTTTTACACACCTGCATAAATGCATCCTTACTCAGTGAAGCAAACTTACAAGCAGATACTTACACTGCTTTGTTGAATTAGAATGGATTGTTGACTCCCACAAACACAGATGAGATTGACCTCCCCATTTTATCGTAACAGCTGAGGCAAATGCAAATAAAAAAAATCACTCAGCATAAATAATGAGAGGTAAACTAGAATTATATCATGCTCTGTGACCATGATCTGAAGTGTGAGTAATGCATAGGCAGAATATTTTTATACGTTTATCATCTTGCTAGAATGCCTTTATACTCTTTAACAGGGTTTGATCTGGTGTTTTTCTTAAAGCCACCTGAGTGCTGCATTTTTATTCCAGTGGATTGTTAGCTACAGGGTGAACTCTTGGCCTTTCTGATAAATCACAAGATACCTGCTGAGAATTAATCTCATTTACAGCTGCTTTGAATTAGTGAACTGGTGAAACCCTGAAGCATCCCTGTTGTCCTTAGGGGCAGAAACCTGTTGCTTGTGTGAAAGGGAGTGCAGATTCCTGAACAGTCAGGACTTCAAGTTCTCTGATTTTATCTACTTTTATGGCTTTTGGAAACTTTCATGTTCTGTGATGCAAAGGCCTGTGAGCAAAGCATGTTAACATTAGGGTCATCTGTGCTGGGTTATTATTTTGGTCAGTGGAAAGGAGTTGTTTTAAGACCAAGGCAGACCAGATTCAAGTGTGTGTTTGTAACCTGAGTGCGGTGTGCAAGGCAATGCCTGGTTGAGCACTGATGGTGTGAGTGCTGCTGAAGTCAGGTCTTAATTTAATACATTTATCTTTCCAGAAAACAAATTTTGCTGCCAGAAGCATGGCACTAGCACACGTTAGGGTATTGGATGCTTCAGGACACTGGTAATAAGCTTCAGTGTCTTTCACCTACAGGTCATCACTATGACTCCAGCCCAGCTTCTTGGGGATTAACAATTGCACCCAACTTAACGGGTGTTCAACAAGCCCTCTGTGAATAGGAGTGCAGGGTGGAGGAGTGACCCTGGTCCTAAATCACAGCTTCATTGCTACACTTTGTGCTAACAGATTTAGCACAGAAGCCAGTGACTGTGTGTCTCTGCAGACTTATCTGTGCATTGCTTCCTGACGGAGGCTGGGACAGGCTGAGAGAGCAGCAGAACAGGACAGTCACCCAGATTCTTCCCTGGAGATAGTCATCAGGATAGCAGCCATGCTGCTTTATTACTGTGGGTGTTAAGAACTGAATTTATATCAATATATGAGTTAGTGGCAAACATGCAAATTAGTTCATTAAAAGGTACAAGTGAAATGTCATACACAGAGCTCTGCAAAATTGGGTAGCCGTGTCTGGATTTGGTTCTCATTTATATGAAAACTGAATGTTTCACTAGCAATATAAACGGACCTCTGAGACCACGGTCGTTATATTCACATCATCCCAGGGACCCATTTATGTTGTGGGTCTTCAATATAATTGGGAAACAGGTGACATGTCATTAACCATAGTGGCTTTTCTCTATCCATTATTTCTTTTCCTTTCCACCTCCAGATAAACTTTCCAAGCAGTTGGAAGTCTTTAATACTTGGGTGTTTTGACTGAATGAAAAGCTGAGTTGTCAGTCAAAGGAGAATGGGAAGAACCTCTGTCTAAACTTCTGCTTCTCTTAGTCATACATGAATGTCTCAGCCTTAGAGACCCAGGTTGTCTAAGGGCTGAAGTGGTCTTGGTGGTGGAAGTGGAACGGGTATTTCTGCTTCACCCCGATGCGAGCAGTCTCAGGACATTCCGAGTAGGAGCCAATGTCCTTTACTCAGCCGTGCCACCTAGGGCTACAACTGGAAGCAGCCTGCACCCCCCTCCTTGCATCATAGAAACACTAAAACTTTTTGTGTCTTGTGTGTGTCTTCTGTTTTCTAAATAACTGGCTATAACGAACTTTGTTTTTTCTTTCTGTTGTTTTCTTTTCACTTTTTTTAACATTCAGAGACCTTTGGTAAGTTTGTTCAATTAAAAAAAAAAAAATCAAACCAAAAAAACCCAAACCTGCTGATGTCCACATTTGTAACCCTTGCCCTTTAAACTAATTCCTTTGTAACAGCTTCTTGAGAGGCATGCTATGCATTTCTTCTACTAACTCTTTCAGTAGGGATATTTTGCCCTCTTAATTAATTTCTGCAGGGGTATTGCAGGCTACAAAAAGAATAATAATCATCCTAATTAATATATCTGTATAAAGAATAACAGCTAAATATGAACTTCCTAATATTTGATAGATTTTTTTTTTAATCTTAGCAACAGTTGTCCTGTAATTCCCCAATTACACAATAGCTTGTACCCTGGAACTGTGATAATTGTGTTCACACCTGCAGGAGGCCTTGGAGTTTCACATCTAACAGGGTTATTGGCATTTTTAGAAGGGAGAGGTGGGGATGCGACATTTTCAAATTGAAGCTGTAAATCACAAGTCATCGGCTACAGGAAAGGGTTGAGCAAAGGAAAAGCCCCCCCCTGCCCCCAGATCATCTCTGTCCCTGGAGAAGCCAGGAGCCTGTCTGCAGAACTCACGTCACATTTCCTCCGTGTGCCAAGTCCCCTTTTGTTATTAGAGATGTAGCAATTGCAGCTGTCAGCCAGGATCCGGCATTTTAAAATTGTAGAAGACCCTTGATGATTGCTTGCTTGTTTAGAATAGAAAGTGCCCTCCAGCCCTTGGGAGAGGAGCATAGCACACACATGTTCTCACACGTGGCCTGACAGAAGGTGGGGATGTGTTTTCTGTCATTACCATGGCAATGGTGACTGTCCTCCTCTCCCTGTTTTCAAGGCTTGGAGAATCCGTAGGCAGCTTGGTGCGTGGGAGGTCAGAGGAAGGGATGGTGGAAGAGCAGATCCCATCCTCTGTGACAGAGGGGGACACCTGCACGAGGTATTCTGCCTGGCAGCATCTTGGTCCTTTATAATCCAGAGGCAAGTCCTTTAAGCTGCCTTTTGCCTTTGCTGCTAAACACTAGGCTGGCCAGCTGGGCTCCTGCAGCCTCAAAATTTGCCCTAAATAGGCAGATCTCCTGGTCCTGGGAGGCTGTGTAAGGTGATATGAGTAGTTCACACATGGCATCTCAAAACCAGCTTTTTTCCCTTGGAAGGTCAGCATCCAGCGTGAGTTCTTCCGCCATTAGTTTTCCTGCAGAGCTGGTGCCCTTATTCTGCCCTGGACAGTGGTTGTAGCCTAGTGCATTTGCTCATGCACTGTTCAGGACACCAGGCAAGCCAGCTATTGAACACAGGTGCTTCCCCTCCACCACCACAACCCCATATCCAATCTTACAGGACCTGTCAAGAGTTTTTCAGAACAATTATTCTATTTCATATCTCCTCTAGCACCATCCTGCTGCCCTTATATTGAATATGAAGCTGGTTAGATGTGAAACTCCAATAGTGAAAATCTACCATCTGTGTCTCCGCCACCATTCAAACTGCATTCTTTCCTTGCAAGTTACTTGATCTCATTCTGATTCAAATTCTGTCCCTTCCATCCCTGGTGTGGGGCATCTTGCAAAACATATTTTGCTCCTCACTTCTGTGTCCTGTGTGCCAGAGTTAGAACTGGGAAGACCAAGGTGGCAGTGCTTGGCTTATCTTGCTCTCCAAGAGCACTGTCTCCAAGGCAGTCTGTCTCCGAGAGCTGCTGACAACCTATTTCCAGGGGCAGCGCTGATGCTTAGAGGGAACAGTGAATAACTAACCTAGAATGACACAAGAAGGTAACGGCAGCTGTTGTATCTATGCTTACATAGTTCTAACTTCCACCATGTTTCTCCTGCCAATTAGTGTGAACCTTTGCAGTTAAGTGCCAGGCTTAACCAAGGCCAAAGAAGCTTTATAGCTGTGGGTCATGTTGGGGTCTCTTCACCTCTAACCCTCTTTCCATGAGCCTTGTTCCATATTTGTGCCACAGATGGCAGATTTTCACTCCAGTTTTGAGACAGAAGGATGTATCAGAGGCTGTTTTTATTTCCACTGAATTGAACTATAACCCTTTCCTGCTTTCTCTCTCTCGCTTTTTAAAACCTTTCTGCCGTCTCCTGGGTGGAGATCTGCCCAAGTACACGCTCCCCCACCTCTTTCTCTTTCAAGCGCTGTCTCTTCAACCTTTGTCCTGATAGCTAACCAGCCTGCTTTATTAACCTTAGCTAGTTCCTAACCCTAACTAGATGCTAACTTTTCTCTAGCAAATAACCTAACCTCTTAACTAGAAGCTGAGTATAACTAGAACCTAATATCCTAACACTATAATACCTCTCTTCCCTCATCTCCTTTCAAAAATAAAAGTGAACTGTAATCAGTATCTATATATTTTTACCTTCTATCCTGAAAATGGAGGTTTGAACCGCAGCAGTAGAAGGATGAGCAGGGCTGAAGGATAATGAGGGAAGGGCTTTTCTGGTGGTTAAGGCAGAAGATTGGCCTGTAGGAGGCTCCAACTCCTCCTGGCCTTGGCTCTGCCACAGACTTCCCTCTGTGCCCTTGGGCACATTGCTTCACCTCTGCCTCGATTTCCCCATCTGTAAAGTGGGGGTAGTAATGCTGCTGTGCCTCCCTGGGGGCGAGGAGAGGGTGTAAGGCTGATATTTACCATGTAATGTACTGTCCAAGCCCTGGCTGGGAGGTGCTGCAGAATGGCCGCAATGTTACCACTGCAGAGAAGCTCTTGCGTTTCTCCCCAGTAAGAGGCAATACTTCTAATTGCGGAATCTGCCCTGTTCTCAGGATTGGGGTAAAAACAACCAACTAAACCCCCCTTCTTTGATAAGCTGTGTGACGAGTTTGAATGCCGCTGTGAGCAAAAGGACCTGCCGTGTTTTCAAAGGAAGATGGTTGCAACCTCAGGAGATCAAACGGGGGGACAGTGATTTTACCGTTGAGGGTGACATGGTTCACCAGCCACAATGGCACTTCCTCTCATCTGTGAGACCTGCCTAGGCAGAAGACTTACGTTAGGCACTTAGAGACAACTGGAGGGGGTTTGAATAAAAGTAATCCAAGGGAGATGCAGTCAACAGGCCAGTGTAGCAGGACTCTTCTCTCTCCATACAACCCCCTCCTGCACTGGCATTAGGGAGGCTTCCAGAGCAGTTGCATGAGGCAGCCCTTTCACTTGTACAGTAGCGTGGCCTTCTTCAGCGCAGAGCATCTGGCTTCGCTCTCTGTGCGGAGCCACTGAAGGTCCCAATAAGGACATGCATTGAATTCCTTGTACATCTGTGCCAATAACTAAAGTTTGAAACTGGGAATTTGCCAGCAAAGGTGGGATCAGACCTGCAACTCTTAATGTGATGCAAGGTACCTGGATATCCCTTTCCCTGTCTGGGCTAACACAGCCATAATGCCAACGCTTTTCCCCAGGAGTGATGAAGATAAATGCAGGTTCATCATCTGGTCTGCAAGTAGCAAACAGTAATGTTAGCTGACAGCTTGACGATTTTCTTTGCATTCTTAGCAACAAAATGGAGCCCATCTTAAGACTTTTCAAGCCAAGTGCCATGGAAGCTCTGTAAACAGCCAGCTGAATGGGACTGCTTTAAAAAGGGCATCCCCACCTTAAGTACCCTGAGCTCTCTTCAGTCTGTCCCTGTAATTGAAGATGAGGTAGAGCAGGAAGTTTCCTACTGGGAACTGTCTTCCTTGACTCAGGTCCTTTTCCCACGGGCAGTCCAGGTGTTTGGGGTTTTACAGTCTTTTCACTTATTTTCTTTGTTTTCTTTGCAGAAGGTACACCGATCCGAGGTAAGACACCCCCAGCTCACTCACTCACCCACTCTCCAAACACTTCTCTCCACTCAGTTCCCGTTTCATTGACCTGTGCTCAATACAGATCCTTGTTGTTGTTGTTGTTATGTTTTCTTGTCCTGCTTCACCTCTGGATATTTCTTTTTTATACCTGTCTTTATTTTATATATGGTTATAATGTCCTTTTTTGTTTGCTGGGTGCACTTTGTAATACTGATACTGTTATTCTAATAACATCTCAGGCTGTGCTGCCTCAGATTTATGGCAGAGTTTTAAGAGCTAATCTCTCCAGGACTGTGAAGGACTGAAGTTTATCTTGAGCATTAAATATTGCCAAAGCTTGGTAAATACTTAGGACCTTCTGGTTTGGTGCAAAGTGCTCCTGAGCCACTGATGTTGACGAAAATTTTCCAGTCCTTTGCTCAGTCAGATCTCCAGCACTTACCATCTCAGTGTGGCTTCAGAGCCGTCTTCCCCCTTCCTCCCCACTCTTAGGTTTCTCTGGGAAAGATACTTGTGGTAAGTAGCTTCTGCACCGTCTCTTTAACAGAGCCAAAAAGATGCTAGACCTCAAGCTGTCATTGAAAGTCAGCAGGGATTGGGTGTGCACCCCTTGGAAAGACCCTGCTTTGGTTTCATCTACACTGACAAATTTAAATAGTCCATAATTATCTGCTGGTAAAAGCAACAGGAGGTGCTGTAGGTGAGATGTACTTTTTCGCACATTATTTCTAGTGGCTCCTGACAAGTGCTGAAAACTCATTGACCTCTACAGTATAATTTCCACTGTTGCATTCACCAGCAAAGCTGCAGTGGTCAGGATGAAAGGGGTGAGTCCTTACTCCCCTGGCAAAGCTGCCTGCCTGCCGTTCATGGTTCTGTTGCTGCTCTGCAGTGTGGCTTCATCTCCCTTTGTGTATGCGCAGCTCATGAGCCGCACAAAAAGCAATGCTCATGAGCCACACAAAAAAATTGTCTGGTACCAGTAGGAGCAGCCCACAGATTTGTCAAAATGAATAGAAATTTCTGGGAAAACTCACTGACCAGCTCTCCACCAAAGTGGAGCTTTCCGATCACAGAGCATGCTTGAGCTGTAATTCCGTATGAAATATGCTCAGCGGGTGTCTCAGTGTGAAGCTTCATTCTATTTGGTTTCTAACTCCTGTTATGCTGAAATATCCACAGATTTTTTTGAAATGAATTTGGTTTGGTTTAGTGGCTTGGGTGGAGGGTTTTTGGGTTTTAATTCTATCCGTTCTGCCTTTGAGAGCTACCAGGCACAGTGGATGCTGGCAGGAGTCACACTATCACACCCCATCCCTGTCAGAAATACTCTCACAGCCTCACGTCTTCCCACGCAGCATCCTTTTTCACCCATGCACACACAGAGGAACATGAGCTCCATGTCCTCCCCATGTGAACACATTGGTTTTTCCTTCCTGAAGAGGCTGTATCTGCAACCAACAATGATATCATTTGCACTTTTCTTGCTTAAGATTTTATCAATAATATTACGCTGAGCTGGAATTGTTTGGTTTTCATATTCAGGTTTTTTTCCAGAGATGGGAGTTAAGAGTCTTACCACGTGAGCACTGTCCATATCTGTAGTATAATCATGTACTCCTAATACATAAAACATTTGATAGCCTGTTGAATTATTTATGCAGTATGTATTTTAACTGGAGTTTTGCAGGGATGAAGCCTTCTGAGGTAAATGAGGCAATTTTCTTCCGTGTAGTTACATGCTGCATATCTCTGCATGTTTGCTTACAGGAATGTTTAGTATGGGCTCTGGGTATGTTCTTGTAGGCTGTAGTAATGTGCAGGTTTAAGAAAAACCTTAATCCTTTTGGCCCAGTTGGTGTAAACCACACAGGCAGTTTAGAAGTTCCAATGCAGTATTTACAGGGTTTTCCCTTGAGAATATCCGCTGTCAGTAAGGTGCTTTTCACACTGACTTACCTCCTGTAGGCTTCCTGTGAATCAGGTATTTAGGCACAAAACAAAGGCAGCAGGGATAAAAATGCTCCAGGGATCCTAGGCAGTGGGTGACAAAGCCTTTCACTTTTATGGTCTCTGCTTCGAATCGAGCAAAGGAGAGGCAACTGCCTTCTGATAGATTTCTGGGGATCACAGTACTATGGATTACTGAGGTTGATTTCAGGAGTTCTGGTGCAGAATGCCTGCATTGCAGAAGCCACAAAAGTTGGTGGTTTTGCTGAACGTTTCAGTATGGAGAGCAACACTTAGTACAGAGGGGTGTATTAAATTTTTTCTGCCTGTTGGGTGCACGTCCAGCCGTAACGCTGAGCGCAGACATCAGCTGATGTCGGGCAGAGGGCTTGGTGCTGCCAGAGCTCATAGCCCAAGACCCCCAGGCAGTGTCCCAGTGTGTATTAGCCCAAGGGGAGGAAAAAGCAAAACTCTGATGCTATTGCTCTCTCTTCAAAACGGAACAAAATGGTGATGATCGTGTCTTTGCTGCGGTCTTCTTCTCTCCTCCCAGGTGGCCTGCAGATTGAAAGCAGCGAGGAGACAGACCAGGGGAAGTATGAATGCGTCGCCAGCAACAGCGCCGGAGTGCGCTACTCCTCCCCTGCTAACCTTTACGTGAGAGGTAGGGAGCACATCGGCTCACAACACTGGCAAATATCTCCCTCCCCGTGGCCTTCCTTTGTCCCCAGCTGTTTGATTTGATCCCGTCCCTGAGCGCAGGGGAAGCACTGGTGTTAATCGGCTGGATCCTTACAGTGCACTGCTGAGCTTGCAGGGGGATCCTGGTGCTGTCACCCACAGCAAAGTCAATTATGACCCAAAGTAGTGTGCCCAAGAATCTGCCAGCATCAGCCTGCAGAGCCCAGAGGGGAATGAACAGCTCTGACTGCAGAGAGGCCATAATCCCCTTTTCTCCCAAAGGATCCCTGCTCTCTGGAAGTGGGAAGGTTTCAGTTCTACTGGTGTGGGTGTGAGAGGAGGGGAGGACCCTCTCAGCCCCCTCCACTGAGCTCTCTGTCCCCCGAATCTCACCAGATTGCAACAGGAGGGTGCATTCTCACTTCTCGCCTAAGTCCCAGCTGGTTTTCAGTTTGCCAGCAGTAATTTGTCACTGGTTCCCTGGGCACGAACGCTGGCCGTGGGCACAGACTCGCAGAAAGCTGGAGACGGCCAGCAGACATCTCTGCCGCAGTGACAGATTCCTTCACCCATGTAGCACGGGGAACAGATGACTGGGGGATTGGCTTCTGCCTGATGCCCCCTCGATGTTCTCACACCCAGTGGGGCAACAGCCTTTCTGCTTTCTTTGTTATTTTATTTTAATCTGTCTGACCTGTAATATTTTGTGTGTAGTTTGGTTTAATATCTTTCCACAGCAAAACCCTTTTGGTAATGAGAGAGCAGGGCTGGTCCTTCTCACTTTTTTAAAAAAAGAAAAATACCATTGGGAGGAAAAAAGAAAAGTTACATCCCAGCAAACTGTTCCCATTTCCATCCCATCGACAGAGGAAGCGCCTCCCACCTACACTCACGTTAACTCTGCAGTCAAATGCAGAGCCATGCTCCTATGTGCACTCCTTTCTCTCTCTCTTTCTCTCTCTCTCGTGTCTCACGCTCACTAAATCACATGCACATGGAGAGAAGGCTTTTAATAATTTAATGTTTCCAAGCTAAATTTTTAAATAGCCTTTTGTGGCCAGCTGGAAAATTGCGTTTGAAATTTGCCCTGTCGCCTGGGCCCCAAAATTCTTCTTTTGGGAATATGAATCTGGCTCTGATCCTAATTTAGGGCTAAAATCCTTCGCAGACAGCTTAGCTGGAATGTTTTGGGTTCTTTAAAAAAAAAGAAGAAACAGGAAAAAAATGTGGGGATTTTTTTTTATTCTTTTATTTCTAAATTTCCTCAACCTTTCTGGCCACTCGGAAACTACCCAGGAGACAAAGGTGGTAACCCTGGTGTTGCTTGTCTCCGCACCTGGATGAGGGTCGGCTCCAGGTGGATAGCTCTCTTTCTGTCCCGGTTAGCCTGTGCCTACCCGAGGCCTGCCTGGAACACAAAGCCAGCATTAGCCGGCCGAGAGAGTGCAGAAAACGCCGTGTAAGCAAGCTCGGCCTATGGTTTGGGTGTTTTTCATACTGTTTAATTCCTTGTTTCTTGTGTGTTAATATCGTGGAAAGGTAAAAAATTTCTGAAATGGATTTGCTTGGGGGGGAGGGAAAGTTCATGCACATTTTTCTTCCCGTTTTTTGTTTTAAAAGAGTCTTGAACACTCTTGTGTTTCCAATTGACTTGTTTCTCCCATAACATGCTTGTCTCTATAGAACACCTGGGATAGGAGTTGTAAGTTTTAACATTGCAAGGAAATGTTTGGTTTTGTTTTGCTTTTCTTTCCTTCTAATTATTTCTTTTTCCTTATTCAGTCCCATTGTGGAGTTAGCACAAGCAGGGCCGGGTGTGGGGGCTGGTGGGAGCATGGGCTGGGGGAGCGGATTTCCAGCTTGGGATCTCCTTTGTATCGGGGTCTCCTCTGCCTGGTACAGGATCCGCTCCCCCTTCTCTAAAGAGCAGATGCACTTAAAGAAGTGAGAACTCCCGGCTGGGGTTGGCACCTCTGTCGGGTGCTGATCCTGCGTTAGGATTGCTCACTGCCTGACCTCCGTGCGGAGCCTGGTTGGTCTTAAACAAAAGGTACCTAGCTGGATGGGAGGGGGAGAGTTAGGAAGGCAGGAAAGAGGGTCGTTACTATCTTCATTTTTTTTCCTTTCTTTTTATTTTGGTTAAGAGAAAAAAAAAACAATCAATTTGCAGCTGACAGCCTTGAGAAGGCCTTTTTTTACTCTCTCTGTGTTTCCCCTATTTTTCTCTTCTCCTCATGTCATTGTGTTCCGCATCAAACCCCCTTAACATCCCTCAGAGCTACGAGAAGGTTGGTGTGGTTTTTTTCTTTTTTACTTTCTTTACCCACATTTTTACATTCTTAAGAGAAAAAAAAAAAATAAAAAAAAAAATTAAAAGAGAAAAAGCAAGAAATCTTTAAGATGAGCGAGACCCGCCCGTTCCCGGGTCTCGCAGAGATGAGTTGAGTTGCATTGTGGGCCTCTCTATGCATCCTTTGGTAATGTTGCTGAGTTCTTGCACTTTTTTGTCGTCATGGTTACCTTGCCGTTTGGACATTGGGCCTGATGCATGATAGGAGAATGTAACAATCTTCTTTGCATGCCACTTTTTAAATTAATTATTAATTATTTTTTCTATATAAAGATATGTACAGTTTTGGGTTTTTTTTTACAATTCTGGTTTATTTGAAGTGGATTTACTCTTACTTTCTAAATTTTTTGTTCTGTTGGGTTTTTTGCTTTCTCTTGATTTCCTGTTTCAGTTTTGATTGGTTATGCTGTGCTGTAGTTTATTCCAAACGCATTGTGAGAAGCCAGTGTTCCTGCCCACCCGGTGGTAACTGAACTCCTCAATCCCTCCAGGAGGAAAGGAGTCACACAGCTCTAACGCCTGTCCATGGAAGCCCTGCTGTTTGGGACAAGCCTTTGTTTTGGGGGGAGGGAGGGATCTGGGAAGTGGAAAAGACGGTAAGAAGCCAGGGTGTCATTTCAAGAGTTAGAACAGACCCTGGGTCACGTTATTACTTACATATTTCTTGGAGGTGTGGCTCTTGTTCCACATCCTGCACACAAAGAAAAACCCTGATCCCTGCTCTGAAGGGCTTCCCCAGCGATGCCGAACTCGCTCACTGGTACCTGGCCGTTTCCCTCCAGTAATACCCAAGACGCTGCGTACGGGAGCTGAACTGCCGTCAGCCCGGGATGGGTAGAGACAGAAAGCTTCCCACTGTGTAACTGAATCACACGCAGTTGCCTTTCCTTCGGCACCCACGTGTGCTTGGAGAGCCCCATCGTCAGGCAGTGCCTTGTCTCGTCAGCAGAGCTTGGCAGCTTCCCTTGTAGGAGGGTGATGCCTTGTCCGTGCAGTGCTGGGAGTGAAGGGCAACCAGCCAGCCGCCTTCTGCAGAAGGGTAGCTGGATCTCACGGCTCTGCCTCTCCCCATTTACCGTCTTTCTTCCCTACCATTTGACCATTACTGCCTGGCTGCAAGCACCTTGAAAACCAGCCAGGTCCAGAGAAGGTAGAGCCCTCCTTTCTGAAGGAGTGCAGAAAGAGAAACGCAGCAGTGCTAGACACTAAAAGAGGCTGCCGGGACACATCTGGCAGCTGCATCTCTATTGTATACAGCAACAAGAAATCTGACAAGTTACATTCTAGCTGAAAATGCCTCTTTTCCCTCTTCTCATCTCCCTGTTTATCCCCATTAAGCTTCTGTTGCCTCCCATGTGTGCATCCTGAGTGGGTGAGCCACATGGGATAGTAAACAGGTGGGTTTTTTGCAGTGTGTTAGTTGTACCATTGGTGCTTGGTGCTTTGGCCCTTTGCAGAATTGAATGCCCTTCCTTTCCCTGTTTATGCATTTCCCTCTGCCCGTGAGTCCTCACTACTCAATAATCTGCCAAAGGAGTGGCTTTCCTAGTGTACAGGTATTAAAGCTGTGTGATTTTTGAGAAATCCAGTGCAGTATTGACACAGTATCTGTCTCTTTCTTTCTCTATCTCTCTCTTTCTCTCTGTCTGTCCTTCTCTTTTTCTTAAAATGCTGAGATTTCAGTGCTCGGACCCTCAGTGCTGGTATTCTCCCCTCCCCCTTTCAAGTCTCTCCCCCTCTCCCCTTAGATACAAGGGTACCACTCCGAAATGCTGCACTGTTGATAATGTGTTTCTGAAGCGGCCAGCTGTGGCTTTTCTAACTTTGATGCCAACAACAGCCAAAAGACATTCCCCAGCCCCAATGCTCTACTTAAAGAAAAAGAAAAGAAGAAAAGGCTTGTTCTATTTAAAAAGAGCAAGAGAGAAAGAATAGTATTTGAAATTAGGTGCTCCCATCCCACCTCCCTCCTACCTAGGACTAAAAGGTGATAATCACTACTAATTCCAAGATTTTCCTTCATGAATAGGAGTTTGAGTTTCAGGATTTAGTTGCAATTAAAAAGGGATTTATACACCATTGTTTTTTATTTGTTTATTTTATCTTTTATAAAGTATTTCTAACATGTCCAAACTGCACTGCTGCTGCTAGAATCTCTTGTGATCTGAGAAGGTTTTAAGATTAAATTATTCCTTAGGAGCCAATAAAAATAATAATAATATCAACAACAATAAACGAAAGCTAAATTGGATCTAGTCATGATAGGCTGGAATGAAACTGGGCGAGGAAATAAGAGACTTGATACCCGGCTAAAAGAGCTGATATGGTTTGCCACAGGTTATGGGCACGGTCTTGAAATTATTAAGGGTTTGCCGTATGTATTATTACAGATCAGATCGTGCCATGGTCCAAAGTAACAAAAGAGTTTGCTAACAGGGAATTTCCAAGGTCAGATGCAGAAGTATCTTTATGGAGACCCATGAAAGCAGGTCAGAAGTAGGTGTGAGATGGATTCTGCCACCAGCCTGGGGTGTATGAAAGTTTCTAGTCTGAGCCAGTTGTCCAGATTTCACCCGTAGTCAGTGAAAAGAAAGACACAGTTCTAGCAGGCAGGTCAGCACACCTTAAGATGGGGATGCTGATTTTTAAGGGAGCTATACAACTCACCTGGCTTTCAGAAGTCTCATTGGATGCTTCTCTGTATCCCTAGGGACACAAATATTATCAAACTTCTGGCCCATAGTGATTGTAGGAAAGGACGGATTGAAAGTCCTGTGTATCAAGAGATGTATGTCTCGGTGGCGGTGGTGGAGAGCTTCATGCCTCTCCTTGCACAGCAGCAGGGGCTTGCTTAGCACGGGGGAGGCTGGGATGAGAGCCTGGCAGTTCTCAGAGCTAATCGGAAAGCGAATGGCAGTGTATAGCTTCCATGCAGCGAGCCACATGGCTTGCTTTCAGCTAGGGTGGAAGGGAGACATTTTTGCCCTTTTCAAGAGGCTTTGTATCTTGCCCAGAACAGCTGAGATGCTTACTCCACTTTGGTGGATAAAACCAGGTTGAACCCGACAGTATTTTTCTCCTAGCATCAGTGAGTGAGCACATGCAGGATGCAGGCTTTGCCCCAGAGGGGGCATATGTCTGCTTGGCCGGGATCTATGGCCACAGCTGTTTTGCCCCCTTGAAACGGAGCACTTTGTAGCTCTCCTGTTAATTTTGAAAGCTCCAGACTTCCATCTTGATTGCTCTGTTTTGATCCAAATAGCCAGCTGCTCGGCTCAAGATAGAGCACCGTATGTAAGGACTGCGTCTCTCTGCGTGCTCTTCCATGTTACAAAGGGAAAGGAAGAATGGGCAATGCACCGTAGAGCTGTGTGGGCTGTGCTTTAGCAACCTCTGAGTACGCAGAGCTGCTGCTGTCGGTACAGGACAAATTGTCATGGTTGAATTTACCAGAATTAAAAATTTTCCCCTCTTTCACACAGTGGTGCCCTGTCAGGAGTTACAAAAGGCAGCAGTTGTGGTGCTGCAGGGATAATCCTTTTTTCCTCTCTACTTGAGCTTCTTGTTGTTCTGCTCTTTTCAAGCCCAGGGAGTTTTAAATGGTTCAGCAGGCATTTAAAACAGCACAGTGCACTCTCTGTGCCTGCTTAGGCCTTCCCTCTTCTGCTGCAGGAGTCAAGTACAGTGCTTAGTCACCCAGAATGAGGTTCTGCAGCCCAGGTCCTGCTGAGAACATTTCAAATATTTTTCAAGGCTCTCTGGAAAACCTGAACTCATTGAGAGACTGAAGATGAAAACAGGCCAGGGCTAAACACATAATAGCGAAGCTAGTTGAAATCAATTAAAATAAAAACCATAGAAAATGGAGAAATAGTGTGCCTAGGACCTCAGGAAATAAAGCTTCAAAATATATTAAAATGTGACTAATTTAACAAATAATTTAGCCTGTAGCTTGCTCCTGGGTTAAGTTTGGCTCATGGGTAATTTGACCATCAAACCAGAGCTGCTGGTTGCTCAGCCCATCCCTTAATAGACAAGTGGAACTGTTGCTAAGCTTTTTGCTTTCAATGCCATTTAGAGGTTGGAAGGAAGTAATTTCACTTGCACTACAGATTTAACAAATAGCCACAAGGTCAGAACAATCACTGATATTTTAAAATGTAGGAATTTTAATACCTTTTTAGACTAGCATTGATAAATTCTTTAATGGAAGAGGAGAGAGGCAGAACCACCACTAGTTCATACAGCTGCCCCCGTAATGCCATTTTCCAGGTGCTGGAGTTTAGGGAGAGAGAGTTCTGTGACAATTTTTAAGCATTACGTTAGCACTTCCATGGGTGGGGGAGCGCCCTGTCCGTGTTTGGGGTGTCCTCAGCTCTGAAATTCGAGTTCAAAACCAAACAAAGCCAACAAACAACTTTGCTGTGTTTCTGCAGAAGGATTTCTCAAGGGTATCAGGAAATGGAAGTGGATACAAAAAGCCACCCCCCCAAAAAAAAAAAATCAAAACTGTATATATATGAATATCTCTCTATAGAGGGCACTTTGCAGGAACACTGTGCTGTACTGATCTCGAAATCTCTGCCTGCCTGTGTCTCTTACACCTTTTGCATCGCTGTTCTCTTTGTTTTAGGGGAAAAAAATTAGATTACACCTTGTCAAATTAAAATAACAAAAATAAAATAGTAAAGTCTCTGTTGAATGTTACAGAGCTGCTTGAAAAACAGTTGGGTTCAGATTATTTTATATTCAATCCTGTAAAAAGCAACAGGAAAAAAAAAAGAATTGCAAAAGACCAGAGATGTTCAGCCAGCCTGTCACTCAACTAATGTGTTTTTTTAAGTGGAAAAGTAACAATGATTGGGAAGGTAATGGATTTCCTCCAGACCAAATCCAAGCCTTGGTCTCATTCTTTATTTATGTACCTATTTACTTATTTATTTTTATTTACCGTGAAGGAAATTAGGAAGGAGATGGGCATGAGGAGGGAAGTATCTCGTCCTCTGGAGGGACGGAGGTCAGAAATCCAAACCCGAACAGCGTCTCGCCCCAGCGGAATGAACTTGCAATTGGAATGGGAGAGGGAGAAGGCAGAGGCGGCTGCACGGACAGCACAGGGGCAGGGACAGACCACCTTTTGGGAGGGGAGGACAGGTGTAATCTAAGCTTCACTAATAATGTAGAGGCTGCACATTATTTTGGCACCCTTTCCCCTACCCCCTCCTCATTTTGGAGCAAGACGGAATGACTCCTGTCTCACCAAAATGGCCAATAATGTCCGCCTTCTCACCTCATTTGGAGCAGCAGCTTGCTGAGTGTCAAAATGTTTAATACCATTTGGTTTTGTTTGGTGCTTTCAACCAGTCACTTCACTTTCTTTTGTTTCCTTTTTCAATTAATTTCTTCTTTAAGATGCAAAATATGTTTATTTTTTAGTTGGTTTAATGTGAATCGGGGTTTGAAGTGACGGGTTCTTGTCTAGTACGCTCTCCTTTCCCCACCTCGCTCCTCCTCCAAGATTTTTCTCCCTGAGCTAATCCAGAAGGGGCTTAAAAAGTGGAACTGGTGGGTTTCCTCAGCACAAACTGGTTGGTTGGTCCTCAGATTTCTCTCACTAGCAGCATCCTGGGAACACATTTTAAGGATGGATTCTGGTGTTGCAAAAGTCAACCCTGGATCTCCCAGTGTCTCCTCCGATCAGGTCTGTAAATCTGTCCCTTTCAAAAATACCTCTCACCATGTGGACCCCAGCTCTTTTTTTTAACTGAGTGGTGGTGGTGGGGAACCTTAGCGATGTTGATTGGTACCTTCTCGTTGGAAAGAATAATGCACCGAAAATGCCACTCACAGAACACAAACTGGGTTAACCTCTCTGCATCCGTAAGCAGCAACAAAACCAATTGGCTTTACAAGGGTATGAAAAGTTATGGATCTGTTCCATTTCTAATGCAAATTATGTTAAGTAGAATTTGGGGTGCTGATTTGCCTGTGTGAAGTGCTTATCCAACAGACAATATTTAAACAGATTCATAACTAACTGCACTTAAGAAATCTTTCTGTGCCTCTGAAATGGCTTCTCTGCATTGAAGTAATTTGACTTGTATCGCAACTGTCCAGCTCCAGTTCTAAAATCTGGTTCTATCAGTAACAAGCTGTATCCTTGTTTGAAAAAAGCTCCTGGGAGTTTTTTGGCCATTGAAAATGTGTGTTTATGTGTGCCTGCTTGTGTGTGTATATCGGGAGATGTTGCACATGCACATGGAGCATGCACGTATGTGTATGCATGCAAGGTTGGCTTCGTAAAACAAGTCTGACAAAGCTGTCATGGAAACCAACGTCCCTGAAACTCAGGGAAGGTGCTTCTTGAAACCAGTAATTGGTAAAAGTATTAGATAAATGTCTGTAGAGCCTCGACTGCCCCATCCCAACTTTTCCTTTCCAGAGAGGGCAGTTCTTCTTTTCTTTCCAGTCCTTTGAATAAGTTGGATAGCAAAATGGAAGGAATCTCTTCACTGCAATTTTTACATGGGAAATTTCACTCTTTCAGCTGCTAATGTGTGAAACCAGCTGGACCCAAAGCTGAAATTGTTCTTGATTCAGTCTCTAGCTGCACTTCAAGCTTTCTTCCCGCCACTGCTGTCCTCCTTCTAGGCCCTGACCTAAACGCTGACCCAGAGATTCTCAACTTGACAAATCTCATGTCAACAGCCAAATTGGAGTGGTATAGCGATTAAAATAAAGAGCAGCATGATGGTTCTTGGTATCCAGAGATGAGCCCTTTAAGTAATTCCTGTTACAGTAGATGCGGTTGTCGCAGCCCCGAGCCCTAGCAGGGATGTACGTAGGGACTCTCTGAGGTCTGCAGCGTTTAATGTTGGGAGTTATTTTCACATCCTAGACTGGTGTGTGGATGTTTGTATATTTGTGCACATACTGTGTAGCTTTTTTTAAACCAGGATGCACAACAGAAGTGCTACTGCCTCCTTTGGTCTTGCATTAGCCTGCTGCTAACCCTAATCCAAACTCTCCCTTTTAGCAGGATGCGCATTGTCCTGGGCTGGCACCCAGGTGTGCTGGTTGCTTCCCAGTAGTTAATTGTGACAAATGCCAGTGTTAAAACAGCCAAAAGTAATGCTGCCCCGAGACCCTGCAAAGCTGACCTCTAAACCCCTGGGTGCTGCGAGGAGGGTGGGCAGAATTGCTTCGCAGTTTTTAGGGAGTGTGCTCTGCACAGCTCCGGCTCCGTGGCCCTGAGCTTGTGTTTTGTGAGTGGATCTCTTCCCTTCCCTGCCCAAAACCACGCAGACAGCAGCAGTCTGTTCCCTTCAGACTCCGATTCTCAGCACTCCACCATACATCAAATGATGCTTTTCAGTTATTAAATTCTGGTTTGTTCTTCCTTTTTCCTTTTTTTTTTTCCTTTTTTTTCTTCTTGTTTCTCTTTTAGTCTGGTTTTATTTCTTTGTTATTAGCCTCGGTTCAAATTACTTGTCTTGTTCTGTTTCCATGACAACTCAGTGTTTGCATCCCACCTGCCGTTGTTTGTTGCTGTTGATGCTGTTTGCTGACCGGATCTTGTCCGGCATATGTCTCCCCATTTCTCCTCACCTCTTTCCACCTTGCCTTCCCTCTCCAGAAGGTTACATATCAGCCCCTCCTCAAAAGAGTCATCCCCACCCCAGATCTGTCTGCATGTTGACCCCACTTGTTTCTTTTCAAGTTCTCTCCATCTTGTCTCAGATTGTGACCGGTGTGGTCTTCACATGGCTCCATTTTCTGAAATGCGGTACCTCCTGAAGCAGGCAGTGGAAGGAAGGATGGAGTAGGCAACAAGGACATGCCCTCATGTCTAGGGCTAAGTCTTCCATAGCGGTGTGACAGGAGGGAGAAGCAGCATGTTGCCTGGTCCCTTGAGCCAGTGCTGGTGCCTGAGGTTGTGCAAATACCATCTTACACCTTTGTCTAAGCAGAAAGTCATCTTCTAGTATTAGTGTCCAGGTGAGTTTGCAGTCCCTCCCTCCACACTCAGGTCCTTTCCCCAGCTACGTTGGAGGTGAGGGCATGCTCTCTGTTCTCTTTGCAAATCCCTGCATGCAGGAATTCTCCTTTGACATCTCTGAGCTCCTAATGCCACAAATCTGGAAGTCTTCTCTTCCTTGCCTCTCAGTACTGGTTCCTGCATACTGGTAACCATGCAGAAAAGGATCCGATAGCACGATGGGAAGAGCACACCTTTTGGTGAAGACATCTCCTTGTCAACTTGCAGGAGGTGGCAGGGGCTATATTTGGCTTTAGTTTCACAAAGTCCCGCTAGATGGGAAACAGCCACTACCACTCCTGGCAGCACCCTTCCCATCGGAAAAGATCCGTAATGTTGAGCGGCAGCCAGGGAAGTGGGCTGGAAGATAAATCCTGGAAAAACCCAAGACATCACTTCCAGAGGACATCTGAAGGCACTAGGACTTGGGAAGAGCGACGGCAGGCTAAGCTCTGGTGTCCTTTGCATGGCTTTTGCATGGATGCAATTGCCACTGATTTTTTAGAGAGCTTGTTCAGAGAGTTTACCTGGGAATAGGACAGGAGGGACAGATATTTTTCCAATCCCAGCACTCCTGACTCTCCTGCCCCCTCGCTCAACCTGCCTGAGGGGAGTTTACTGCATGGCTGTCCCTGAAGCTGGAGGAACCCCGCACTCGTTTTCTTGTTAGGCTGCTGCTGTGCCTGCATCTTCTCGGGGTCTGTACCCTTTGTCTTTGTTTGCGGGATGGGACCTTGCCCTCAGCTCCCTCCTTAGGACTTCTCTGATCTGCTTATGTTTCTCCTTTGTCCATTCTCCCGCTTTCAACCCCTAAGGAAGAGCACCCACCTCGGCCAGCCAGCCAGCCCAGTTAGTTCAGAAAATGGAGCCAAGGAAACCGCACCCTCCCCTCTGCGTCCATGTTCTTATTGTGTAAGGTCTGGAAGCTGCATCCACCTCTCTGCTAAGGAGATGCACAGAACATGTCACTGTTTTTTCAACGTTAAAAGTTTCATTACCTTGTTTTTCTTATTAATTCTATTCTATTTATTATTCCGCCAGGGCTGAGATGTGACAATGTGATCCACCACATTGGGTCACATCAGCTAGAAAAAGTATGCAGCATTAAAGTGGGTTTCCCCCTCCCCTCCCTCTCTTTCTCTCTCTTCTTTCTCCCTTCCCCTCCTTGTTCTCCTTCTGGTCTTCCTTTCTTTCTCTGTCGCTCACTTTCTATTCAGTATCCATGTGGGCATTTGCTAGCCGCCCATAAATTATATTTCTCTGCATTTTCCTCTCTCTTTCTATCTTTTTCTCTCTCTTTTTTACCTATTTTGCATGATGTTTGTGACTCTGAAAGCTGCATCTATCGATGGAACCGTGTCAGATCTTAAAGAGGCTTCGTTAGGGTTTCTATACCCGAAAACCACAAAAATTTCATTAGAGTTTCTCATCTTTTCCACACTCTTTCTCGCTCCAGAGGGACTGCCTCCCCCTGGACGGTTCTCACACGCAGGCACTAACTAAATTCTGTCCCGCTCCGGGGACTCCCTCTCCTCCGTATTTTCTTTACATTTTTTGCCTCTCTACTTTTCAAGTGGTGTCTCTCTGGCATTTGGGGATGTGATACTTCTCTCTTTGTTGAATTCTCTGGGTCCAACAAGGCAAAATCTCGAGAAGTGTCCATCTCCATCACAGCCTTCTCCTCGCCACCACCCCACCTCTGCAGCATCCCTGGGGCAGGGAGCGGCTGGTGGGCTAGGGCCCCTCTCCGGAGACGGGGAGGGCACCTGGACCCTTTCAGGCTGTGGTGGTGGAGGGGCTGTTTGGTTTTGATGTGGGAGAAGGTGATACGGGAGTCAGACTCCGCTGGAAAAGGGGAGGAGCAGGTTTCCCGGGGTGCAGAGTGGGGAGCTGGGGGCCCCAGCGGCTGTGGAGGAGATTTTTCGACGCTCGCCATGCCAGCTCTTGCCAGTAAAGATGAGAAATTGCTAATAAATTTTTGTGTATTTATCTGTGCTGTGATGGGTCTAATCTTGATCAATGGAACCCTGTTGCTATGAAATATCGCTTTTATGTCTATATTCTATATATTGTTTGTGAAGTAAAAATTTATTTGAAGTTTAATTTTTTTTGGTTTTGGTTTTTGATTTTTTAATTTATTTGTTTTCTGTTTTGTTTTTAATGAAGGAAGAAAATAAATGATGACAAACCCCATCTATATTTAAATTATCTTTTGCTCTTTTTCTTTTTCTCCCTTCTTTTTCTTTTCTTTCTTTTTTGTTTTGTTTTGGTTTTTTTGTTTTGTTTTGTTTTGTTTTTTGTTACCTCTGTGCGTCTCGTCCACAGTTCGCCGTGTGGCCCCACGTTTCTCCATCTTGCCCGTCAGCCATGAAATCATGCCCGGTGGCAATGTCAACATCACCTGCGTGGCCGTGGGTTCGCCCATGCCATATGTCAAGTGGATGCAGGGAGCGGAGGACCTGACACCTGAAGATGACATGCCTGTGGGCCGTAATGTCTTGGAGCTCACGGATGTCAAGGACTCAGCCAACTACACGTGTGTGGCCATGTCCAGTCTGGGAGTCATAGAAGCTGTTGCTCAGATCACGGTGAAATGTAAGAGAGTGTGAGCACGCCTGCGTGAGCGAGTGCGTGGGTTCCCCGACTGCATGTTTGTAGGAGCGTGCATGCACAAGCGTGCGAGCTGCTGCATGGGTGTATATATGTGCAAGGCATGTGTTGGGTGCACAGTTGTAACAGAGCGTCTGAGCACGTGTGCAAAGCAAATGTGGGCACGTGTCATGTTTGTGCATGTGAGCCTTTGTAGATACGTGGTCGTGGCTGTCAGCCTTCACCGGTGCATGAGTGGGAATGTCACGGTGTGACCATGTGGGTACCTGTTTCTGCTTGTGTCTTTGTGCGTCTGCATGGGGTGAGCCTGTGACTGATCTGCATGTGAGGAGTGTGGGGACGCAATTATGCATGTAAAAAGGTAGTCGTGCATGAGTGTGTGTGTGTGCATGGAAGAAGGAGCAACGTGACTGTATGGGCATGTCGGTGCCTGGCTGCATGTATGTACGTCCGTGTTGTTACAAGCCTGTATGTACATGTGTAGGTATGTGAGCTTGAGCAGGAAGACACACTTGTGCACCACGAGTGCCACGTGCTAGGATCTGTGCATGCATCTTTGGGGATCCCGCACACAAAGAAATCCACAGTGAATGGCAAGCTGGTGGCTTGAGATCTTTCCTCGCTTTCGGACAACTGAGCTGTTTGTTATGAAGCAAACTGATTCAAACCCCTGCATGCTTGTTTCTGTCCTGGGGTATGAGGCTGGCTGGGCAGTTTGCAAGGAGCCTTGGATGGCTTGAAGCCTGCATGCCATCCAGTTCCAAGGTTAGAGATTCAGCCAAGGCCCTGAGGATCTCTGGCATGTGTACCCTTGCAGTAGAGCCTAGTTCCAGCATCTTAGCGGCTGTTGTTGCCTCAGCAAGAGGGGGAATAACCTCAGCTTCCAGCTAGCAGTTCCCAAGAGGAGCACGGGTGCAATCTTCAATGTATTCTGTCCTCAGCAGGGGAGTATTAAAACCCAAGCGGGATGCCCCTGTGGTTGGGTGAGTGTAGAGCTCTTTGTATGAGCTGGTGTCTGCTCTGAGTGATGGCATTGCCCACGAGGGATCTGGGAAGAGGGTGGGTGGGGAGGGGGAGAGAGGAGGAGAAATACTTTGGAGAAGGGGAGGGCTGAGTAAGAGCAATCCTGTTGTATCAGTTCATCTAAGGAAGGTCTGACAGTAGAAATGAGTAGGGACTAGTGAATCTTGCCACGACACATCCTGAGCTTTTGCAGAGGGAGTGGGCTCACGTGGTAGCAGAAGGCTGCCTGGGGCTGGGCTAAGGTGCTCTTTATTTTCCAGAGTATTTTCTTCCCCTTCTTCCCTGTCTTACCCTGTCAACTTCAAAAGATGCTGTGTCAGATAACATTGCTTCTGCTTTCCAGCTATCCTGTCTCCTTAGATGGGGAATCTTGCCCTGCTGGTACCTTCTGCCTTTTGTCATTGTATGTGTATTCTATTCCCCCTTATGTTCCTGCCTGTAAGCATCTGCAATCTTTCCCAGGCAGAAGATGAAAGAAGTTAGAGCTTTAGAGGTGCTCAAGTCTAGAGAAGATGAGGTTGGAAAGGGTCTAAAGTGTGTAGTAAGGAAAACACATAAAACTTGCTGTTAAAGGTGTCTGACATTTAGTGTGCCGTCTCCAGCAAGCTCCAAAGGTAGTCTTCTGGATGAGGGGCAGGGGAGATGAGTATTAACACATGTCTGTGGCTTGAGAGGAAGCACTCTCAAGTATTTATAGGGTTTTTTGTTCTGGAGAGCGCAGTCCGCACTATGCCATTACCTGCACGCTAAACATGGAGAGATTCAGCAGTGCCGGAGCCGGGCTGCCAGCGCTGTTTCGGAAGATGTGATTACGTGCTTGGAAGGAGCTCCTGCCAAACTGCTTTTCCTTACTGCCGTGTGAGCTGGCGGATGCGCAGCTGAAGTCTGTGCTAATGATTCCAGATGTTTAGCTGAACACTTCCCTTTTGATGGAGCAGTTTAAGGATGATAATAGAGTGTATAACTAGGTTCATAATATTTCAGCAGCACTTTACTGAACTGCCGCACTGTGATTGGTACTGTGCCTCTGGCTTCTACAGCCCTAACTAGCCCAATTAGGCACCATTTCAGCATATGTGTTTTTTTTTAAAATATCTGTTCTTCCTGATTCTCAGCACTCCCCAAGGCTCCTGGGACGCCAGTGGTGACAGAGACAACAGCAACAAGTATCACCATCACCTGGGACTCTGGAAATCCAGACCCTGTGTCCTACTATGTCATTGAATACAAGTCTAAAAGCCAGGATGGACCATATCAGATCAAAGAGGACATCACCACCACACGCTACAGTATTGGAGGGCTCAGCCCCAACTCTGAGTATGAGATCTGGGTCTCTGCGGTCAACAGCATCGGGCAGGGACCTCCCAGCGAGTCAGTGGTCACTCGCACTGGGGAACAAGCTCCTGCCAGTGCCCCCCGTAACGTGCAGGGACGAATGCTGAGCAGCACCACCATGATAATCCAGTGGGAGGAACCGGTGGAACCCAATGGGCAGATCCGTGGCTATCGGGTGTATTACACCATGGAGCCTGATCAACCCGTCAGTAACTGGCAGAAGCACAACGTGGATGACAGCCTCCTGACCACAGTGGGCAGCCTTCTGGAGGATGAAACCTACACAGTCCGGGTCCTGGCCTTCACCTCTGTGGGAGACGGGCCTCTTTCTGACCCCATCCAGGTTAAGACACAGCAAGGAGGTGAGCACCCGTGTCGCTAACCTGGGATGCACTGGGATGCAGGAGGTGGGGTGGTGGCTCATGACGTTATCCAGCTGTGGCTGCCGTGTCACCAGTGCATTTTTGTCTTCATTGATTCAGTTTGGTTAAAACAGAAGTAACCTTCTGGGAGGAAGCTCGGTCCAGTGGCTGGAGCTAGAGGGCCTGGTGCATGACTTCTGATTTGGTTTTTTTCTTGGAAAGCTTGTTGCTTAAATGGATAGGGCAAGCAATTAAACAAAGAGAATCCATCTCTGCTGTGCCATGTTTCAAAGTGAGGTATCTTGTTGCTTCCAGTTTCTAAATGTCTTTAATAGATCTAAAACCACTCACTGTCCAGGCAGTAGTAAAGCTTAACTCATCTTAAAGTACCCAGAAACTACCTTCTGAGAGATGAGTGGGGGATGAGCCTTACTTGCCATTGCCACATTTGGCAGATGTATTGAGCTGAGAACGAAAGGTGTTGTATCACAGGCTGTGGCCCAGCATGCTTTCAGTGCCCTGCTTGCAGCGAGGGATGCTGGTGAGGACACCCTGCGTCCTCAACAGGCTGCTCAGAGGCTTCCCGCTTCCAGAATCCCTTAGTACTGGGGATTAGTGGGAAGGGCTGGATTCTGCAGTGCCAAGAAAGAGGCATATGATCCAGCAGGACTCTGCAGCGTAGCGTTTTGCTCCTGACGTGCTCTTTGCACGCAGGCTTTGAGGAAAACAGGGTAGGAGTATTCTAATTAGCCAAGTTAACGTGGTTTCTCCTGTCTCTCACCTTGCCTCCTCTGCCCCATCGGCTCCTCCTCTGTGTCAGTCCCCGGGCAGCCGATGAACTTCCGAGCAGAAGCCAAGACGGAGACAAGCATCGTGTTGTCGTGGAGCCCTCCCCGCCAGGAGATCATAGTGAAGTATGAGCTCCTCTATAAGGAAGGAGACCACGGCAGGGAGGTGAGTCCAGAGAGGAGCAGCGCAAAGGGTTGGGGCGCCGAGGAGCGTCCCACCCTCCGTTCCCCAAGGTGACCGAGCGAGGGGAGTAGGGCAGGTGTCTGGGCAGGGCTCGCCTCTGCTCCTTTTTGTTTGGTTTTATTTTTTTTCTTCCCCCTCGCCCATCTCAGGTGCAGAAGAACTTCGAGCCAACGACCTCCTTCACTGTGGAAGGCCTGAAGCCCAACACTGAGTATGTCTTCCGTCTGGCCGCCCGCTCGGCTCTGGGCCTGGGGGCCTTCACCCCGGAGGTCAGGGAGCGCACCTTGCAGTCTAGTAGGTGTCTCTCCTTTTCCCACCCTTCTCTGAGGGGAAGACAGTCAGGGAGCCAGAGATGGTGGGCACAGGGGTACGGAGCTGTGGGGCGGACGTTCGCGGTGCTGCGGCGTTTCACACCTCTGGGGTTCCTCTGCAGGGAGGTGGGCAGCGGCGGGGGCGGGGGGGGCACCTTTGGGACCTGCTCCCTTCTCCCTTTGCTGACCCAGAGAGCTGAGGTGCGAAGGAGGGGGCGGAGCCGGTGCATGCTCTGGGGGGGGCAGTGGGAGGCCAGGTAGCGCCTCCACTTGATGGGGTGGGGAGCAGGGAAGGGCTGGCTGGTGGGCTGCGCTGGCCCGTGGTGCTGAGCATGCTCAGGGAGGAGGGCAGCCCACCGTGGCGCAGCAGCTTGCCTGTCTGCCGGCGGGAGCTGAGCAGCAGCTGTCTGGAAGGGGGGCACAAGCAATGGAGCGGGGAGACGGCGGGGGGATCGGGAGGAAGAGGAGAAGGGAAGGTGATTAATCAAAAGTCCCAGCGTTTTCAGCAGCCTTTGGGGATCCTCATGGGGGTCCTCATGCTCTTTTCCATGAGCGACTTGGTAGCGGCGGGGAGGAAGGCCTGCTGGCCCAGCAAGCACTGGGAACGGTCCCGTTTGGGCTCCAGCAGAGCGGGAGAGAGGAGTCATGTGGAGGCTGGGGCGGGGGATATTAATGACACCGGGATGGAGCGTAAGCAACCAAAATGTGCTGGTTTTAGTTTAATGGATTGTCTCCCTTCGCTGTTGCCCTGGGGACAGTAACCCTGGATGGCAATATTTCAACCTGGGCTTTTCACAGATCTTTGCTTTTAAATGAGGTGTTTTTTCACTGCATGAGTGGCTGTGGCAGCTGTTCTTTGTGTTTTCTGTCTCCTCTCATCTCTACTAAATCACTCCGCTGCAGTTTGGCATAGCCGGGAGCAGAACTAACTCAGAAATGGCTCTGGTCACCAGTGTGAGGAGAGAGAGTGCCTGCTCCCATCTCTCAGAGTCCTTAACAAGGGAGAGCAGCAGGCTCTCAGCTGGGCGCCTGCCCCGTCTTTCCGTTTTAATTGTCACGTCCTGCTGTCTCTCTTTTCCCCATCTCTCTCCTTCTCTTTCCCTCCCCCCAGGGAGTGGGAGGAGAGGGGAGTCTGTTTCTGCATAGACAGAATTCCTTACTGGGGCTTTCTGAGGCCTCCAGTCCATTCAAAGATACTTTGTTTTCTTCCTTCCTTCAAATGTTTTTTACCCTTTTTCCTTCCCCCTTTTTTTTCTCCTTACTTTCTCTACGTATTGAAAGAAAATCCTTTCCTGACTCTGCTGCAAATCTGCTGGTTCTGATCCCAGTATGGTACTGTCAGAGGGAGCACCACTGTGGGGTGGGGGAGAATGAACTGAAAGGACCTGAAAAATAAGTGTCAAACTTACACTCTACTTCTGTTTTCCAAGGGGGTTCCCTCCTTGAGATTCGTGGGGATGGGAGGAAAAGAGGGTCTGGGATTTGTGCTTTCTGGGTCAATAAAAACAGGCTGGAAGAGGAGTGTGGGAGCTGATGGCAGTAGGGCCTAGTGACACTGAAAATCTTTCCCTAAAGGGTGAAGAGAAGGGGATCTGGGAAAGGGGAAGGCTTTGGGGCTTTTTGTAACTTGGCACTTGCCCAGAATGAGGCCTGGTTTGTTTCTCTGTAGCTCAGCTTTCATAGGGATAGTTTCATTAATTTAACACTCTTAAGAACATCAGCTGGGAGCTGTCAGTGTCCTGTAACACGGTGAAACATTTTTTCCTGGCTGGCTGTTGGAGGAACGAGTCAATTCTCCCTGGTCCGGGCGACATCCTTCGGCTCACAGACCTTCTGGCTCGGGACAGGCTTTTGTGTCTTCCCTCTGCAGCTCCTTTTCCGTTCAGCTCCTCCTTGGCCCGCTCCATGGCTCTTCTTTCTTTTCTCTTCTGCTGTCTGCTTGCCTGCCTGCATGCTCTCACAGCCCGATGAAACCAGCTCCTTGCTCTCTGTCTGTCTGTCTCTCGCTGGGCGGTTTCACACCACGATGGCATCTTGTCTCTGCAACGGCAAAGCCTCCTTCGTCCTCCCGCAGCCTGCTGAGGCGTTCAGTACTCTACCCCTCCTAGCTCAGCTGGCAAGCATGTGCCTGCATGCCGCAGCCCTCCCCGCATTGCACACCTTTCTGCACAACACCCTCCACCTCCCTGTCAGGGTGGCTCCTCCTGAGCATCATAACCAAAGTAAAATCCATTAAACTAAAGGTAAAGTATCTTTTTCTTCTTGAAGTAGCTGGGTTTTAACTCTTCAAGTACCAGAGACGTAGATTGTAAAAATAACAGAATCTCCTGGTTGGAGGAAGCTGGTTTGCCCTTTCTAACTAGCCATGACCTTCCCAGGGCTCCTTGGCAACTCTCCTGCTCAGAAATCTAAGAGCGTAAAGCACGCATCAACAGACAGGGGTGGCAGGGTGGGTGCTGTGAGGCTGCATGTGCAGGTGTAGAGGAACAACGGGGCATTCTTACCCTGTGTTCCTTCCCAAGAAAGGATGTTTCCCCCACCCATTAGCTCTGCTCTCCTTCCCTTCCCCCTTCCTCACAGTACATAAAGTGAACAAAACTGATACAAAGTCTATGGTACCTAAAGGGTTAAAAAACACTGTATTGTACAAGGTCAGTAAGGGTCATTCTTGTGGCTTGGACAGTCAACTTTAAAGCATGTAAAAGATGCAGTTCAGGTGAGTACTGGCTGGTCTCAAGCAGATTCACAAATACAGTCCACCCTGTCGCTGCAGGCTCACGCACACGTGTGTGGATCTGCACACACTCATGTATGTCCTGGAGCCCATGGGGGGGTGGGGGTGGGGGGATTCCAAAGAGCTGTCTGCCTGCTAAAAACAGGCCTGCGGGCAAAGATGATCCTCTCCTGGCTGGAGCGGCTCCTGCCTGCACTGTGGCTCCCTTTCCAGCAAAGGGGCTTGTTGCAGAGGTGAGCTCAGAGCCCCCGGTGTGGGCTGCGGTACTTGGCCTCCTGCATACAGCTCCCACCTTCTCGGTGCTGTCCCCACGCACGCACGTCTCCAGGGTCACGCAGGTTGGGCTGGATTGTGAAGGAAACTCAGAGTGCCATGAACTCCCCAGATGCGTCTCCAGTATGGCCAGCCAGCACTTGGTGGCTGTTTTCATCCAGGTGCTGTAGTCGATGAGAGTGATGGGGAGGGGGTCCGGGTGGGATCTGGGCCTTCTCCCCCATCACCCACCCACCCCCCCCGCCTTTTTTGACCAGAGAAAGTGCAAACCATCCCAAAAGGGCCTCTTGGTAGGTCCCTGTGCTGGAGCGTAGAGGGTGAGTGAGCAAGCGAGCGTGACCACGCGCAGCAGCTGCCAGTGCAAACAGTGAACCCAAGTGCCAGCTGGGGCTCCGGCTCTGCTTACTGGGGCTTTCATAATGAGTTTCAGGATGGAAAGGGTAGGTCAGGTCAGACCCTCTCTGCAGTGGGTTTCTCAGCCGTGCTGGCTTTGGCTGGACTGCTAAGCAGGAAAGGTGGCTTTTAATACTACCAGCCCCTGATGGGGAGAAAAAAGGAGCAGGCAGCATCATGGCAGGCACTGGAGGAGGGTTCAGTCTTTTCCTCCATACACTGAAAGGGACTCGAGTTGCTTCTGGGGTGTGGGAACGAGCAGCACACCTCCATTCTGGAGATGTGGGTGCTGCGTCAATTGCAGTGGATGGAGAGAGCTACAGGGGAAGGGGAGTCGTCAGTGGGAACCTGCTGCCCTGCCCTCTGGTCCCTGTGCAGGTAGCTTAGCAAAAGAGAGCAGACTGGGGTCCAAAACTGCCGTTGCTGCTGCAGGAGCTCGGGCTCTGCTGGCAGGGGGAATGACTCAGCCAGGGGGGCTGGCGGCGGGGCAGGGGGGCGTTTTAAAAGCCAGTCATGTGCAGAAACCCACCAGGAGCTTGGTCTGGCCTCGTAGCTCAGTTTCTCTTGTTCTCTCGTAAGAAAGTCTTATAAGTTAGCAGTTGAAGCGTGGAAGGTAGGTAAACAGACGGGGAATGTTCTGGAAGGAGTCACTTTTTGTATCAGTATTATTTTATTATTATAATTTCCTTTCTGATGTTTTTTTGTTTCAAATTACTGGCTTGATTTATGTTTCATTTTCCAGTTTGTTCCTTTTGGTTTTGTTTGTTTGACATATTTTGTTTTATTTTGTGTGGCTAGCCATGGCTGGGGATCGTCACCCTCTGCAGTAGGATTTCTGAGGATAAGGGTTTCATTCTGCCATTTTAAATACAGCCCAAATGTAGCAAAATAAAGCGTGAAAGTAGGAGGACAGCACCCAAAACGTCCTGCTGGACAGAGTGCTCAGCTCTGCAGTGTGAGGACTATCTTTACACTTTCTGCAAAGCCCACTTCTGTTTAATGGAGGCACAGGCAAAGCATGTGGCTTCCACTCCAGTGCAAACTGGGCAAAGTGTGACTTGATTTAGCAGAGTCCTCAAGGCAAGCTGGGGCTAAACATCTGTTTGTGACTCAGGGATGGGAGTAAGAGATTTGAAAAAATCATTCCTCAGTAAAAGAGCTTTTTGTTGATTAAAAAGCAACAGAGGAATGAGAAATGGTAACCAGCATTTACCGACTCCCAGGCTTCTCGCAGGTGATGCTTTGGGGGCGTATAAGGACGCCCCAGTTTCTGGCAGTGTCTGCAGAGAGTTAAAAGCTATTTATTTGACTGTATTGGCTGAGATTGGATTTGCAGATTAGCCTTGAAAATGTATCACTCTCTCAGCTTGCCTGGGCTGATTGATTGTAATTAGTGATTGAAAGAAGTCTGGTCTAAGATTTCCCCGGGTGTCCAGGTTATGGTTGGGGTACAGAAGTGGCAGACTCTTTGTCCAGACTTTGCCAAGGTCTCAGACCTGTGGCGTCTCTGTCGACAAACCTGTGCTTGTTGCAGTTGTTGTATCTCAAGGCACGGCCGTGGCATGGCAGTGTGCGCCCCAGCACGTAGCGTCTGACGGAGCTGGTGTCAGCGCCCTACTGAGCAGCCCGCGCTAAAATTACCTACTGCAGCTCAGTAAAGACCGCGAAGTGAGCAGCCCTGCGCTAGAAAGCTGTGGTTTACACCTTCCCCATCTCCTGGAAATCAGCCTTGGACAGTTAGCTGCTGCCACCGTGAGAGCAGGCGGCTGCATGGGGCCGCGTTTCCGAAGGTGTCCTCCCGGGACTCTCGGGAATACGCTGGTGCAGTACAGGCAGCGAGTGCAGTAGGAGTTAGACCGGCTGCTGCTTCTGAAAATCTGGTACCTGAACACCTCGAGAAAGCCCCTGCCTTGCTCCTTTGCAAGTCTTTTCTCTAAAGCCCCCCCCATCTAAACCCACTGGGGGCCGCTACTTGGCAGGGTCCTGGGCATTTCCACCGTGGGGTTTTGCCTCCTTCAGTCTGTGGACACCTAATAACTTCCATCTGGAGGTACAGACTCCCATTTAAGCCTCCTGGCAAAAGATTTGCTTTTCTTACTTACTTTTCACAGATCCCTTCAAAGAAATTCAAGATCCCAGAGACTGCAGTTTGGAAACAAGTGCTTTACCAGCCAGGGCAGATTTGCCAGACTGCTGTAAACCAGGGAGCTAAAGGAAAGGTCTTTTGCAGGGTAAAGCCGGGCGCTTAGTGTTGTGCCAGCCACACTTTGGAGAAGCAGCAGGACCCCTCTTGGCTAGCCCGCTTGCTGTTTTAGTCCTTTGCTTTGTAACATTTCAGTTCTGATGCCCCATTTAATTTCCGTTGGCTTTTTTTTCTTTTCATTTAAAAAAAAAAAAAAAAAAAAACAACAAAAAGCTCTCTCCTTTTTTAATTTTATCTTCCTAAACCAAATTTTTGTACGTTTTATTTTAGATTTTTTTGTTATCATTTTCCTTTTTTTTTCTTTTATCTTTCCCATCTTTTGTTTTTTCCCCTCTTCTTCCCTTTCCCTCCTGAATTTTCCCCCCTCGTAGAACCGTCTGCCCCCCCTCAAGACGTAAAATGCGTCAGCACCAGATCCACCGCCATTCTGGTAAGTTGGCGGCCGCCTCCGGCCGAAAGCCAAAATGGCGTCCTGGCTGGCTACAGTGTCCACTATCGAGCGCTGGACTCCGAGGACACGGAGCTTAAGGAGGTGAATGATATCCCCCCAACCACCAGTCAGATCCTCCTGGAGTCCCTGGAGAAGTGGACGGAGTACCGCATCACTGTCGTGGCTCATACGGAGGTGGGGCCGGGCCCGGAGAGCTCGCCGGTTGTCGTCCGGACAGATGAAGACGGTAATTGCGCTGTGTCTGGTTTTCTCCTGAGCCCCCTGGTGAATGTGTGTCCCTGGAGGGGGCTTCGCCCACGCTGGGGGGCACGGCCAGTCCCTTCTCCTGGCCCGTGCAGTGCAGGACTGAAGGCTGCCGGGCCTCGGCACAGCCTCGCCCGGGTGCTGCCGCCCCCCGAGCCACCCGGGATCCGGGGTCCGGAGGGTCGTCCTTCCCTGCTTCAGGCTTGGGGCTTGCTTCGATTTCGGGGCTGGGGAGGTGTTAGTATCAAGCCTCTCCGCCTTGACTGCACCGCTTCTCCTGAAAAGATGCTCTTAGCAAGCGAGGAGGCAGCTGGGGCAGCAAGGAAATGAAATCAGAGACGATTGCTGCCAGAAACTGTTTTAAAATATTAAGAGTTCTTCTCACACATCCCTTGTTACTAGCTCCTCATTAAGTCCAAGTTTTGGTTAGTGGTAGAAAGGAAGGATCTCCGTTAAAGTTTAAAAAAACCTTCAGTGACAAGCAGCTTAGCCTCCATCAGTGGCCCAGCTCCGAGGCTTCTAGCATGAACAGGAACAACAAGGGTTGAATTCCCCTGGTATTTCTACAGTAAAATAAACCCAGGAGAAAATGTGAATGTGTGCTTGAAGGGAGAGCACCCTCCCTGTGAGGGGGAGGTAGGACCCTCAGATAATACAGGTCAAGTAAATGAAAAACATTAAAATATAGATATAAAATTTGAAAATAAATTCCAAACTTTCTTCCTCCATCCTAAATAAAAAGATTTTTTTAAAAAGCTAGAGGTTTGTCCCCGCTGTGGGTCCCGTTCCCCTGAGCGTCTGCACATATCCAAATGGATAGAATACCTTGCTCAGAGAAGGCGTGGTTTTCTAGCAGATGAAGCTGTCATGCCCATTATCATTATTTCCAAAAATTCAGCCCAAATTCCGTCCTGGACATCTCTTGTTTCGTGTCCTGAGATGACGCAGCAGCTGTTGCCGCCACCCCCTGCCCTGCCTGGGAGAGCAGGGAGCTCCAAGGGCAGGTCCCTCTCTGCGTCCTCTCCACCCCGACATCCCACGGGCAGGACCAGAGCTTGTCTGGCGCATTAGAGAGTGGCTTGACCCTCAGAATGCGAGCTGGAACTGCATGGTTTCTTCCGTCTGAGGAAACTGGGGACAAAGGAGCCTGTGGAAGAGTGGCTGGACTATGAGATGGACCTGTTCCCATGTGTATCTCTGAGCCGCGCAGATGAGACCCCTCAGAACTCCTTCCCTGTTTCGCTGAGTGAAGGCCGGTGGCAGATGACGGCATGTCTAGTTTAAGTGCCCCCTCCTTTTGGGGCTGTAGATCTGGTGTGTGTGTGTCCCGTAGGTGAAGTGAGAGGCTCCAGATGGAAATCACCAAGTGACTCGTAGCCCTTCCTTCCCTTCCTCGCAGTGCCCAGTGCGCCGCCTCGGAAAGTGGAGGTGGAGGTCCTGAACTCAACCGCAATCCAAGTGTTCTGGCGCTCTCCAGTCCAGAACCGCCAGCATGGCCAGATCCGCGGCTACCAGGTCCACTATGTCCGCATGGAGAACGGAGAGGCCAGGGGGCTGCCCCAGATCAAGGATATCATGCTGGCTGACGCCCAGGTAAGGACCAGCCTCCTACTCCGGTTTCCTCTCGCGGAAGGTTTCAGGGGGTGGGTGCTCCTTGTCTCATCCCAAGCAACATAATGCTGGAGAAGGGAGATGAGTGTCTCCATGACAAGGTATATGTTGTCTTTCTGCAGTTCATTTGCACTCCCAGACAGTAGCTGTTGTGGAAGAGTATGAACTGCAGTCCCAGCACTGAACTAAATACCATCCATCCTCCCTGTGTCTGGGAAGTCTTTTAAGACAGGCAAAGGCCACAGTGGAATCTACTAATTTCTCCCACTCTACTTCTTCCTTCATGCTGGCCTGGTAACTTCTGACCTTGTGTGGCTGCTTGCTCAGGGACTCCTTCCTCATGCTGTGTCTCTGTCTTTCCCTTCTTTCCCCTCTTGTATTCTCATGTGCAAAACCTCTCTTGTTCTCTGCCCAGTGGGAAACAGATGACACTGCTGAATACGTAAGTAAAAAAGTAAAAACCCTCCCATCCTGGTTCTGTCCTTCCCTTCTCCCACTCCCTGTTGCGGTGTAATATTTTCCTTTTCCTTTATTTTTTGCAGTGCCAGTGTGCCTGTTTTAAAGCCTGTTGTTGGTGTCCCCACGCATTGTCCCCACCCTGTTCACTTTGCTCTGCCACCCTGTGTGATTGTGTTGTCCGTCAGCACGCAGCAGGACCGCAGGGCTTTCCCCTTGGCTCTGAAGGAGGGACGAGTCTGCTGCTCCTCCCCGGGGAAGCAGATGGAACGTTGGATTTGGGACTGCCTTGAACATACGCTTAAAGATGGGCTGGTCCGCGAGCACCTCTGGCTTGTGTCTAAAAAACACAGTGAGGCTGGAAAGCGCTGGGTGTTCAAAGCCCCCTAAGTCCTAAGCTGTCAGGGCATGAAGAAATGCTTTGAGCCCTCAAAGGGCCAAGGTTCTTAGATACTCATTGATACAAAGCTCTGAATCGCTATTGCTGCTCTTGAGTAGACCTTAAAATCAGCTTGGCTGTTCGGCATTTGCTACTTCTGCTAAAATACTAAATGTTTTCCGTGACCTTACAGCTACAAAGCAGTAGGAGAAAGCATTTCCTTCTTGGAATGGTGGGGCCCCAAGATAATGCACTACTAAACTGGTTGTATTCGTGTCTCCTAGCCATTGCCAAGTGCCCTGCAAAAGTGAGGGGCCTCTCTTTTACAGATGGATAAACTGAGGCATGTGAAAGGCAAAGTCTCTTGCCTAAAATCTTAACAAAACTCAGCGGCAAGTGTGTGAAAGCAGAACGGGTTTCTTGACTTCCAGAAGACAGACCTATCTCCGTAGCTAACGGCTTCCAAACTTGTTGATCAAAATCCCGCTGTTTTGAAGTTCTGCTGTTCCACTCCCTGCTCAGCTTTGGGGGCAATACAGATATTTTCAGGACCAGCAAATTCTTCCCATGTGCTGCCTTGAGATTTAATATTGAAAGCACAAGGGGGCAGCGGGGGGTGAGGGGAGAGGAAGGCCATAAAACATGCACAACATTCACATCTCCCTCCTTTTCAGGGCCTTGGAGAAAACCCTGCTGCATATGCTCTCATCCTGTTTGATTTAGCACGGGTATTCCTTTTACAACAGAGCCCTTTGAAGGGCTGAATACTTCATGGGGAAGGGCTATTCTTGAGGCCAGTCTTCTAACAAAAGCTCCTGGGAGCCAGGTGTGGTGAGGCTGATAGAGGATGGAGGAAGGAGGGTGTTGGGGATTTAGCAGGGAGCTTTAGTGTGCAAGCAGAAAATGTCGCCTTGCACTTTGCGTTAAAGCAATCCCTTTAATATTATGAAGGCATTAAAAAATATCTCTGAGGAGAGGAGGGAGGGGGGTAATGGTGAAAAAAATGTAATCTCCCTGAAACCGCTGAGACCTCCTCTGAGACTGCATAGTGAAGAGGAGCGCTTTGAAGAGCGCTACAGCATTTTGATGGCTGAAGCAGTTTGTGTTGAGATAGGGAACGTGTGAGAGGTAGATCTGGAAGAGAAGGCATTGAACCAGGGCCCTGCAGGGACACGCTGTGTTTACAGAGGGACTGTTTGCAGCCAGGGTGTGCGTGCCTCTCGCTAAGGGAACGTGGCTCTCATCCTCCTGCCGATTGCCACATCTACCCAGTTGCCCCAGAGCATCTCATGGTTTCAGATTCAGTGAATGTTCCTGCATGCTAGAAAAGGGCTGAGACTCCTGCAAGGAGGAGAGATCTACCCGTGTGTATGTACCTGAATATTTACATGATTTTCCTTTGGAATCTCGCAAACAGGAAATGATCATTGCTGGGCTTCAGCCTGAGACTGCATATTCCATTACTGTAGCCGCCTACACCATGAAGGGAGATGGTGCTCGCAGCAAACCAAAAGTGGTCACCACAAAGGGTGCAGGTAAGAGCCTTTTCCTGAACCGTTGGGATTCACCGGTTTGGCTTCTTTAATCCCACTCCCTTCAGGAAGGACGGACTTGCAGCAAATGCCGTGCTGCCCCGAATACAAAATTACTTCTAGGAAGGCAGAAACCCCTTCATTCGTCACATGTAGCCCTCATTAAATGACACAATTTTCTGCCAGGTGCTGCAGAAAGCCCAGACACACCCAGAAATCCAACAGAGGATGTATTAATTGCTTGTAATCTCTTGTGCTATAAATTCCAGTGCACCAGAAGTAAAGAGAATCTCTGCCTGGTCTGACGGTGGAGAGGCTCTGTAACTTTGATGGTTGGCACACACAGGTACCCTGGGAAGCAGGAGAGCCAGAGGTCTGCTGTCGTGGTGTTGACTTGCAAAGATCTGAAAAGCAGCGGGCAGACAGTGGTGGCTTATACTGCCCACTCTTCTAGTATTGTCTCTGAATATATGTCCCCTTTTTGCTCAGGACTAGCGGAGGGAAAAGTACTGGCAGTATTGACCTTTCCTTGCTAGCATTTCTGGGACCTGGGCTCTGTCTGCACATACCACCCAGATTCATTCCTCCCTTTGACCTGTTCTTTGTGGCAAAGTACCTGTCAGCCTCAGAGGATGTGGTGCCGAGCTGGGGTGACAGGGCCTAAACAGAGGAATGACAAAGGGCAACAGGGTATCCGTTGCTCCTCTAAATAGTTTGTGCTGCAAGCAGGAAGGAGATACTCCACCTGTCCTGTCAGTGTCTGCATTCCTGCGATTTCTTCTCTAGTGGCTAAACCGCTGCTCTACAGTGTGGGATGGGTTTCACTGCAATGGAGGGAGGCTGTGGTGCCTAGACATAGAGTTGTCCCTCATCCAGCCCATCTCTTGCTGGACTGCGATTACCTTCTCTCACCCCATTTTGCTTGTGTTCTTTTTCTTTTGTTCCTGCTGTCAGGTGATGGCTTCCTCCACTTCTTATTTCTTTTCTTTGTGCACTAACTTCCCAACCCTGGCTGTTTATTTTCTTCTTAGTTTTGGGGTAGTCATCTTGACCCTGCCTGTAGCAGCTGCATAAACTGACATCATCCCTTGCTTCTGGAAGAACATGGCTCTCTGCCTTTGCAGGGATCGAAGGCCTTTGGTCAGCACTGCGTAATTAACCTGGAAACCTCTGCTCAGGCTCTGGAGGCAGCACAAACACTCAGCTGAGTGTACAGGACAGGGAGGGCTCAGGAGCCCTGGCCTGAAACGCACAGGGCTGGAGCCACAGCTGCCCTCCATGCCCTTGCCTTTTTGCTGCCCTAACTCACATCTTCATCTCGTTTTATGTTCTCGTGTTCAGACAAGTGAATGGGATTTCAGCCTTTCCTTCCCCTCTTGCCTCTCCTGCCTAGTTAAGAGAACAGTATTCAAAAGAACAAGGTTGCTTTCCAGGACACCCGCTCTTGCCGACGTTACAGCAGGGTGCATTTGGATGTCAGCATCCAGGCTCCTGTCCTCACACCTTGTAGTGCCAGTGCGCTGTCAAACCTTTTCTTTCACTCACCCTCCTCTCCTTCCCCCTCCAGCTTTGCCCCTTTTTTATTCTCACTAGCTCCCTGATGCTCTCTTCTCGTTTTCTTCTTCCCGAGGCTCTCTACCCTTTTCATTTTTCTCTTCCGGAGCCTTCCTTTCTGCCTCCCTCCCTTGTCACCCTCTTTCATCTCTCCCCATTAGGATTTGCAGAGCAGGTGATCAGTCACAGAGGGATGTTTTCTCCAGCACAGCAACTATTACCCAAAACTCAATTTCCCCCAGCTTGAAATAGCTATTTAAAAAAAAAAATAAAATCTTTCAAATGGCTTTGTATCATTCTTACTTTCTTTGCATTGTTGGGTCAATATACCTTCTGAGAGGAGAGATTTCTTTCTTTATCATTCAGGGCTAGGGGCTGAATTTAAATACAGTAATACGTCCAGTTTTCTCCTTTACTGTCCAAACCAATTGCAAAATAAAACACACACACACCCCTAGTGCTTTCTTCTCACCTTTCTTCCAAACAGTGTTTGTTGTACAAACATAATATTTTCAAGCTCAGCTGATTATAGTAACGTTTGTGATAAAACCCGAAACGTAAAGGTAATGGCGTTGTTTTTCTCCTTAATGTGTTTCTTAAGCATTTCCAAGGCAGGCTCTCCCAGCGCTGCTCCCTAGCCATTCTTCGGCAGTTTGAAATGGAGAAAGCATTTGTTTCAGAGACGACCCCTCATCCCCATGTTCAGATGTCAGTCGGTGCAGCAGGCAGAGTGGTTTCCCCAGTTTGACTCTGCCAAGATCCCTGACACAGGCAGCATCCTTCCCTGCCGGCTCCCTCCTGCTCGCTTTGTGAGCCGCACTACAGCTCTCCAACCTGCCGATGCTCGGCCAGGCTCACGCTGCGAGAGTGGGCCGGGATCTCTCCAAACTCCATTCTCTCTCCTCCTCCTGTTCAACCAGAAGAAAGGCGGAGAGAAGGAAATTAGATCTCTAATAGTGGAGTTGAGTGTAAATGACGCGTGAGCTGCTGGAATTAATGCTCTGGTTTCTGCAGCTTCAGGAACCTCTGAGCCTACACATGCCATTTAACTGTGGCTGTGGGTTTGCTTAGCAGTTGGGCAGTGCCAAGGCTCATTAGACAGAGGCACAGCGCTGCTAATCTCCCGCAATAGCCCCCCAAATGTGGAGGAACTAACTGACAGGTTAAGGAGGGAGCTAACTGAAAACACACCAACACTCAGCTGTCTTTTCCCTTCCTCCAGAGGGGGGAAACTGCACAGAGTAAGCAGCAACTCTCCCTGCCCTCTGCCTACACAGATTTTGGGCACCATTTCCATTCTCTCTGTGCTTCCTTCTTTCTGTACCCAACTGGGTGATCAGATGCCTGCCAGACTCTCTTCGCTGGCCTCGTGCCCGCTGCTCAGGACCTGGGGCTGCCCAGACTTCCTTTCCCATCCTTCATTACTTCACCTTCAGCTGCTCTGGACTTCCCAGCCTGAGCCAATCTGTTCCCATCTCTTTCTGCATGAGTTGTGCTGCGTAATGGAGGGAGAGAAAGAGAGAGGACGGGAGTCTGGGGGACTCCAGCGTTCCTTCTTTGCTGCCCTGGGACGCAATCTGCTGGGGGGATTAGGCCGGGAGGACTGGGAGTTGGGAATCCTGAGTTGGTTCTTCCCAGCCGTGGGAGGCTCTGTGGTCCCATGGTAAGGCAGGAGCTGTGCATACCTTTCCTTCCTGAGGAAAAGAAAGAAAATAAACCCAGAAGTGTGATAGTACCTCACAGCTAACACACAGGCAGTGCACCTCATTTCCTGAGCTTGATAGAGACCATCCACCTGTCCCACCACAGGTGGGTGGCAGCAGCTTGATTTACAAGGGGGTACACCAAAGTACAGAGTCCAGCTGAAACCTAGGCACTGATTTGAGGAACCTGTTGCTGCAGCTCAAGAGTCTCTGCATCTCCTCACCAGCCACCCTCTGCCACACGTGTGACCGAAGGTGTCTCTCTTCTCTCCCAGTCCCAGGGAAGCCTATCCTGTCTGTGCACCAGACAGAGGAGAACACTCTTCTGGTGAAATGGGAGCCTCCGTTGGATGCGGAAGGCCAGGTGATGGGCTACCGGCTCCAGTTTGGCCGCAAGGATGTCGACCCCCTGGCTACCTTGGAGTTCACGGCCCTGGAGGATAAGTACACCGCTCCCAGCATACATAAGGGCGCCACGTATGTTTTCAAGCTGGCCGTGAAAAGCCGGGCTGGCTTTGGGGAGGAAGCTGTGCAGGAACTCACCACCCCTGAAGACATCCCCAAGGGTTACCCCCAAATCCTCGAGGCGAGCAACATCACTTCCATGTCGGTCCAGTTTGGCTGGCTCCCCCCTGTGCTGGCTGAGAGGAACGGAGCCATCGTCAAATACACCGTGGCCTACCGGGAAGCCGGTTCTCCCAGCAACCTGCTGGAAAAAGACCTGCCCCCCTCCCCAGAGAACTCGTACACCCTCAACGGCCTCAAACCCAACACTGCCTATGATGTTAAAATCCGTGCTCATACCAGTAAAGGCCCTGGGCCATACAGCCCAACCGTCCAGTATCGGACATTCCAGCTGGATCAAGGTAGGACTTACCGGTTTCTCCTCCCTCTCTCCCCTTGTAACCGGGGCTGGTGCCGGGAGGCAGAGAGCTGGAGAGGTCAAGCCAGGCTGAGCCAGGCTCGTGAGTAACTGAAAGCACTCTGGTTTCACACTCAGTCCCTCAGCTCCTCTCTGCCTTGTGCCAGGTAAGTCCCTTTTACCACTTTCTTCTAAGTTAAGTCCGGACACCCTTCTGTCACTGGCACCTGAAGTGGGGGGCCAGTCGCTATACAGGTGGGAAGAGCATTTTCTTCAGCTTTTGCAAACAGCCAAAAGAAAACAGAAAAAATCAAAAAAAAATCAAAACGTGACCTGGGATGGGTTTCCTCACCTGAGCATGCTCAGAAAGCCAGCACCTCGTTCCTGCAGCAGCCACCCAGGCCCATAAGTGTGTGGGCAAAGCCATGCACCCTCCCTCACCCCTCCCTGGGGTTAGGCATGGGAACAGGGAGCACAGGGAGATGGACCTTGGCAAAACTCAAGCAAAGTGTGGAGGAGGGAGCAAGGTCTTCCATCCCTGCAGCGGCAGCCAAACCCAGACTGGCAGGCCCTTTTGCCAGTGCCTGACGTTCTCTTCCTTCTCTTTCTTGCTCTTCCTTCCCTCTGCTGCCTTTTCTTCTCCTTTCTCCCCTTCCTCCTCACTTTTCTCTCAGCAGTTTTACCCAAAAACTTCAAGGTGAAGATGGTGACAAAGACATCTGTCCTTTTGAGCTGGGAGTTTCCTGAGAATTACAACTCTCCCACCCCATACAAGGCAAGTGGAATGGAGGAGTCAGAACTGTGCTTCTTTCCAGTTCCCTGAGAGTCTTGTCTGTTGGTTTGAGTATGAGGTTGTAAGAGGCAGGAATTCTGGATCCCTACCTCAGATACAGGCAGATAGTGGTTAATCACTAGAACAGGGAGGTGGGCTGAAAATTAGGGCTGTTGGGTTGCATTCCCACCGCTGTTACCATAGCACTGCCTCCCTAGGCAAGATACCACAATTTTCCTGTTCCCAGATAAAAATTTCTCTTCCTGGAGAAGTCTCAAGGCTTTGGTCTGCATCTGCTTTATGCTCGGGGACCCTGCAGTGGGCGCAGGAGATAAGACAGCTCCCCATATGCATGCCTTCTATTCCTGTGTTTGCACCAGCTTGGGCAGAGCGTGGCAGAGCGTGGCAGAGCTGTGCCTCACAGCGGACGCGCTGGCAGTGCCCCTCACTGCAGACCAAAGCAGTGGGGAGGAGGGAGTTTGGTTGCCTGAGCATTGTCAGCCTTGCTCATGGTACAGCTTCTCTGCCTCTTCACCTCCCACAGATCCAGTACAACGGGCTGAATGTTGATGTGGATGGCCGCACCACCAAGAAGCTCATCACCAACCTGAAGCCCCGCACGTTCTACAACTTCGTTCTCATGAACCGGGGCAATAGCATGGGTGGCTTGCAGCAGAACGTTGCTGCCTGGACCGCTGCTGACATGTTATCCAAGAAGCCAGAGGTGACCCACAAGCCAGATGCTGATGGCAACGTGGTGGTGATTCTCCCAGACGTGAAGAGCTCTGTGCCTGTCCAGTAGGTTCCTTTTAAACTGCAGATGTGGGGTGCTCAGCTTGTGTTGGGGGGGTCAGCCCTGGTGGCTGGAGTCCGCAGTACAAATCTGCAAGGGCAGTGGCAGGGGTGTTCCCTGCATTTTCAGCCTTGCCTGACTGTTGTCTTTTGGAGCCACTTCGCAGAGCTGACGGGGGATGGCAGAGAAGTGCAAAGGGAGTAAATAAGGAGACATGTTGTATGGGGCTGCCACTGAATTCAAGCTCATTCCAGGACCAGCACTAACAACTGTGCTAAATTAAAAATAAGGGGCTTGCTGGATTGAGCCAGTGGGGCTGCTTGGGCAAACCTAGCCTTCTGCATCATTGTGTGCACTCTCTTCTTCTGTGCCTCACAAGAGATTAATTCCTTCTATTTATTCTGATTATCCCCAACTCTTAGGGCTTACTACATTGTGGTGGTGCCTCTAAGGAAGTCCCGGGGAGGACAGTTCCTCAACCCCTTGGGCAGCCCTGAGGAGATGGACCTGGAGGAGGTGAGTGTGGATGAAACTGAAGCCAGCTGTGGGGAGAGAGGAAACAGCTGTAATGGGTGGGATGGTGACCTGGGAAGGTGGTTTTCGGGCATCTGCGCTCCACGTTCTGAGTAGCTACGGTGTGGCCAGCCTGAGTGGGATGGTTTGGCTCACCCTTCCTGCTCCCTTGATGGTGCTGAAGGCATCGGGGCTCAGAGTGTTCCTTTGCTCCCTCCAGCTTGTTCAGGACATTGCAAGGCTCCGACGCCGAAGTCTGCGTCACTCCCGACAACTGGACTTCCCCAAGCCCTACATTGCTGCCCGGTTTCGCTCCCTCCCCTCCCACTTCATCTTGGGGGACATGAAGCACTACGACAACTTTGAGAACAGAGCCCTGGAGCCAGGGCAGAAATATGTCGTCTTCATCCTGGCAGTGCTCCAGGAACCCGAGGCTGTAAGTGCTGCCTGCTTTCTCTTGCCCTCTTCAGGTGCTTGTGCCCCTCTGTCCCCATTACTGACCAGAGACAGCAAGTGCTCCCTTGCGAGCTGCCAGCAGCCCTGGTGCCCTCCTGGCATTCTCTGTAACTCTCCCACCAGATGCCAGAGCTTGAGGTTTTTGCGTTTGTAAAGACCTTCCAGTCCAGCTGTGGAGCTTCTGCATATGGCTGTTGGAGCTGTTTGTGCTTGTGTCTGCGTGCAATGAATGTGCTTTTCCAAGCAGACAGGCTAATGGTGCAAGCTTTGTGCTCTTCTTCTGCATTTTGCCAGTCTTCATAGGCAGGATTTGATGCACTTATGACTCCAGATTTGAGTCTGGAATGGGGAGTACTGAACTATCCACTCAGGACTGCACTCAAGTTCAGAGATCCCTAGCTCAAATAAAGGGTAATTTCTGGTAAAGCCTGTCCTTTTATTCCTTGGAGCAATGACCCTAGCCATCCTGCTTTGAGAACAGCATGTCACACGCCCTGGTCGTTACCAAGTTCCCTGTCAAGCAGAGAGGGGAGCATTTTTTTTAATGCAAAACTACATGTGCTTTCTACTACTTCAGCACCTCCGCTGATTTCAGTGGTGCTGTGTTTGTCTTTAGGAAAACAACTGTTTTATAATATTTACCTGCCTCCTCCCTCACGCACAATAGGAAGCACTCTAATACTTTGCTGGTTTTAAATCCCCCTATGGAGTTGTAGTGGGGAGCTATTTGAAATTAAGGGTTTTCAGAGGGTTTTTTCCCAAATATTTAGTTGTGTATTTGATATTAAAGGATTAGGCTGACACGCTTCTGAATGGGTTTCTCAATCGGATTACTGCAGCTTGTGGTAATTTCTGCTTTAAAACAAGGTACTGCATACTCACTCACAGCAGCCTGGATTCACAGCAGTTCCCAAGTATGTGGCAGTATTTCAATCTTGCCGAGAGCTGATAGAGTTCAAGCACTCAGAGCCTAGATCTTCTCTTCTTGTCCTGTCCCAGACTTTTCACTCAAACGAGGCCATGCCACTTCTCCTCTGTGCATTTTAGTTTCTGTCGTTTCTGTGTAAGATGGAAATGCATCCTTCCAGGGATGGGGAGATTGCAGCGCTTATGAGAGTGCAGGCAATGCTCATTAGTTAGGATTCTGATGGGTTTGAATGTGCCTCTGATTCTCCTCAAGAGCCCAGCTCACTGCAGAGAGAGCAGAGGAGACATACTGCATTTTATTTATTTATATTTCAGGGTTGGGTTTTTTCAGTCATCAGACCAGACTCTTTCTAAGCGTTAATTCTTGTTTTAATCCCTTCCCTCTTTCTCTGTAATCCCATCTGACTGTCAAAATCCAGATGGTTGCATGAGAGCTTGGAAAAAGTGTTTGTGGCAGTGGAGAGGGCTCAGGGATGTGGTGGAACAGAGGCATAGTCAACTGGTTTTCTAAAAGTGCCTCCTGGCTACAAGATTAGGTGAGCCGTAGGCACGAGGCAGTCTTACCACTTCACGTGAATGTGATCTTCACTTCTCATGTGAATGGTCTGTCTTGCCCAGAGCATTGGAGGAGGAAGATACCTGTCATATGGATGCTCACAGACAAGGGCTTTTTACAGGTGGAAGAGCACATTTTTTCTGTTATTACATGGTTTGTGCTGCAGAGAGCTCACATCCTCTCTAGCAATTTCTCTTGTGGAGTACTGTGTGCTTCTCCATTGTTTTCCATCCCCATTCCATCTCTGAACCGTGTTCCACAATTTTTCGTGTCTTCCAGACTTTTGCTGCTAGTCCCTTCTCTGACCCCATCCAGCTGGATAACCCTGACCCACAGCCGATCATTGATGGAGAGGAAGGGCTGATCTGGGTCATCGGGCCCGTCCTGGCCGTGGTATTCATCATCTGCATCGTCATCGCTATTCTACTCTACAAAAAGTAAGAGACGCTTCTTGCCCAGATCTGTGACTGTTCTGAATGTCCCCAGCTCTAGTCCCTGAAGGGAATTTCCTCCTTGGTCCTGTAGTTGTCAGCTGAGGGCAAATGCTTCCACCAGCAGCAGAGAGAGGAGCCCTGAGGCACAAGTGGAGGAGTCTGAGTGGCACAGGGGAGATTAGCAGTGGGTTGCAGGGACTTGCAGCTTCAGTCTAACCCATGGCACTCAGTAAAGCTGTGCTCATCTTACAGGCAGTCTGTTGTTATACGTGTGCAATGAGTATGTCAGGTCTCTTGCCTGTCTCCCCCAAAAGAGCTGCTCACAGCCTCAGGCTCCCCGCTCTGTGCTCTGTGTGCAGAGTGGGGGTGGTGCAGAGGAAGCACCTTTGTATGGTGGATCAGCAGAGACCCCCATTGTTCTCAAACTGGTTTCCAGCTGGAGGTGGGAGATGAAAGCAGGTTGTAATGTGAGTCTGCAGGAGAGAGGAGGGAACAACCCCTGGAAATCTCTCCTTTTTCCTTGGTGTTCTGAGCATCTCGTGGTGTGTGGATGAGACCAGGGGCCCCTCGAGCACACCCAGGCTACACTGTGCAATGAAAGAGAAGAGGAAAGGAAGCAGATGCTGAGCAAAACAGGGCAAGAAAGGGGGCAGGATGGCAGCTGTAGCCAATGCAGGGGTGTCCTTACCTGGGACATCTCATACCCAGGATGGCAGGGAGCTCTCTTGACCCTGCTCCATCTCTCATCCGCACAGTTGTATTCACTTATGCACATGGGTGTGTCTTTTGCATCCCAGCAGGTGTGAAGGTGCTAGGCACTCAAGTGCTCTGGGGTCAGACACTCAAGTGGTTCTTGTTGGTGTTGATTAGCACTGATCTAAGTGGGTAATCTCTGCCGGTCCTACCTTCTACCTGTGCTACCAGGGTTAGAGCTGAACAAATGCTTCCCCTTTCCTCTGCAAGGTCTTTCTAACCTGAACATTTGTCTTGTCTTCTCTCCACTTACTGCTTTCCTGGACAGCAAGCCAGACAGGTAAGAGCACCAGATTTGCAATTTGTTTAGGTTCTTTCTTGGTGTGCGTCAGGCAGTGTTTAGTGTCTGTGGTGATGGGGCTTTGTTGGTATGGTTCCTACCATTAGGTCTGTCCTAACAGGAACCCTATGTTAGACTAGCATGAGACCATGTTTGAATCAGGGCAGAAAAAGCAAAGAAAGCCCAGCTTTCTCCTATTGTCTGTTCCTAAGTATAATGGCCCTTTCTCAAGCTGAGCAGCAGTGACAGTAAACGGCTCATAAAATGTTAAGTTAATGGAGCAGAGAAACACCCATTTGTGTTGCAGTCAGAGGTGGAAGCAGATTTCTCCATGTCTGACTGCTCCGTACGGGCTGTCCCTGAGCCACTGGCATACTGGAGGTAGAATCTTACCAGCTGAGTTGTCCTCGCCCTGTTGCAAAAGCTGTTCTTGCCCCATCAGCCAGGGACTTCTAACAGAGTTCGTTTATGGCTGCAGAAATGAGACTTATTTCAAACCATTTCCAAGGCTGGGAGAGCTTTCACTGGAAGGAACTGATGGGTTTAGCCAATGAACTATTAACAGCAGTTTCAGAACTGCGGCAAAAATAAACTACTCCCAAACTGCAAAGTGGTATAATTCTAAAATGCTGCCCCATGCAGTGCTGGCAGGGCTCATGCCACTTCTTCTAGCTATTAATGACATTAGAGACAGCTAAAAATGTACTGAATAACCTCCTCTCTGCTTAAGCAATTGCCATTATTGCTGCAGGCATATTATTGGAAGCTTCTGTGTAGCCCAAGCAGGAGAGGTGAGGAGCTCTACAGTCATCTTGCTATAGAAGGGCTGGACAATACTTGCAAGCCACAGGGTGTGGGTGCACGTTCTTTGCTTGCTGGAGAAGTTCTGCTCCCAGCAGCTTGTCACTGTTCCCTTGCCAGGGATTATCACTTCTTCAGATCATCACTGGGCTTTGCTTACAAATTCTTTTCAAGGAGAATGAGCCACCAGGTCAGCAAAGACTTTTTCAACTGCCTCAGCTAACCTAACCCATTTTGAGTAAAATATATTAGGAAGCACTTAGATGTGCAGCTCAGCTGGCAGGTTGGAGTGGGCTTCAGCTTCTGGCAAGGAGGTGAGACAGATCTCAGCAGGCACAGCTGTGATGGGAGAGCGTGTGTCTACGCTGTTTTTTGAACCCAGATTTTTAGGGTTCTGCAGATCAAAAAAGGTTGAAAATCACTGCTCTGACTTTGTTGTCTGCAGCAAGGCACTGAGAGCTCCTAAACAAGCCAACAAAGCAATAGCAGTACTTTACGTCCAAGGTCACGGTCAGGAGATTCTGTACTTTTCCAAATGATTGTGTTGGCTGTGGTTCTCTCAGGCTGAAAATGGCTTGGCCACAATTGGAAAGGCTTCTGCTTGCAGAGCTCTGCAAAGTTCAGTGAAGGCTCATCTGTGCAGGGAGGGTGAGGTGTGAGTTCACAGCACCTCAGCTGCTCCTTGCTGCCTGTCTGTACTTCTGCTGTGAGAAGGGGGAACTTCCAGACTTGTCTGAAAGCTGCTGAGGGGCTGCTGGGCCCTTGTAAGCCCATCAAATACAGCACTCGCAAAACCCTCCAAACCTCATCCCTTTTCTGATGCATTTTATGTAATTTACATCCTTGTCTGCTTCGGACCCTGGTGTTGGTGGGAACTACGCTCAGGTCTGACCATGGCCTGGGTAGCTGAAGAGACTAAAGGCCCATAAGCTAAGCTGCTTTTCTTTTTGGTTTTTTGTTTGTTTCTTTTCTCTTTTTTTTTAATTTGTTTAAAGCAAACGGAAAGATTCAGAGCCACGGACAAAATGCCTCCTGAACAACGCTGAAATCACCCCTCACCACCCTAAGGACCCTGTGGAAATGAGGCGCATCAACTTCCAGACTCCAGGTAACCGGCTGCTAACCAGCCTTTCTCCCGGGGAAGGCAGGAATGGAGCGGCTGCCCGTCCCTTAGCCCCCTCCTGCCTGCGTGGAGGCTGCTGCAGCGCTGCCTTCGAGCCCCAGCGCTAACCTAGGATGCAGCCAAGGAACCTCAAGCCTTGCCTGTGCTAAGCGAGACTGCTGAAAGAAACCTTTGCTGGGAACCCGCAGGGACCTTGCGCAGGCTGCGCCCAGCACTAGCCAGGCGGGAAGAAGGGCTTCTCTGGATCCCCAGCCAAATTGGTGCAATCTGGGCTAAGTACGCAGCTGCAAGTGCCGTGGCCGTGCCAAGCTTGCCAGACCACCGATGCTGCCGCGCGGCACTGTGCCTCGCGCTGGGAGATCCCCAGGGGCGGTGGAGACGAAGTGTGGTGGGCTGCCCAGCACGCAGTGCTCCAGCCACATCTGTAACTGGCACTTTCTGCCTACGTGCCAAACACTCCTGTTAGGAGCCAGGCCCGCCCCGTGGGTTGTGCGGAGAGAGAGAAAGGCAGGCGGGTGCTTCGTGCAGGCGAGGCAGCATCTCCTCACTTAGTGCAGACACCGTCGCTGCAGGCAGCTGCTGGGCAGGCGTGTAACTGCACACAGCTCCCAGGCGGAGAGGCTCCACGCACCCTCCTTTCTGTCCACGTGTGTCCCCACGTACGTGCACGTCTAAGCTGCCTTCATGGCACCTCTGCAAGCCACTACTGACACAGCCCAGCACGGGCGTGTCCTCACGTAGACAGACACTTGGTGATGCTGAACAGTGCCTGCACACTGATACCTCTGCCTCCGAGTTCCTGATGCTTGAAGATTTGGAAGGGAAATTATTGTGCTCTTTGGGGGCTTTGTTTGTATTTTTTGTTTCAGTTTGTTTGTATTTTTTTGCTGTTTTGTGCTTGTTGGTAATGTTTCTGCAGCTCCTGTTTCCCCTTCCCATCCCAGTCCTGTCCTTAGCGTTGTCCGAGTTGTCTTAGGGTGAGCATGGCAAGTCAGTAGGTACCTTGAAGGCAGAGATCTTTGGGGAAGCACAAAGGCAGCACCGAGCTGAGGGTTTCATATCAAAAATAGTTAGGAACAGCCTGTTGGCATCAGCCCAAGCTTAGCAACGATTGAGTCTCAGCTGAGGGATAGAAGCAGGTTCCATCTAGCCTGCAGGGACTGAACACAGAGCAGTTCAGCAGCAGTTAGGTCTCTAAATCAGGTCTTGCTTAGTGGTGCTCTTGCAGGAGAGTCTGAAGGTGTTTTGAGATCTTTTGAGTGTCCCCAGCTGCAGCTCAGCAGCAGTTTGCATTTGGCTGGGCTCAGTGTTATATACTGGGCGCAAAAGGGAGCTCCCTTTGGAAACGTTCAGGTTGGCTTCTGGGCGCTCCAGGTAGCGGTGCGAGACCCAAGAGGAAGAGTTGCACTCCCACATGTGAAAACTTAGGCTGAGATAAAAATAAAGATAAAAGGTTGTGGCCGTGCAGCTTAGCCTGGGTGCTAAGAAGCAGCTGGAAGTACAGTTTCATGTGTTTCCCTTACTGGGTATTTCTCCCTGTCCCCACAGGACAGCAGAGCCAGCTAAGGGCACTTTGAGCTTCGGTTAACACGAGTGATAGATGAGTGAGTCTGTCTTCCACTGACCCTGCTGTTTTGGTCGTGGTGCACCTCTGAATTCTTGGTCTAAGAGGCTTGTAAAAGGTAGCTAAGGCATGCAAACCTGCCGTTAAGGCTCTGCTAGGCAAAGGTCTGCAGATCTCAAAATACTGCCTGGCTTTGTCCAGTCCAGCTTTAGAAAGATGCTGCCACCTTTTCTTTGTAAATTTATCTAGCCAAAGAGTTTATCTCACTCGTTTATTCTGCTATGTAGTTTGTAAAGCAATAAAAGGTTTTAAAGGATTTGGGAGAGCTGGTCACCTGCCTCCCACGGAATTTTGTAGACAGTTGACTGAAGATGGATGGAAAATCAGAGCTTGGAGTGTGCTGGTGTTGATGGAGAGACTGTGGTGCAATTTGCAAGGGAAAACTCTGTAGGTGCTGTCTGAATTGAAGTAATTTGAATGAAGTAAGCTGTGGTTTAGAAGAGGGCCTGTAGGCTCTGCTCCAGCCAGGTGACCCAGGGTCCAGCAAGCGGAGTCTCTGCTCCCCAGCAGCAAAATGGAGGGGGGACATGGGGATGGGAGTGTGCGTGAACATCTGTGCAGCTGGGAGAGGGGGAAGCATAGCACATCTTAGATATCATGTCCTAGCCTAATTAGCACAAAAAATAACTTTCTTTTCTTCTTTGGATTTATGTTGTTTTTTGGTTTTTTTATTAGCATGAAATTTTTACAAAAGTGTATATTTTATTTATTTATTTTTTACTGTTTTCTGCAGATTCTGGTCTGAGCAGCCCTCTCAGTGACCCTGAGTTTGACTTTGAAAGTTAGTTCCTGTGTGTTTTTGTTCCTGTTGGTTTCATTTCCCCCCCAGCCCCCCCATTATTATTATTTTCTCTTCGGTCGCTTTCCTTTCCAATTCTGTTTCGTTCCTGTTTTTTTTTTTTTTTAATGCCAAATTCTCTGTATTCCTGCAGTGTTTGCCCATCTCATCCCTTTTCTGTGCCATCTGTTTGTCTGAACTGCGCTTCCAGTTTTACAGTATCAACTCACAGGCCTTTTGCAAGACGAGGGTAGTCACAGCAGCAGCAGAATAGAGCCTCTGGTAGCAGCGTGGGACACTGTCCGTCCTTCTGTGTCTCTTTTGCTGTCTCAGGAGAAAGACCTGGGTTTCAAAGCTTCCTTTTCTCCCCAGCATCAAAGATGTTTCATTTCAGAAGCTTGGCTAAATGTCCCTCGTGCTTATTGACGGGCAGAAAGTGATCTTTTGTGCACCGGTGTGTGAGTGTTGTATGTGTGCGTGCCTGTGCTTTTGTGTTCATTGCTTCGTAACGTAGGGAAAGAGAAAACCGGAGCTGCAGCTGATGAACCCTCTGCTTTGGAAAGAACACACTCGCACCTTTCCATGTCAGGCGAGGAAAAGGGCTGTTTCCCATCTGTGGCAGGTGTCTGTTCCTTGGCATCAACTTGTTCCAGGAGCACAAAGACCGGAGGCCTCTCCATGGTCCTCCACACCCCCTGGGTTTCATGCAGAGTGCCATCCAGCCGCGGTGATTTTGCAAGGATAAATGGGCTCTGGCCCATGTAACAGATGTTAGGGTGACGTTGCTGGCGAGTTGGCTGGTGCATAGAGAATCAAGTCTTTTGTGATAAGATTAGAGAGATTCAAGTGATTGAAATGTTAGATGAGACTGGCTTTAAAAGACTTCATCCCATTAGAAGCCAAGATCCCAGCTTTGCTGGGTGGGTTTTGGGTTTGATTTTATTTTTTTTTTAAATGCTGGGCAGGGAAGTAGATGTGAGGTTTCAACTGACAAATGTGAAGAATCACAGATGCTGCTTGTGCTCAGAGCTGTGAGGGCAGGGACTTTTTTCTGACTAGTTTAATACAAATATTGGTCTCTCTGGTATTGAATACTCCTGTCAATACTATCCCAGTCCACCTGCCACCTCCCCTCAACCCCCTTATTGTAGCAGAGGGGGTTTGTGTGTTTTTTCAAGCCGCACTGATCCTCGGCCCCCGGCAGCGCTCTCGCCGCCATCCTCGCTGCTGCGGGAGGTCTCCCTGGGTGACAGCCCCACAGGCAGCCGGGAGGCTGCCGAGCAGAGGAACCTGCGAGCCATTTCCCTTCATGTCTAAAAAAGAATTATTGAATTAAAGCAGACAAAAGAGAAGCTGCTGCAGCTGACACAGCAGTGCCGACTGGTACCACTGGGAAGTACCACTCCTGGCTCCTTTAAGATCAGACTCCTCCTGGATCTTAATGGGAACCCCCATGCACTTGGCATTTTGACCAGGAAAGTGTTTATCACTACAGAGGTTTCCGGTCTTCTTTTATAATAAAGAGCCCTAGAAATCGATCCCACAGGGAGATTTCTGTCTCTGACAGCAGCAGAACAAGGCAAGTTCCCATGTGCTCTCAGCCAGTGGCTGTTTGCAGCAGGTTGGAGGTGCGGACGGGATGTTCCCCAGCAAAGAGACAGAGCTGGTTTTCAGGAGCTAGTCACACTGAGGACTTTTCCAGGAGCTTTTATGAAGGAAACTTGTGAAATACCTTCAAGGGGAATGTGAATTCTCGTTCCAGATTGGCACAGTGGGCCTTTCTCGTGCAGCCCGTTTGCTCAGAGGGAATGACACATACTGCTCCATGACTTCTAAGCCAAAGAGAATCTGGGGGATTTCTTTTTTTCTTGCTTGCTCATTATTACTGAGTTTTCCGATTGATTGTTTTTTTCCTTTTGACCTACGTGTTCATCATTTGGGATTTCATTTACAGCACTGTGTTTCTAAGCACACTTCAGCAAATAATTTCTAGCTTTTTGCAGCAGTCAGGTGGTGGCAGCTGGGCTGAGAGCTGCCCGGCTGCCTCCCAGCCCAAGGGAGGAGAAGTCAGTGAGGGGGTGACCCACAGGGGTCTGGAGACAGCTTATTGTGTTGCCAGGAGTTGTTCTGAGTGGGGTTTGGCTTTGCTTTAATGTCACAACTCAAGTTATGTTTGCTGTCCTCTTCAGCCTTTACTTTCAGAGGCAGGAGGACAGACACTGAGAAGAGTGTTTATAGTGTTCATTTGGTTTCATCTCTGGTCTCAGGCATCTCAGCCGGTGTGACCTTCCCATCCCACATGGGCAGAGAGGGGAGCAGCTCCTCCAAACACCCCCAGTCTGCACCCAGTGCTGTGGTACTGGGGTGGGTGGCAGCCACCTTCCAGTCCCGGGTGGGAAGCAAAGGAGAAATCCTTCGTGGGGTGTGATGAGCTACAGGACAGCAAGAGGCTACCTAGGAGCTTTTCCTCCGTGACCTGGGAGAGACTTTCTGCCCTGACCCTCAGCAGACTAGCATGAAGCCAGTGCAGCCTCCAGAATACTTTGGGGTTATTTTTGTGAGCTTTTTGGTCCATTCCTCCCCACCCATCCTTGTAATTTTCAGCCAGACTTCCTTGTGCTGAGAACAGATGTCTAGTTAGCTTAGGAGAAACCTATCTGAGTGGTGGCTCGAATCCCCACTCTGTGGCAGACTCGTCCTGTCCCCAGGCCTGGGGGAGGCAGCATCTCTCCAGAAGTCACTGTAAAACTGAGGATGTCATGCTTGCTTTGCCATCTCTGTGCTGAGTTTTCAGAGTATCTGACCATGCTGCTGCCACCGCCGCTGCTTTGTCACACACCAACACCCACGGGGCTCGAAATTCTCCCTGGCTTCCATCTCTTCTCCACTCCTGTCCTTGTCATCGGGGGTACTGCCTAGGGCTTCTCGGCATGCTGCTGTCCTTGCCCGTCCGCTGTCGTTTGTAGTGGGATCGGCTGGCAGACGGCATGGGAAGCCTTTGGAAAAACATAATCCAATGCAGATGAGCAAAGCACGGAGCGCTTTTCCACCCCGATTTGTAGCGTAGCTATTTGAGATGATGGGAAGGGAAGGATCCCTGCCCTCCCCACAGCTCCAACTGCCCCTCTCAGAGCACAATGTGCAAATAATGCTTCAGACTGAAAACCGAGTCTGCCTTCGCTGCTCAGCCCCTTTGTGGCCAAGATGTGCCTTCAGCCTGACCGGTCCGATGCAGTGTGGCCCTCCAGTGTGTCTTAGAGAAGATCACGTCTGTTCCCTGGCGGATCTGCCTGCCTCAGTATAAGCACCACTAAGCGCTGGGGAGAATTGCAAGGGCAGCAGGTGAACCAGGGCTGGGAGGCATCGGTCTCCGCAGCAAATGGTTTCCCACCCCCCAGACTGAAAAGGGGCAAGAGGATCGTTTGCCTTTCCATCGCAAACCAGAACGGCGTCCCCAGCAGAGAGTGCGGTGGGGCTGGTACAGCCTGCCCCGCAAGTGGAGGAGGGAGGGCGAGGACAGCAGCACTGGCCATGGCTGAGCTGTGCTGTAGAAGGAGCATCATCCACCGGCCACAAGTGGAAAGAGGAGCCGGTGCTTGACACCTCCATACCTGGTCGCACTCTTGGAGCAGGGCAGGTTAGACCGCTGTGTCCCTGAGCCCACCAAGAAGCTTACAGAGCCAAGGCTGTGCAAAGGACAGTTCCTGAAAAGCCTCCCCTGCTTCCCCCCATCTGCATTCCCTTCCCCTGCCCCACATCACCATGGTTGGCTGGATCCCTGCCCCTTCCCTTCTTTTGTGTTGGAGTTTGTTTATGATCATTGCGGGTGCTGTAACATTTGCTGCGTAGGTTCCTCTGGCAGCGTTTGCTCATTTTAAGTCCACTATTGGAATTGCTAACATGCATCTGCTCTTCGGATTTTCCTTTTTGTTTTGCTCTGATTTACACATTGAAAATGGGGCCATCATGGGAACGCTCTCATTTTACTGGTTTTTTTATTTCCTTGATTTTTATTTTTGACTTCCAAGGACACAATTTCGAGCCCTGAATTCTTCTCTTCTAACCTCCCTACTTTCATTGCAGATCTTACATTGTAATTTTTTTTCTTTTCTTGTTTCCTCTTTCTTATAAAATGTGCAATGGTTGTGAATTTTTGTTATTATTAAATGAGATTCTTTTCCTGCTGTCTTGTCTTTTAGGTATGCTCAGCCACCCACCAATCCCCGTTTCCGAGCTGGCTGAACACACAGAGCATCTCAAAGCTAATGATAACCTGAAATTGTCCCAAGAGTATGAGGTATGAGCAAGAGTGAGTGCTGTGCATGGGTTTGCAGAGCCAGGAATTAGGAAATTCAGACAGGCCCTCATCCAAATGAACATAGCTTCATTTTAAGGATCTAGTTAGTTGAAATAAAAAAGCTATTTGTGTTTTGAAAATTAAGTCCTTGCTCAGTGCTTTGCTAGGTTCAATTCCAGATCATGAAAAAGAAAGGCTTGGTCCATGAGTCATTGCTGTCCAAAGAGTGGGCACCTGGGACAGAGTCTGAGCTCCCTTCACGAAGGGGATGAGCTTCTGGAAGATGACTGCCAGGCAGATGGGTTGGGGAGTTGTCCTTGGGGGGTGCCTGTGTCTTGCTCCTGAGTATGGAGAGGACCAAGCCAAGGAATGTGGTACCCAGTTTTAGAGAGCTGAAGTTAAGCGAGATGAGCAGTAAGTTCTCCACAGCTGTCATGATCAGCCATGGAGCTAGAGCTGGGAAAGCAGGATGGTTTGTACCTTCCTTGTCTTGTCTGAGGGTTTGTGCTCCTGTTTTTTCTCCTTGCTGCTAATGTTTGGTTACTCAAATGGGCTCCTGTAGGTGACCAGCCAGGCAGAGCCGCAGTTGCTGGTCTTGAATTTCAAATCCCTCCCTGAGCCTGTACAGTTCCCACCTTGCCAGGCTGACCGGTCAGGCCAGTCCCCGGGCAGGCTGAGGGGGGAAGGTGAAGAGCATCACAGCCTCCGCGTTATCACTGCTGCTGTGTAGCGTGGCATCCTTGTTGCCCGCCCGGGAAGGGCTGTGTGCTGGCACCAGCCTGCTCCTGCCCGCTCGCGGTATCGTGGCTGCATCAGCGCTGGTTAAATCCTGCTGCGAATGCCCTGTGCGGCCGGGGCCGTCGGTACACACGTTGCTTTCATTGCAGATTGAACTGACTGAATTTTTTTGGTGGTTGTTCAAAGACATAAAATGCCCCGATATTTTTAGACTAATAACTAGCCTAGACTGCCTAGTTCTGTTCACCGGCAGAGCGCGAGGGGATATTTTCTGAACAAAGGACTGGTTCTGGGATGCTTTCTCCCTGGTCTGACTTGCAAACATCGGCATGTGTGAAGCAGCTCTGTATTCACGGCTCCGCACCCGTGATGGGGGGGTTGCGTGTTGGAGAAGGTGCCTTCGCTCTGCTGGGGTCTTTCACCCCACGTTGGGGTGCGGCGGGGGGGGAAGCAGCAGCCTGTTAATATGCTCTATCCAGATTTCAAAGACTGATTTGCATAATGCAATATCCCAAGTGCCCTGGCTTCGTTCCAGTACAACCTCCTCTAGTGGGAGAGCCAGAGCTAAACAAACATCGCTAATGAAATGAATGTGAGGCATGATTAGAGGGATAGAGAGCAAACAGACACATTACAATAGTATAAATACCCATTAGTTAGAAATGCTCCGCAGCCAGGGTGTGAGAGGACGTTTGTGTCGGATAGTTTTGTACCCGCGTTGCCACGACCGCTGGAGCTGAGCTGTGCCCGGGGAGCTCTGGGGTCGGCACGGGTGCCTGGCGAGGGCGGACCCCTGCGAGCTCAAAGGGACAAATCCAGCCAGGCACATGCAGGACCCTGTCCCCACCGGCCAGGAGTGGCAGGCAGGGAGAGGGAGAGCGAGCAGCGGAAGCACAACTCGGCACGCTCCTGCCAAGCTTCCAATTGAGGCAAACCCCTAGGGCTCTGCAAAATGATGAAGGAATTAAGCCCTTGTTTTATTTAATTCTCTGGCTAAGGATTTAGAGGTAAACATAATTAACCTAATTTCCATATCTGGGACAGCTGGACTTTAGAGAGAAAAAAAACCCCACCACCAAACCTGGTGTAAATCACCAAGATGGGCAGAGAGGAATTTTTCTCCGGTGCGTTTTGTTGTTTACTCCTTCATCCCTTCTAGGAAAAAGCCACGTTGATTCAGTTCCTTAGGGCCAGGATGCTCACCCCTTCTCTGGGGAGGTGCCTGCCCCTGCCACACTCCTGTGGGGCTTCCCACCTCCCTTTGCACCAGGGAGACCTTCGGCACCGAGTCTGTGGTCCCAAGTAACGCTGTCTGCTGTCTCTGCTCTGTACAGAGCAGCCCGCTGCCTTCCTGCTGCCCATGACAGCAAGTTTTTTTCCCTGATGTTTCATATCCCGCTTGCACGTATGGTTATAAACCTTGTCCTAGCTTAAATATCTTCTTTCCCAGGTATTAGTACCCAACAAGACACTGGTATATTTATGCCATCCTAATCGTTGTTTAGTTTAACCATGCACAGATTTAGCCTCTTCATCATTTCATAAATACGTTCTGATGTGATTGTTCCTGCTGTTCTCTCCCAATTGCCGGCCGTTTGTCAGTGTCGATGAGGCAGGGCTGTAATCTGGTGCAGCCTCGGCAGAAGTACGAGCCAAGGCTTCTGTATTGCAGCCTGAAATTGCACCGATGCTTTTGCCACCGGGTTGCACTGCATTGTGCCAGAGGGGGAATTATCGCAGGCATCGCTCTGGGCGTGCTTGGGACCGAGGGAGATTGGCTGTGAGCACCCTGTGCCACCCGGCTGGGGCTTTTCCACGGCAAAGATCGGTTCTTAAGGAAGCAAGTGCTGTGAAATGCTGCGTTCCCCAGCTAGACCTTCAGAGCCCCCATGTGTCCCGTGCAGAACACGGTATTCAGAGCTTGATTTGCTGCTTTTCTCCTCTCTGACTCTTCCATTTTCTTTCCCGATTCCTCCAGTCCATTGACCCTGGCCAGCAGTTCACCTGGGAGCATTCCAACCTCGAAGTGAACAAGCCCAAAAACCGTTATGCGAACGTGATTGCCTACGACCACTCGCGCGTCATCCTGCTGCCCATTGAAGGTACTGTAGCATCTCTACTCCTACGCGGTAGCACTAGGCTGAAGTTGCTGCAGGGAAACATATTGCATATGCTCCTCTCCCTTCCCTCTTACCCTCTATTTATATTCTTCTCTTGACATCTCCCTGGGAGTTTAGCAAGCAGGAGATACCTCTGTAAAGCAGGCATTTGTTCAGTTCTGGTGACTGACATATTCCCTGGAGCTGCAATCCCTCATTTCAAGGGCTGGTTTATCAAGAACCTGTCTTCCCTTTACTTGGAGATTCCAGCTCGATATGTTTCTGGCTAACGGGAAGAATTCAGACCACATAGTGCTTTAAAGAGAGCAGGAGCGGGGCAGTGGGTGGCGGTGAATGTGGAGTGTATCTGTACAGCAGATGAATGAGAAGTAAGCATAGGGCTAATTGTACAAATGTTGAGTGTCAGCAACATAGCGAAGATGTGGCTGCTGAGTTGTACAGACCTAAAGATTACTTGATATGCAGCTCCTGCTGCAGTCCTGGCCCCTGAAAGGCTAAGAATAAGAAGGGGTTAGCGTTAGCCTGGTAGGTCATAAATTGTTTCCTGAGCTGCTTATATGAGTGATGGTGCAGTCAGAAAATTTACATTAGATCTCAACTCGTGGCTCTTGACAGAGTTGCTCTGGTGCACGCTAGGGTAAGAGGGGCTTTTGGTGGAGAGGAGATGGAGTTTCACAGGGCACCTGCTTTGGTTGCTGCTGCTGAGATGATAATATTTGAGGTTCGTCATCTCAGGTCGTGTGTGGCTGTGCTGGCCAGATAAAGCATTTGGGGCCAGGCTGGCACTGCCACAAGCTGATCATCTGAGCAGAGAGGATATGGGATGTCCTAATAACCCCCCTGGTGAATGTAAAGGTTAAGTCAGAAGCCTTCATGAGAAGGGAATTGCTAGAATAATCTCCCTCTGCCAAGAGGGAGCTCTGACGGACGTGGGGAGGTGGAAGAGCCGTTCCTGAGGTAATGACAGATCATGGTGTTTTGCCAAAAGCTGCACAAATCTGAATCGGTCTTGTCTGCCATTAGAGGATTTTAAATGTTTCTCATTGTGAAGATGACTGTGTTCTGGCTTTTTTTTTCTTCTGAGATTAATATTGTATGAGCCAAGGAAAACACAGTCTTTAAAAAGTTGCCTTGTCATTGAAGGGAAAAGAGAAGAGCACCAGTGTAGAAATGAAGGATGCTTTGGGCTCATCTCGGCTCTCAGGAAAACAGGAACACGGGGCTGGATGCAGGCAGCAGTCCTAACTCTGCCCAGGTGGCATCGTGAGGGACCGATGGTGTGAGTGTGACAAGCCAAGGTTTAATTTTCAAGCATCTGAGAGGCTCTGACATGCCTTGGCTGGTGCATTCCTTCCTACCAGGCTGTATTTTATGCTGAGGGCTGGAAGATGAAAGGAGTTGGAGGAATTAGTTGTTGCTTTCTCTTTGTTTTAAATCTGGATTTGTCAAGGCTGCAGATTGTCACAGTCTGCTTGGTCAGGAAGAAGTACTGGCTTTAATTCCGTGACTTGTCTCTAACTGGGCTTGTCACACAGCAAAACATTGCAGGAGTTCATGGCCACCATTTGAAATTACAGAGTGGACCCGGGGGACTGGAGAGGAGATTAATTCCGGAAGCTCAGCCTTGATCACGTTCCTGCCGCTGCTGCACAGCCACCTTCCCCCCTGAAATTTCAGATTGGGAAGGAATGGGGGCAGGGAACTCTCCAGAAATTTAATCAAAAGCCATTTCTACCAGCAGCTGAAATTACCAAGTACCCTTGAGGACTGGCAGGCAATTCAGCATGGATTGCACCTTGCCAACAGAAGCAACAATGTCTACTGCTACATCAGGATGAGGACTAGCAACCCAATTTCATATTGGTACTGCTCCCCACCCTTGGCTGCCCTCGAGACAGGAGTTAAGCATTCTGTACCGAGCTAATCATAGGTTAGCAGAAACCTGCCAGCCTTGCCAGCCGCTCTGCTGTAATTAGGAATGGGCCAAATGGCCAAACAGCGTGGATCCGCTGTGCCAGCCTCGGAGGCTCTCTAAAGCTGAACCCGACCATCAGTGCTTGCCAGTGTCCATTTTAAAGTTCAGAGCAGTTTTCTCCTGCCATGTCCCCGTCACCCTCTTTGCTCTGGCAGTGCCTCCTGCCACTCACAGCAAACCCCTTGCGCAAGGACACGGGCAAGCAGCTGTAACTCAATAGCCTGTAACTCATGCAAATAGGGAGAAAAAACGCACTCCTAAAAATGACAGCGGACAATTTAAAGCCAGTCAAAGCCTGTAATTTCAAAGCCTTTACTGGCTGAATCGAGCCTGGTTTTATTCCTTCCTTTGTCCAGCTGTAGCTCACTGCCTGGGACTACGGACGGTGCCGTGCATCCCCAGGTGCACGTGCTGCCCGGACACCGGGTGTTCTGGGCAAGGACTTGGCTTTTGTCCTATTTGAGGCTGGTGAAGGAAGAGCCCAAGGCCAGGACTTTAGCTCCTATTAGCAACACCAGTCAGAAGAGCATGGTTTCAAGGCTTGATGTTCAGTCTCTTTAATATCTCTTGCAGGAAGTTATTTGCCTCCCTGCAATGCAGGCCTTCGAGGTGGGAGCTTGAGCTGGGAAAAACTTGCAAAGAGCCTGTTACTCCCAGGTGTGATTGTAAGCAACCAAGCCAGGAAGGCTCGGGTGGTTTTGCGGGGAAATTATCTCTTAACAACATTCCTGCAAAGATCTCCTCATGCTTCCAAATGTATGAAGTCCTGTGCAATTCACTAACTTGCTTTTGCTGATTTAATGCAGGAATTGTGGGCAGTGATTACATTAACGCCAACTACATTGATGGCTATCGGAAGCAGAATGCCTACATTGCCACGCAGGGGCCTCTGCCAGAGACCTTTGGAGATTTTTGGAGGATGGTGTGGGAGCAGCGTTCAGCTACTATTGTTATGATGACTAAGCTGGAGGAGAAATCACGGGTAAGATGCATGAGAGGGATGACTAGTTAGTCATAATCCTGGGGGATTGGAGGGTAGGGTTGGGGAACAGTAAATCCCTTTGATCTGCAGCCCACATTTATGTCAGTGGGGGATTTCTGCCTCCTTTGCCAGCACCCTGAAAGTTCAGTGATTCATTGCTTTTAAAAGAACAAACCATTCACCCTGGAAAGCTGCAGCCTCCTTTGCAACTCCAAGAGAAGAGGACACTCAATCCCATTGCATGCTTTGTAGGTCTGTCTCGGAGTTAATCGTGTGGCAAGTTTCACATTCAGTTCCCTTGTTCAACAGACCCCAGTACATTCACTCTAATCTTCAGGATCATTCCAGTCTATTGTCTGCATGGTTGATGTGGTGCACCAAAGCCTGTGCTTAGTCAGTAGGAGCTTTTCGTGGCGGGTCTGTCCCTTCCCTGGTGCTCTGGAGAGATGTTTCTTGCACCTTCCCTCCCCTTCGCGACCTGGCCAGCTTCACCTATAACAACAGTTGTAGGGCAGTCTTGGAACGAGCTTCCCCTGCAGCACAGGGCTTGTTCCAGCACTGAGCGATGCCTTTTGTCTTCCAGATCAAGTGTGACCAGTACTGGCCAGGCAGAGGTACGGACACCTATGGAATGATACAAGTGACGTTACTCGATACCATTGAATTGGCCACATTCTGCGTTCGAACGTTCTCCCTTCATAAGGTAAGCTTTCTCCGGCTCCTGTTTTTCCCCGGAGCTGGGCTGCAGCACGCCCTCCCCACGCAGCAGCGGCAGGGATGGCAGTGCGCTGGTACCTCGCGTGACTCTCGGTGCCCTTTCGTCTTTGCAGAACGGCTCCAGTGAGAAGCGAGAGGTCCGCCAGTTCCAGTTCACAGCGTGGCCTGACCATGGCGTACCCGAGTACCCCACCCCATTCCTGGCTTTCCTGAGACGGGTGAAAACCTGCAACCCTCCTGATGCTGGTCCCATTGTGGTGCACTGCAGGTACCGATTTCCTTCACCTAAGCCTTGCGTGGGGCCACCTGCAAGGGAGCCAGGAGTTCAGGAGGATGCTGATTTGCACCTAGGAGACATGTACAGTCTCCTAGCGAGAATCCAGCAGGCGAGAGCCATCCTGTAAAGCAGGTTTCCAGACAGCATCTGAGGAGGATACTTGGAATTTCACCAAGTGCAGAATTTCTGGAGATGAGGAGTGGTTTGGTTTGCACCACATCACTCAGATCTCGTTATCAAGGGGAAGCGCCCTGTGCTGTACTGGGGTCTGGTTCTGTGTGTACTGGGGTCTGGTTCTGGTCACAGTGGGAAAGGAGGAAGATCAAGGGCAACCTGGGAAGCTGCATCAGGTGTTTGGGAGGCAGAGCTGCCTCTGCTGTCAAAGGGAGAGCTGACAGTGATTGAAAGAGGGTGGTTTGGGTTTTTTTGAGTGCTGCAGCCATTCTGATAATGACAAACTGAAGGCCCCTATGGGCAGGTAAGGTTCCTAATTCAATTTACAGCCCAACGAGGAATGCTTGCAGCCTCAACTTGGATAAATCCCTGTGTTCCTCGGGAGGGTGTGGAGGAGCCTGCAGGTTACTCAGCACTGAGGAAAGACATCTGAATTTTACAGGCTGCTGGGGGAAGCTAATCCTGCCTCTCCTAGAGGATGCCATTTAAACAGTCTTTGTAAGTGGGCAACTTATCACTAACCTTGCAGATGGCAATTATCGTGCACCTCTCAGAAAATGAATAAAGAGAGCTGTCAGCTCACAAGGTGCAGGAACTGGCTCCCAGATCAGCTGCTAAATTCTTGCCAAAGCTCCCAGTCACCTGCTTGGTTCAGGTGTTAGGCAGTCTAATTAACAGAGATCAAGGGGGCTTTATGAAAAAAGGGGCTGCACTGGAATAGTAAAACGAAACCCTTTATTAGCAGCAGCAAATGCACAGATCCACAGAACCCTGCTGATGCACAAATGCCACTACACACAAGTCTGATGTTACCTCGATGCGCAAAAACATTTAGGAAAAGAGGTGACGCATATTACTCATTACAACATCAATAGTTTCTCAGCTGCTGGAAGATCTGAGTGATTAACCGTGGTTTTTAAGCCTCAGATCATGCCAGCCTTTTGTTCAAGCCTGGAGCCCCCTACCTAGAAGTGTCATAATTGTGTCTGCCAGGAGAGCTCCTGTCCAGGGGATGTCGCAGATGAAGAGGCAGGAGAAACGGGGCAGATCAGTATGGAGGGGCAATAGGCACGTCAGCAGAGGCAACTTTTTCATCTTCCATCCTGTCCTCAGGTGACATAAGACCAAACTTGTTTGGGAAGTTTTTGCTGAACTGAGTTAACAAAGCAAACCTCCTCACCTTGGAAGCTCTCTGGGGCTAAGCCTGCGTACGGACCGGCACAGAAGATGAGGGGACCTTTCCATCTGCTGGCTCTGCTCCAGCAGCCTCTCCCTGCTGTTGTGGCAGCACTGGCAGAGTTCAGACAAAACAGCTCTTTAGATTCCAGTGCAGGCTCCACCAGCCCCAGCGCCACACTGCGTGTGTGTGACTTGGAGCAGCAGTGACTCTGGTGTCACTGCTGTCCTCCACTGCACGCTACACAGCTGTCCAAACCCAACATGGTGTTTTTAAACTATGTCAAGAGCAACGCGCTGAGGTGAGTGGGCAGTAGCACTCACCAGCGCCAGTTCCGTTAGGCAAGTTCCTTTAGTACAACAAAATTCGTGAAAGGGCTGGAGCCGCACGTGGGGGCTGGTTTGCCGAGATTCCCCTTGCCTCGGTGTGTCGGTAGCGGTGTTCACAAGGCTGTGGCTCCTTCCCAGGCACTGAGTGCATTTCTTCTTTACTCTCTGCCCTGTGCATCTGTTTTCACCCTGTGTTTGCTGCCGTTTGTGGCCAGGGAAAGTCCTCGCTCGTGGGTGGCCACCTGCAATATTTTTCTTCAGTGGCAGAATAACCCATCACTTTATTATTAGTTTTTCCCCCCCTTTTCTTTCCAGTGCGGGCGTTGGACGGACCGGCTGCTTCATTGTGATCGATGCCATGCTAGAGAGGATAAAACATGAGAAGACAGTGGACATTTATGGGCACGTCACCCTCATGAGGTCACAGCGCAACTACATGGTACAGACAGAAGACCAGTACAGCTTTATACACGATGCCTTGCTTGAGGCTGTTGCTTGCGGCAACACAGAGGTCCCAGCTAGGAACCTCTACACCTACATCCAGAAACTGGCACAGATCGAAGTCAGAGAGCACGTGACAGGCATGGAGCTGGAGTTCAAGGTAATGGTAGATGCTTGAACGGGGACAGTAGTCACTGGGGAAGGCTCCGTGTTCTTCCCAGGAGCTTTGTTCTGCTGGCACTCATGCATAGCAGACAGGGAGCCTTTATAAAGCTGATGGGAATTTTTTGGTTCCATCTTAGAGAAGGAATTACTTTTCTGACTTACTCTACCACAGTTCCCAGGGGAGACCTACCTGTTGTTGCGGGAGGCTTGTCTGGTCATTTGAAATCCAGCTTGAATTTGCTCCCTCCATAGATTGGGGGTTTTTTACTTTTTTTTTTTACTTTTTTTCTTTTCTCTCTGAAAGTTTTGCTTAGGGGAAGGGTCTCAGAGTCTGTCCCCACCCCAAAAAAAAAACCCATACAAGGCACACCAGGCTGAACAGCCTGGTGGAACACAGAGGGCAAATTAAGTGGGCTGGCACAGGGCTCAATCAAGACAGACAAACAAACAAAAAAAAACCCCACACACATAACCAACCCTGAACAAATGGTTGTGACTCTGCTTTTGCCTTCAGCGACTCGCCAACTCCAAAGCCCACACCTCCAGGTTCATCAGCGCCAACCTTCCATGCAACAAATTCAAGAATCGCCTTGTCAACATCATGCCATACGAGACCACACGGGTCTGCCTTCAGCCCATCAGAGGAGTGGAGGGGTCAGACTACATCAATGCCAGCTTTATTGATGGCTACAGGTAAGCAGCCCCTTGCTGCCCTGCCGCAGCCAGGGAGTTTGCTCTCCAGGGATGCAGAGGTACTAAGGGCTGCACTAGGTCTTAACAGGAGCAGTCTGTCCTGTCCCGGCATCCAGCCGTACCCGCATGCAGTGGTGCAGTGCTAGAGGTGAACTCTTGCTGATGGCCAGCAACCCACATGTAGACCCCAGTACAGCCTTTTGATAAGCTTTGTGGTCTTAAAATTACTTATCCCCTAAAGCAAACTAAACCCTTCTCTGGCAGCAGGTCCTAAACATAGAGTGTCAGTGAGGGGTGGATTTTGCTATTGGGAGGTTTCTAAAAACAGATTAGCCTTTTTATTACTTTTGTGATTTGGGGACATTGCAGTTGTGACAGCTTCCCACAGGCATTACGTGCCACGTGCTGCAGCCCTCCACTGGTGTGCTTGGAGCCCAGGCAGCTAAAGCTGAGCCCCAGCTGAGGGAACAAAGCAACCCCCCTGTGCACCCTCCCTCACCTCCTGGCCCCGGCCCTGGCATCGGGGTCAGGGCATGTCCATGCCTGGCGGTTGAATTCTTGATGCATCTCAGGCCCAGAAACCATGGATTCTAGTTCCAGGAAGCCCAGCATCTTACACCTTCCTCCATGTAGGGCATCATGCTGGAGTAATCTAGTTTTACCCCTTGGAAATGGTATTTAGAGAAAGCTTTGCCATTGACTTTTCCTTTTTTTTTTTGACTGTTAGCACCAAAGACACGTCCAACCCCTTTAGACCTTGCCCTGTTCTAGTTCTTTTCCAGCATTTCCCTTTGTTCTCCTACTCTCCAGCCGTTGTATGCGTCTCCCACAGTGTCTGCCCAAGCAGCTCTCCACCCCCCCGACCCACCCCTTGCGTTTGGGCTCTTTCAGACAACAGAAGGCGTACATTGCTACTCAAGGGCCGCTGGCAGAGACCACTGAAGATTTCTGGCGGATGCTATGGGAGAACAACTCCACCATTGTCGTGATGTTGACTAAGCTTCGCGAGATGGGTCGGGTAAGCGTGGGCTAGAGGAAGAGCGTGGGGGGAAGCCTGCAGCACCAGGGCTAACAGGGACCTTTCCTTCCCCTTGGCAGGAGAAGTGCCATCAGTACTGGCCAGCGGAGCGCTCTGCCCGGTACCAGTACTTCGTAGTAGATCCCATGGCTGAATACAACATGCCTCAGTACATCCTGCGAGAGTTCAAGGTCACTGATGCCAGGGTAAGTGCCGCACAACGTTCAGCCTGTGCTTGCGAGGGTTGTACGGGGCTGGAGTGGTTCAAAGCCAGGCAGCAGGGAAGGTGGCTGACAGAAAACAAGGCAGTTTGATGTGGTTTGGCTCCCATAAGAAAGGCTGAGGTGTAAACAGTTTCTCTGTAAGTCTGGGATTATCGTCGGCAGAGGAGAGCTTAGCCATGATAACAAAGACACAAAACACACAAACACAGACTGTACTTGAATATATTGTCTGACAAAGTGAAAGTTTTCTAACCTCTGCTCAGTAATCATGGTGGTGAGTCACTTTGTTAGAGATGTACCCAGCCTTTGGTTTACCTGCAGCTTATTTGAGGTGGAAAGCAGAAAACAGTATCTCCTCAAACAGCTAGTAAAGAAACCAGACTTGCAAAGGATACTCTGCACCCTACAGAAAATGTACACTTCTCCTCTGGCTTTAAGAGGAGCCACTGTTACTCATATTCAAAGGAGCACAGCCACTCAATCTCAGATTCAACATCAGATTTCTCACCCAAAGGAACATTTCAGTACCTCTGAAATCTGTTTAGCAGATGTAACCCTCGCTCTCGGAGTAGAGTTTCATGCTTTTGAGGTTGCCAGTGTTACAGAACCTGATAATTCTATTTGCAAGGCTGAGACAGAGGATGCCTCATCAGTCCTGGTAGAAGAAGATTTATCTTCCTGTCAGCTGTAATTCTGACACTGTGGCAACTCTTCTCAAGATTGATAGAGAGGCCATAACCTCACCTTGAATGTTCCTCTGCTGAGGACTCCATCTGTGCAGGCGTTGCAGCGGTCAGAGCTTTCAGCACACCTGCGGGAGTATAGATCTGTACTGACAAGCTGACTCCAGAAATGTCAACTGCAACATGAGCAGCTTCATCATTATCTACCTAGATAATATATACGTGTTCACGCGTGTAACACAAAGTTGGTTCAACTTTTTGTGCCCTTTAATGAACGAGCAATAAAATGGGGGTGGGGTGAGGGGTGGGGGTGCTGCCTTTTGGTTCAGTACCACAAACACAGGATGTTTTCAATATTACTGTTTTCTCCCCCAGGACGGTCAGTCACGAACTGTTCGCCAGTTCCAGTTCACTGACTGGCCAGAACAAGGTGTGCCAAAATCAGGAGAAGGTTTTATCGATTTCATCGGACAGGTACATAAGACCAAGGAGCAGTTTGGCCAGGATGGCCCCATCTCTGTCCACTGCAGGTAGGCATGTGCAGATAGACACGTCTGATTCAACTGAGGATGCAAAAGTGCAGAAGGAATTAAAATCCTGCCGCTACCTCCCTCCTTTCCCATGCCCTTTGCAGGCAGATTTCTTGGGGGTGTCCGGAGGGGAGTGTGCCAAACACTACTGCTTCTGCTGGCCAGACTCATCTCCCTTCAGACCTGGGCACTGCCCACAAGGCCTTTGGCCCTGTATATCTAGGGGAGAGGTCTGAAATGCTGATCATCCTCTGAAGGAGATGGGATCCACGGTGTTAATCAATATTTGACCTGCAGAATTAGAAGTATTTTTTTACCAGTCTTAGCCCAGTTCTGCACCTCTAATGCTGCTGGGCTGCATTTGCTGGTAGGAAGAATCGTACCTCCTTACCCCTGGGCCGGAGAAGTTGATGTGTTCTTCAAACTATTTAGTTTTAAAAGCCTAATGTGACATATTTGGTAATAGTTTTCACAGTGAATGCTGTTTATCACTGCCCAAAGTTTTTGATTTTTTTTAATTTCACTTTCTCAAACATTTGTTTGGGTCACACACTGGCAGTTTTACTGTTTTCTACCTCCTGGAGGACTGACTGAGGCTCTCTGGGTCTGACACGTTCATCACGCACAGCTCAACCATACCACAACCTCAGCATTTAGCAAAGCATCTGAACGCTGTAACATACAGTTTCCTTCTTTTCTCCCATTCCTGCAGTGCCGGCGTGGGCAGGACTGGAGTGTTTATCACATTGAGTATCGTCCTGGAAAGAATGCGTTATGAGGGTGTTGTAGATATTTTCCAGACAGTAAAGATGCTGCGAACACAACGACCCGCTATGGTGCAGACAGAGGTAAGGCGGAGCAGGGAACCCATCTCTGTCACAGATTCGAGGCCTGAGTAGCAAATCCAACCCCTCGGCTGCCCTGGCTGAGTGGAACGTGCTTTTTGCCTTTCTAACCACTAGCAAAACCTTACCTGAAAATTACCGAGCGAGCCCAGGCTGCACTGCTGCTTTTACCAAAGCAATTTATAAAGTCTCCTAAAGCTTTCATCCCAGTCTGCCAGCTGTGATCCTTATCTCATCCCCACCCCTGAGGCAGGGGGGACTTACCTGCCTCAAAACACAGCCCACGTTGGCTGCTGAGCCAGAAAGGCTGAGGGTGGGCCGGTTGGGATCTGTGAGATGCCCAAACAGTAAAGGGAAGGGATTTCCTTTCCCAGTCGTTCACCGTTCTCCGAGGATAAAAGGGTCTGCGTGTGGCTCCTGCCCAAGTACGTGCTAGCTGGGAAGCAGGGCAGGGATGCTGACGAGCCATTTCAAACCTCTGAAGCTGGTTCCCTTTACTGTTTGCAGGATGAATACCAGTTCTGTTACCAGGCAGCTCTGGAGTATCTGGGAAGTTTTGATCACTATGCAACATAAAAAGCCATCCGTTGTGCGGACTCTACCAACCACTTAAGTCCTGGAAGGCCTCTTTTGACCCAGGAGGAGCGCTTGAACTTACAAACTGAATCAGAAGAAGTACCTTTTCATTTGGACAATGTATTGGGGAGCAGGGGGAAGGATTGCAAGGAACACCCCTTCGGGAACTCCATGTTGTAACCTGGACCGTGAAGAGGCAGCTCAGGAGATTGCTGAAGGACTGCTTTAAGTGGTGAACTGCTCTTGTTACCTCAAGTGGTGTTCGCTGTGGAGGACGTATGGACATCATGAAACAGATCCAAAAGCTAAAACACACCTTGCGAAACGTTGCCGCTGGAGAAGGGAAGGAAACCGACTTTGGTTACATCATTAGAGTTCAGTTTATTTACTAATATAGTTGGCAGTCTTTAAAGGAAGTCACTTGCAGAATTGAAGGTGTTCTGTAAAAGATAAGAAAAGGAACTAAATCTCAACATTTAGGCAAACTTAGGGTCAGGAGTTCTTCTAGCTGGAGTCTTAATAACCTCAGTATCAACACTGGGATGATTCTGGGCTTACAGGCACCTTGCAAACAGCATTCACCGAATGCCCCTGCCACGCGAGAGGTTTTATAGCTCACATTTTGAATACTTGGAACATTCCTCATTTCTTCTAATTCCAAAATTTATTTTTTAGGATATTTAAAATTTTAGAGACAGAGAGAGGGAGAGAGAGATCCAAACCCCAGACCTGGCTGTGTGGTGTGGCCCCCTCCCCTTGCACACCAGTGGGGCAGGTAGAGGTGGCAGCTCCCCTGGGCTGGGTTTGCTGGTTCTGTTCCCCTGTTTCAGCACATCCAGCTAACACACAAAGGCATTAAATCTGAGCAGTGGGCAGGACACCCCGCAAAGAACGGCAGCCCCTTTCCCATTCTCTTTGCACATTCACACACACACCCCACTTCTGCTGCAAGCAGCTGTGCCACCCCACCAGTTCCTGCCGCAGAAGGCAGGAGCATCTCCCTGGAAGGAGCCCAAGAAGCACCCTTAAGAATTTTATTTCCAATAGCCAACTGCTTCTTGCTGCCAACCCCTCACCTCTGAACACCGCGGCTCTCCGGGAGCGATGCAGAGAGACTCTCAGGACTGTCCCAGTACGACGTCACACCACGCTCCTTGGCACAGCTACGAACATGCCCTAGCTGTATAAATAACTGGGAAAGATCAAGTAAGATGCATTCAATGGCATATACTGTGAGTGGCTTTCTTTAAAGTATCGATGTAACTGTAACAAGTGACATTACCTTTTTTTTAAATAGTGTATTTTTTCCTTTTTTTTAAAAAAAAAAGACAAAGAATATCAGTCAATGAATTTAAAAGAAAAATTTGCTTATTTGTTCATATTATGTTCAAAGACAGTCTATTTTTTCACTGTAGAAATGTTACGTGTAATGGCTGTGATATATAAAAATGCAGTGCAAATTGCTACTTCTACATATTGCTTTTCTACCATTTAAAAAGTTTAACTTGCTCATGTAAGAACAAAATGTCCTTTCTGGATTTTTTTTTGGGTTCTTTTGTTTTAAATCGCAGACATATCCCATGTCTCTGGAAGGGTGTGAGATGAGCAGGCAGGCCTAGACACGGTGGCAGTGCCAACCCACCTCCCCTTCAGCTGTGGCCGTGTTCTGGGCTTAACTGGGCCAGGGCTGAACAGGGAGATGAAACAATACCAGTGTCTTACGAGGACTGAAGACAGAAAGACAGCGATGTCAGCGCCGGGGCACACATCAGCACGCACACAGGTTTTTAACATCAAAGGTATCGTAGGTAACGGCCCAATGTGCGCTGGGTTGTAGATATAATGCTCTTGCAAGTGTACGGGATGAGGAGTTTTCTTGCAGAAGTGCACAGAGGACAGCATGTCTGGGAGAAGACGCACTGCCCTGAACACTGCTTGCCTGTGACTTTTCCTTTTTTTATTTTTGTAGAAGGGGTAAATCATGGCCATCAAGTGCTACCCAGAAAACCCCACAACAATCTATTTCCTGTCTTTAACTGAAAAAAAAAGAAAAGAAAGAAACAAACAAAAGGCTTCTTCAAGATTTTCCTTCTTATTTGTGTGAAAGTTGCCCAAATTTCTAAGTCTGTTGCAGCAAAATCTTACTGGACAAGTTGGGGGGAGGGGGGAAGTTTTTTCCTTTGTATGAGAGCAAAGCGCTGTTGCTTTCACACTGTTATTTCAAACTGAAACAGTAAGTGGTTTTCATACCACTTGTGTATGTAGATATATTGACTTTGTATTAAAGGAAGATTGTCTGAAAGGCCTGACTGCAAACCTGTTTGTTGGTAGGAGCGGGCAAGGAGCGAAGCAGCTGCTCAGTGTAACGCGGCGACTGCAAAAACCTTTTTGCTGGTGCCCAGGGCCAGGTAGCAGGTTGCTCTCCCTCTACTCTGCTTATGCTCCTTCTAAAAATAGGTCACCTTGACAAGCCAAACATGGTTGCAAAGAAACCAGCTCATTCGGAGAGCCTTTGCCCAAATAGCCGCAGCGACACGGGCGGGAGCTCGCTGCTAGCTCAGCTGCGGCAGCGTGGGCTTCGGCACGAGCGTGGCCAGGACCACAGCGCAACCGAGAAGCCACAGGTGCGCGGGTTATGCCTACCTTGAGCTGTAAAACCTTTGGTAACCGCTGTTTCCGCTGCCTTGTCTGCGTTTCCCTTACGTGGGGCAGCGGCTTTGACAGGAGCCGCTCTCAGGCTGGAGCCCGGGGGGGAAGAGGTTGCCACCACGTGCCGTCCAGGTGCCACCCTGGCTCCGGATGATGGCTCTGAGCCTGCAGGCAAGGAATAAACAACAACTTGGTGAAGAAACAGACTGACTTACTCCAAACAAAAGCCAAAGGTCCCATTTGAAGCTCACGGCCACAGCAGAAAGCAGCTCTCAGCTCCTGGAACAGCCCGTGCCACAACCTGCAGCGCGGTGGGGTGGCAATGCTGAACGCAGAACACTTCGCTGCCGTTGTCAAGCTGAGCCAGAGCCTACTAAGCTTTAATCAGTCTGTGCCAAGAGTGACTCCCACCTCTCCTACTCGCCGGTGGGCTCAGACTGAGCTTCCCACTTCATCCACATCGAGCCAGCAAGGCGCTAAGCCGGGCAGGGCTGGCGCAGACACAGGGCTTGGAGGACGATGCAAGCGTTCCCTGTCAGGTATTGTTCCCCTCCCTTTTACTGGTGCCAACTCTCTCTCCCTACTATGATGACACCAGCAGCAGCATTTTGGCTCAAGTTTAAAGAAAAGAAAAAAAAATAATTTAGCAAGTTAGCACAGAACTGTGATCAAACATCAGGTGAGATGCAAACCCAGGGAATTACATCACCTCCAAAATGTTGTTACTCCATGTGATAGATGGAGCAGAGGGGAAGTGGCGGGGGGCGGGGGGGGGGG
>JAVJGI010000050.1:48983889-49095342 GCA_035590275.1 Ibycter americanus | reverse complement strand
CCCCCCCCCCCCCCCCCCCCCCCCCCCCCCCCCCCCCCCCCCCCCCCCCCCCCCCCCCCCCCCCCCCCCCCCAGCCAACAAACAAACATCAAACAGCAACAACCCTGATGGCACAGGAAAAAAGGAGAAAAAAAAAAACCAACTGGTTTATAATCGTGTCTCACGCACATGAGCACCTCCAGGCAGTTGTGTGAATAGTAATGATTTTTGACTCATCATAATCTCCTGGATAATTTGTAGCACAGAGCTCTACAGATCAGCCACACAACGCAGGACATCAGCCTTACATCAATCAATGTGTTGATTTTTGACGCTCACTTTGTTTTATCCTCGAAGAATAGAAAGAAAAAAATTCTTTTTCTCCTAAGCTCTGTTCATCAGCCTCCCTACGTCCATTCTGTGCCTGCCTGCTCTCCTGCACTCTCAGCAATACTGTTCTTGTCTCTCTGTGACGCTAATTGCTCTCATCACCGCTCTCCAGTCTCTTATTTTTGTTCTATCCTTTTTTGAGCTGGCGTGACTATCCCCTGTGTTGAGATGCAAAACCCTTGCAGCACAGAAATAAATTCCACATGGAGTACAGGAAGGTGAGTGACAAAGACAATTGGAACAACAGCTGGTAACTAAGTAAATCTTTAAAAAAACCCCAACCAACACAGCAGGAAGCCAGTTAGAGAAGCAAATACAAAATGAAATCTTCTCGGCACAAGAGTAAGGCTTACAAAAGCTGCAAAGTGAAGAGTGACACCGAGTCCGCCTTGAGGCTGCCGCAGTGGAGATGGCCCCACAACGCTTCTCTCGGAAGGTCGGGAATCAGAAGCATCATCGCTAGGAAAATCCCATTACCGTCTTTGCCTTCTAATGGCCATTGCGTCACTCCATGCAAAACGTAAAGCATGTGAGAAGACACTGAAGCAGAGTCTATAGCAGCGGTAACAACCTCAGTCCCCCCATCCCGTTCCTCACACCACAAGACCAGGAAGAGCAGGTGGGAGGGAAGCGGCAGCAGAGCCCCCCGCCCTTGGCCGACGGACACACCGGGATGCTGCAGGTAACGATGCTGGCACAGGAAAACTCACCTGAGGTGTCCCGATTTCACCAGCCGGAGAAACCCTCACTGACAAGAACGGGAGCCGAGATGCCCATCGCCAATAAATGGCTCCGTGGTTCCCTGCGCCAGAGCAGGCGGGGGCACCGCGTTTGGATGTGCCGCAGGTAACTAACCAAAGCGCTCACTGGTCTGGGAAAAAAGCGCCACATCGCTCAGGGCCAGGCAGGGGCTGGCTCAGGCCATCGAGCCGAACTGCGCTGGTCCTCGCGCTTTTAGGGACCTAAAGATTACAGCAGTAAAGCCCAAAGGACCGTAAACAAAGAGCAGATGCCACGTACAGACTCCTAAAGGCAAAGAGGGATCACGAGGACCTGCAGAGACCTGATCTCCGCTCCACAAAAACCTCCTAGCTGGAACGCTTGCTACTTCGACTTTGCTCAGCGTCACTCGTACCGCAAAGCTCGTCACAGACCCATTGCACCAGCCAAGATAACCAGCGGGTTTTATGCTCTGTCTCTGCTTTAGGCCAGGACAGCCTCAGCCAAGGCACCACCAACACACGGAAAAGTCTGCACGCATCCGCCCCACTGACACAGCCTTTCACTGGCGCTCATCAGCTGCTGAAATGACATTCGCACGTGTGGTTCCCGAATCAACGGGCCAAGGTGCTACTGGGGTGACTGAGCACAAGTGACTCCGGGCTGGCGGACGCGCGTGGGACACCCTGGCTGCACCGCGGCGCCGGCCCTTGCTGCAAAGAGCAAATGAAACCCAAATTCCTGCTAAAAGCTCAGCCTTTCAGGGCTTGCTCTGCCAGACGGCACCAGCCTGAGACCTGGCACACAGCTCGCTTTCCTTTTATTTTAATTAAACATTAAGTGATGGTCCATTAATGCCCAATTTCAGCAGGGCAGTAGGGAAGGCTCTTGTTTCTTACTGATCCAAGGGTCTTTTTTTTTAAATCTCTGTCTCACTCTTTAACATGAGCTCCAACAGACAGCTTTGACAGCAAGTTTATTAGCGATGCTAGCACAAGGTGGAAGGAGTAAATCACTGCAGGTAATATTTTTACAGAAAAGGGCTGTCACCAGGGCACTAGATGTATGCTAATAATGATTCTTTACAGAGGATCAGGGTTAAAGTATACATAGTGGTTTTACAACAGAATCTCAGTGGCAGAGCCCTCTTTTACTAAAGGGGAGAGAGACACTGAGAACAGAGCCAAATCCATCCCTCCAGGACAGGCTGCATGCAGTGAAAGTTTTCCTTTCGGAGTGTCCGGGGCATATTTCAGTGCTTGCTCCGAGGAGCAGCATCCTGCAGCAGCGCAGTCAGCCAGGAGCATCCCTGGCGGCCACTGGCCCCGGCGGGATGTGGAGCTGACCCTGGCCCACACTGGTCCCATCCCCTGGGACCCCGAGGGTGAGCACCCGTGTCGCCGGAGCCAGCGCTGACCCCAGCCCCTCGCTGTAGCCCTGCGCCCACCCCCGGCCACCCCCTCCGCAGCAGGTGCATCTCAAGGCATTTCTGATGTCATTTACGTGCAAACCCTGAACAATTCTTCTCAGAGTTTAACAAATGTCTCTCAGCCCTCCCTCTCTCCTCTCCCTTTAATGTAACTATTTATGCTACATCCAAAGGTCAATCCTGAACTACTCCTCTGCTCGAGCGCTGCTCCTGGAAGGCCACCGAGCCCCCCTTGCCAGGGCCACCCGCAGACCCCGTCCTGGCACATGGCAACGCCACCTGCCCCCTCCAGCCTGGCCACCTCACCCCCGGCGGCGGGGACCCTGCGTGTCCGTCCTTCCCTCTGCCGTGGGACACCCAGCCGGGGCCATGAGGGGCACCCAGGTCCCCCCAGCCCCCCCAGTGCTGCCCCACGGAGCGGCACTCGGCGGCAGAGTCCCCCTCTCGGGGCTCGGAGGGAGCAGGCTTGTCCCCGTGCTCGTTTACACCACGTTGGACAAAACCAGTTTGCGCCTCAGCCTTCATTTGCAACGGCCTGGATGCCAAAGCGCTAAGGGACTGATTTGCAAAAGCCCCTGCGCCTCCGCACAAACCAAGCGCCCCTTCAGTCCCCCGCAGCAGAACAAAGACTTTAAAGTAGATGGAACAGTAATTTACATTCCAGAGAAAAAGGAAAAGCCTTTCTTGGTTTACAGAATTACCCAAGTGGCAAACCAGTTCCCAGGCCAGGAGAAATTCTTCATGTTGCAATATGCTTTAATTATACCAAGAGAAGCAGTAACAGAATGAGAAATCAATTCCTGCTCCTAAATAAGATGGTTGCAAATTCCAAGTCAGTAACTGAACAGATGTAGAACTGAAATGGAAAAAGTAAATACCCTCGCAGGCGCTGAGAAAATTGTCTTATTATCTCAACAAGTTCATCCACCAGTAAAGGGATACAGGCAGAGTGCTCCCAAATTTCTGAAGGAAACCACGACAAGCTCATTTCCATGGCAGTGTCACAACAGCACCCGAACGGAGACGCCGCTGCCCCTTCCCCGCGCCCAGGGCGGCGCAGACCCCCCCGCCCCGCTCAGGAGCGACCCCCACGTTGGAGCCCCAGGGCAGCTGCACCGCCACAGCTCTCCCTGCTCGCATCCCACCTGCCGGCGCTCCTGCGGGTCGGAAGGAGGATCCCACCCCAGCCACCACTTTCTTGCCACCAGCTGCTCGCGTCCCTCCTGCTCTCAGCACCACCCTCAGCTCGTCCAGCACCAACTCCCGGTGCAACCGGAGCCACCCCAGAGCCACATGGCAGCTGTTGCTCGTCCTACAAAGCCAAGCACCCTACGGGGCAGAGAGGAGCCCTGCTCGCTAGCGAAGCCCTCCCTGCACTGGCATCCTGAAAGCAGGAGCCCGACACCTTTAACTCCAGGGGCTCCAAGGATGGTCCTCGGACCCCCGCTCGCCACCGCACGCGTGCAGGAGTGAGGGGCCATGGATGTTCCCCTCTCGGGCTGGCGGGCATCCATGGTGCTGCGCTGGCTGCAGCGGGCTGGCTTCGGCAGGGAGGGACCCCCCTGCACATCCCCACGTCCCCATCACCAAATCCATCTATATATAAGCAGAGCCAGTAACGTACGGCTCGCCCTGCACGCGCTGCCCTCTCGGCTAACAGCGGCGCTGGGACTCCGCTCCGCCAGCAGCGCAGATCCAAAAGACTAAGACTGAATCCCAAGTGTTGCTTTTGCTTGAGCTGCAATTTCTTGTTCGAGATGATACAGGAGGTATTAAACAGGCTCGGAAAGGAGACAGCTTCGCTTCCCGCTCAGCCGAGAGGAAGGCCGGGGAGGAGGAGTAAGGCACAGCCCCTCTCTGCTTCCACTGTTGTTTGAAACATCTCTGGGCTGGAAGGGGGGGGCATATATTTTAAAGCCACATTTAGGATGTAGCAGATAAAAGAATACGGAATCATGAAGAAGTTGAAGAAAACACTGTCCTGGTGGCGAATGAGGGCATGAACCAGGCAGCCACAAGCAGTCAGGAGGAGGGGATTGCTTGCGACCCCCCCACCGTCCTGCTGGGCTGCAGCCTGAGCAGCAGTGCTACGTTTCTGTTTAACAGCGCGCTCTCCCCCGCCGTTTAACTTACTCATCCCGGTCCATCTCTCATATGCCTATTTTTCCATCGTCTACTTATCCATCCTTCCATCCATCCACCCACCCGAGCGGTAACTCCAGATCCCCTCGCAATTTGTCCAGAGATCAAACCCCAATGTTGCTATCCCATCGCGCCTTTATCTCCTGAAAGTCCGACATGCACAATTCCCTTCAAATCATTAGAGATTCCCGATTAAGAGAGTTTGGGGCTCCATCCATCTGTGTACGTATACAGCGACGCATACCTACAAGCACACACAAACATGCAGATGGCAATGCTAGATTAATAGGTTACACAAGCGTTTTATCCCAGGCTTAGTGAGGATAATAAACCACCCAAAAAAACCCCAAAAAAACCCCAAAAAATCGTGTCCAAATGATTAAAAAAATATCTCTTTTCTTTAAATACCTAACATGCTGCCTGAGCTGCATGTAAGGTGTTGTTCGGGAAATTGCTAACATCACTAATTCAGGTTCCACTCCCACCCCCCCATCCCCTTCTGGCTGGGAGCGCCAGGTGCTGCCCGGCGGTGGCCCGGCGGCCGTGGCAGGGATGGGGACGGCACACGGCTATTGCTGTGGGCAAAGGACGGCCCGGAGCCACCCGATGCGGACAGCAGCTGGGGTCAGGGCAATAAATGCCGCGCTCAAGGCAGGCGGTGCTGCCCAGGTGCCGAGCCGCGGCAGGACGGGGGGGTGGCTCTGGTGCCTGCCCCTGCAGCAGCGAGGGGACGAAGGCTGACGGCTCCAGCGGGACCACCGAGCCCCCCGGCTCTGCTCGATTCCTGCGTTTCCAGGATTCACCGTTAAAATAAGCGGATGCTGCGCTTCTAAAGACAGGGGGTGGGTAAAAGGGCGCTGCGAGACCTTTACCCTGCGGTTTGTTTAACCACCTCAGATGCTCTGGGTCCATTTTGCTAACGACCTCCAGGTTGGATCCAGCTGTTCCCCACCCTCCCGGCAGCACCAGGACTAGACCAGAGCAACTTCCTTCACTTTCCTCAGCCAAACCCTGACCACAACAAGGGACAGACAAAGCAATCCAGTGGAAATGTGCATTTGTGACTCCTATTTTTAATTCAGTGCCTTACAGCAACCTAACTCATTTCTGCCAGCTACCCAAGGGACCTTTCCTAAGAAAACCTGCCCTTGGCTTTCCAACACAACTCGCACCAAGACACCTCAAGGGCAGCTGTTTCGAAGGCATCTCCACTACGTTCCGCACCCCACCAAGCTGTTATTCCGGACAGGACGGCACCGGCACCAGTATTACCGTCATCATCTGGGGAAGCAGAAGCACAAGCGAAGCCGAGTGCTCGGCAGCGACCTGCAGCCACGGGTCTTCTGAAAGGACATAGCGACCCCAACTCAAACAGCAGCAGAGACCTTCCGCTCGGTGTGTTAACCCATACAACCATTTTAAATTAGGTGACACTGAAATAACATTTTCCCACCGCTACTTTGAACAGACAGAAAAGGACACAGTGGAGATTTATACATACTCTCCTAAAACGTGGGGGAGGAAGGGATGGTGGAATTTCAGTATAACGTGCATCCACCTTCACTTCCTCCAAAACACTACAATGGAATGAAGCTCGCGGAGCATTTGCCTCGGGGGTGAGGTGCAAATCCTTCCTACAGGCTGGCCTGGAGATGACAGCCAAGGCATACGGCACCTCGCTGAATCACACAGCCATAAATACAATGCGAACGACCAAAAAATGCAAACGATTGGGAAAAAAACCTGCCGTGGGCCCCGCAGCTATTACCCACGGGATATTTTTAGGGGCTGGGGAGGAGATGCTGAAGACGTGCCTTCAGAGGAGCGATGCCAGCTTTCGGCAAGCCCCAAGGAGAGGCAGGGCGAGAGGCACCGTGCTTCTCCCTCTCCTGGCAGCTCCATCTGAGTGTGGGGGGTGCTGGGGGGGGTCTCCCTGGGTGCCACGTGGTCACCATCATCTCCAGGACAGAGCTGGATCGACACGAGCTTTCCACACCACCACCAAGCCCCCCCTTGGAGCCTCCTGAGGCCGCCCAGGCACTTCATACCAGCAAAGAACATCGACCTGGGGGGCCAGCCACAGCCGTTCCGATGCTCAGCCCTCCCGCACCAGCGGGACAAACAGCGGGAAGGCAAAAAAGCCCTGGAGTGGAGAGGCTTGGAGCAGGGACAAGGGAGTAACATCAAAGCAGAACAAGCTGGGAGGACTATGGTAAGAAACCAGTGGTACCTGTAGCTGCAGATCCACCACGTCTTGCAACACAAACAGGATTAAGCTTCAGCCGGCCCGGCTCACCTCCATCCCTGGGGAAAGCGAAGCCTCTTGGACCCACTGAGGGCCCAGGGACCTGCCTGGCTGCCCCCGGACCAGCACGTGGAGGATGAAGCAGCGAGCTGGGGCGAAGCAGGGCTGGAAATGATCAGGACCTGAGTGGCATCAGGTGTGTGATTTGGGCAGCCAAGCAGCTGGGCGGCTCCAACGGCCCCTTCCTGGCCACGACCAAAAGCATTAATGTTCTTCTCTGCTTCTTTAGCTGAAAGAGAAGCAAAGAGAAAATGTTACAGCTGTCACACAAAAGAAAAGATCTTAAAAATGTTTCGGAATACAGTTCCCAGAAAACTGCACTTCCCAAATGAAAAGCAGACTGGCTGCTGACCCTCATGTTCTCAGCTTCAGCAGCTGTTACGTTCAGAAGATGCTGCTCAGACCCCCAGCTGCTTTAACACCACAACGCTGTCTGCCTGGCAGGTGGAGACGTCCTGCTGCTGCCGAGGGAAGGAGGGTCCCTTCCGTCCCCCGCAGCGCTGGGGGTGCCGGCCGAGGAGGGACCCTCGTCTGCCCAGCCAGGTGAAGCTGCAAAGGGCATGATACCACCCACCTGTGCGGCTGCCACCGGGACCTCACCACTCCTCAGGTGGTGCAACATATGAGAAATTCCTGCTGCAGAACAGTTTTCCTTATACCAGCGACCAGCCTTTGACCAAATCCCACTCCCCGTGTTTCCATGCCGAACAGCTCTGCCCCAACCCTTGCCATTTCAAGCTGAATCTCTGCAAAAGCCGTGCAAAGCACAGTGTCTGGAGGTCTAGACTTAGTTATTTTATTTTTACGAAGGGCAATTCAGCATTACTCTGGTGAAGCGGCAAGGTCTAGAAATCACATTCCTCGAACCTGGATGTTTATTCCACAGGTGAGACCTCAAGGTCTTCACACTGTTTTCCACACAGACTCTCCCTTCAGGCACGGGTCTGATCTTACCCCACCGTGCCCTTTTCCCTCTGCCAGGGAGGTGGGTTTTCCGCCTCGGTGGGTATGCACAGCCCGTACCACGGTGAAATGGGATTAAGTGAATTTGGGATGAAAGGATGAGCTCCGGGGCAATGCTTGTCCAAGAGAGCAGAGCTTCAAAAGGAGACTCAAACAGGCGTTTAAACACAGAAACCATCAGTAGTTTGTGCACCTTTGGCACGCTTTCCTGCAGAGCAGAATGCCATTTAATGTACACACATATATATGCACACACATATATGCACATGTTTTTCATATTTATGTAGCTCCACTCAGGTCGATGTGCTCAAGCCCCCCGGCGATGACCTGCCCAAGCACGCCCAGGGCTCGCTCCAGCTCCCCACAGCAGATGACAGAGGCACAAACCAACCATCTACGGGTCTAATTAGTACGGCAGATCGGCATAAGGGGGGGGGACACCTTCCACAGGCATCATGTGGAAACACAAATTTCACCTTTTTAAGCAGGAGGAAATGCTCTCACAAGCTCTTGGCCTCAGATGTCTCGCTCCCCATCTCCCAGTACCATCCCACCGCATCCCACAGCCCGCCTCCCTCTCCTTAGGGTATTTTAGGATATCACCTCTCAGCTATAGAGGAATTTTTTAGGTTGAAACCTAAAGATAAATCAAAACAAATTACTGTTTCACCAGGAAAAGCAGATTCAAATTGCCGTGCAATTTTTTATCTAAATAATGTTTAAATTTTTAAAAGGGGGGAAAAAAAACTAATTACATCTTTGTGTGGAAGATCATAAATCACGTAATTATAATGGGAACCTCTGCATCTTTCCAACAGACTAAAAGCAGACTACGCAAGTTCTTATCTCATTACTGTTTAATTAAGAATTATGTTTGAGCATCTTCTTTTTAATTATCACAGAGCCCAGATGACTTCTAATCTCCTTTTTTTACCCAAAATGAGGGAAGGTGCGGTCCAAAATGGGCACTAATGAATTTACAATTTGCTCTTTGGGGAACTTTAATAAAATTACTCCACACAGAAGATTAAGGCTGATAAAGTGAACTTCCAAAAAGAACATTTGGTTCCTTTCAATTAGCATCGTACAACCATCAGGAGCTTGTAAGGGGGATGCTGATGGGGGCAGGGGTGGGAGTTTCATGCACAGCTCGGCGGCGGTACCCCCCCCCCATCCCAGAGCACACGGGACAGCAGCGATGGAGGGGAACGGGGGCCGGCAGAAACCAACACCGGTGCTGGCAACGGTCCTGGCCCCCGCAAGGCTCAGAGGCTGGCGAATGGCTCCTCGCCCGTCAGATGAAAAAAAATAACCAGACCCTAACACATCCATCCCACACTGACTGCAACAATCTTAACACCTGAAGACAAAAATCTCCAGATAGCTGTACTTTATTTTTCTGTTGTCTCTGGATAAAATCCATTTATTAAGGCTGCAGGGGCTCCGTGTCCAGCTACACTAGATCAGCTATTCAGCAATAACCCACTTAGAGGCAGTGGGATTCCTCCGGCTCCTGGGCTGCTCCGCTTCCCTCCTCTTAACATCAGGGGACAGTTTTCCCCACCAAAAAATTTCGCCACCGAGAGCCCGAACTCAGCCCCGCTGACTATCACCACCCAAGGTAACAACCTGCAAACACCACACATCTATTCTTTTAAACTGAGCGCACAGAAAACACCTTTTAATTCAATTGGTTCAATCGACACAGAGAGATTATTAGTTTTCAGTACGATTTGATTCAATTAATTAGCCTGGAAATATCAGCACAGCCAGGCAAGCAAAGAAAAACAGAGATAAATCCCTGCCATAGCACTGCTTCATCTTTTAAAGGCAATTAACTCTTAGTTATTAGCTTTTAATTAGGGAATAATAATGACACCATTAATACAGTTTATTATACTTGTCAGCAGACAGCTGTTCCAAACAGATTTTATTATCAGATCTCAGCGGCTTTTGTCTGCTCCCTTGTTCGCAGGGGGGAGGCAGCGGCTCCCCAGGCCCAGGCGGGGGGTCCCCGGGTGAAGGTCCCCCACGCAGGAACCCCCACGGGCCCTTGTCCCCTCCCTGCTGTCGGTGGGAGCTGGCTCCCACCCCAGCCCCTCTCCACGGAGGGATGCAGGATGAATGTCAGCTCGCTCCGAGACTCCAGAGGAGCCTTACAGAATTCGCAGGGATTTTACTTTTTTTTTTTTCTTTCTTTTTTTTTTTTTTCTTTTAAAAAAACATTATCTAAAATGGTTTCTCTCTTGGAGAAACCTGGTGGCAGCAGGATCCAGCCTTGACTGTGCATTTGATGTCTCCCTCATGGGTAATTCACATACCTTTCCTGGGGGGGGGATGCTGGATCGGCACCAAAGCTGGTTTTACACCTCAGTTCGTAACATCTGCGATGGCATCCAACTCCCGAAACATTTACGATGCCAAAAAACCTCACTGTTTTATTTTCCTTTCTTCTGAGCTTATCCACCTCTTTGGACATGCGGTGTCCGTTTAGAGCACAGAGCAGAGATGATTTGCAAACAAATCATCACTTTAAAGAAATTAAGCATTCGAAATAAGTTTATCCATTCATAATCTCTTTCCACCCTACTGCCGGGTGCATGTCAGCAGGAGAAGGCAGCTGCAAAGGGTGCTGGAAATACCATGTAATGCTCTTTCTTCTTGCCCCGAATTTACCCTGAAACTCTAAACTTCAAATCCTTCTGTAAGAGTAACCACTACCACATTGGCAGTGGCCAACCACCTCAAGTTTTCATTGATGCTTTATTATTTCTTTGTCTACTGCATCACTAAAATAAAATGTCCAGAAGGCTCGTAAAATTACACACACTATCATACGCGCAGCAAACCACATGTTCCCGTTATTTTCACCGTCATCCTTTGTCACAGTGTCCTAGAGCTGTGGTACCTCCCCAACAGAGACCACACACCGTTTCCAGGGCACAAGCCTGTCTTAACTGTGTTTTATTATTCCTGTCCTAATCCCACTCGTGTATTCGGGATGCTACTGTAATACAAAAATGCAATGCGATACCTTTCCCTGATCTGCTTTGTAGTTAATACATCACAAAAACACTGAAATAAAAAAAACAAGTGTAAAATATTGTGTTCCACTACCTTGATTTTCATTTTTGTTCCTTGCTCTGGACCGGAGGAAGCCCCAGGAGAAACACCAGGAGCTCGGAGGAGCTCCTCAGCACCAACAGCCTGCTCGTGGCAGGTGTTTTCCTCCGCCTCACCCAACACGGCACAGCCAAGTCCCAAGGAAAGAAATTAACCTGGTGTAGGAAAAAAAAGCGGCTGGAAGAACCTATTTGCAATTTTCTACAGGAAAGCAGAGAGTTGTCAAATTGAAAGCAAGGCTGCTCAAAAGAAGAAACGTCCCCTACTGAGACCTGACATAAAAATCAGAAGGAAGGCAGGATTATAACCATCACCATACCGGTTTAGGAACGGAGGCACAGAAGAGCGAGATGCTGTACCTAAGGCAGAAGGCAATGGCAGGATGAACATCGGCACCGGGAAACCACATGGGTGCAGGGCAGCTCTCGGGGCAGGCAGCCCCGCTTGCTCGGCAGCTCGGCTGGGCCTCCCAGCAGCTCATTTTATTCTCATTTTCACCCCGGTGCTGACAGGGGCTTCGGGTCCCAGGTGCGATGCTGGAGGCGTTTTGCGCATTCGTGTCGGCACGCAGCTCCCAAACTGCCGAAGTTCGCTGTTCCTTCACACCGGTGACTAAGCCTGAATATTTTAGGAGAAACTGTTTTAGAGACCTTGGTGCAACTACAAAAACTTCTCAGCTGAGGGGTTTTTTGTGCTCAGCTGTATCCGGGCAGAAGCTGGGAAAGGAAAACCATCAGAGAAATTAAATTTCATCAAATTTTGGCTCCAAAATACATCTGATGCCCGAGATCAGGAAAGACTTCAGCGCTACTTAACGAACAGCTTGACGTGAGGGCTGTAGGGGAACTGTAATTAGTGCTCTGGCAGCACGAGCACTACCCAGAGCTCGTGGCACTTCACCTTTAGTTGAAGCATCACCACTTGAGATCGCACAGCCGTGCTGGGTCCCCAGAGGAGGACGGGTTCCTCCCGCTCTTCAGTGAGGAACGTCCATCAGATGCCACCAAAAGGGACCCCCCAGAAGCTCAGTGGTGGGAGAGAATTAACTTACCCGCGACCGGGGCTGCGCGAGCGCACCTTCGCTGGGGGTCCGGCTCAGCCCAGAAGTTGTCCCTGCCCGGTGCTGCCCGGTGCAGAGGCGGGGGTCCTCACACATGTGGGTGTCCCCCAGCGGGAACACAACACATCCAAGGCGGGCAAATCTGCGGAGAGGAGCAAGCGACAGAACGCTGAATGCTTTGCCTTTCTCAAGTCGAGCAGGGGATAAGGGGAGAAGACTTGTCTGCAGCTGGGGGCTGCGGGGGGCGGCCGTGGCTCCGCAGACCCCAGCTGAAGGCGAGGGGAGCGCAGCCCCTGCCCCGAGCCGCCCGTGCTGACCCCCTGATCCCCAGCCTCGCGCCAGGGGATTGATTTCCCATTTTCCTGCTGCGCTTTATCAGAGAGACAGCTCTGAAAGGCACAGATTCTCCCCCCCACGACGACCCGTCACCCCGCCAGCGACACTCGCGGCGGGCCCGCCTTGCCTTTCGTTAATAAAAGCACATGAGAGAGGTGACAGGGCAGCGACAGGCTGCATTCACCTTGCGTCACAGGATGGAAAGGGCTGATCTCGCTGTGGTCTTGGCAAAGGAAACCCAAAGGACGTTCCCTTTTATTGGGCTTTTGGTGGGGGGGAGAGGCAGGAGCGTGAGGTTGAAAACACTCTGGTGTAGGACGAGGAGCAGCTGAGATAGCCCAGGCTGCGGTGGAAACTGCACAAGGAAAAAGCCAGAGGAAAGCAGTTAGTGTTCAGTTTCCTCTCCTTGCAGTCCATCACCCGCCGAGAGTGAAATACTGCAGTGATTGCTGCCGTGCTACAACTAGACATAGAGTTCGGTCTTAGTGCTTGGAGAGTAAATCTTTTAAAAACATAAAATTACGTCCAAAGTCAGGGGAAGCACCTAGGAGCATAAATCACAGCGAAGTCAGGAGGCTGGATGTTGGGGTTCCCATCCCAGCTTTAGCACACAGTTGTTGGGAAATCCCTGGGCAATTTTCAAAGAGGGAGCTCCAGCGTGGCCGCTGTGTACGTCAGTGAGCTGCTGCTCATCGCAGAGCTCCGCGAAGACCATGTCACCTGCAGGCACTCAGCCACTCAGGTCTGAGCATGAATATCTCAATCCCAGCTAGAAATTAAAAATTAAAAATAAAGGAAAATGAGGACATCGCTTACTACTGAGAAAAACTGCAGAGAAATTAATTTGGACAAAATGGACCAGGTCCTTGAATTGAGAGTATCACAGAAGCGAGAGAAATCAGAGCGTTGAATAAGAAGCCAATTGTCTATAGGCTGAAGCAGTAAAATATGTTCTGACAAATTGCTCCTGTAAAACAGAAACGTCCCTAAGCAGTGGGATCTCACAGAAACAGTCGCACTCGGGCAGATCTTTCACTACACGCTGACAAAAATCTCACGCTAATCACGCAACACAGGACACAAAGCTACTGGATTGCAGTGTTAATTCCATGTTCTATCTGAATCCCAGATTAATCAGATGCACCACTTCTTCAGCCTAGATATTCTCTAGTGGCTCCAATCTATTAAGATAACAAAAAGAAATAAACCTCAGCTCTGTGTGGAGCCACAAAGAAATCAGACTTGCACAACAGCCCTTCTCCCCATCTCATTGCTGCTCCACGTAGAAAATTGTCCAGTGACCCTTCTGTACCTACAATCAACTCAGATTTGATCTTTCAGTAAGGCAGATGTACCCCTGCTATTCTAAACAGCAGCAGCATCTTGGCTTGTATCATGGGTAACCGACCATTCATTCCTAATCAAAGAAAATTTGCTGTGTTTTCGAGATGGCTCCATTAAATGAAGCAGATGAGCAGTGGATCTGTCCATTTATTTATTTTTAAACCACGATCTGGGGCACAGGGGAGGGTATCACTCCTGTTTCAGAAACAGCTTGGCTACAAGCTCATTTGCTGGGGGATATTAGCAGCTGGCATCTGAAACGGCAAGGCTAGGATATTGAGGTAAGCCAAAGTCAACTGTGCTGAAATATCGCCAAATTCTTATTTATTCCACAGGAAAAGTGGCTAAGCTATGGTCACTGTGTAATTCCAAACAATATTTGCACAGTGACCTTTATGTTTCCCCTCTTAGAAACAAAAAATGTAATTATTTTGCTCCTCATGCAGAATAAATAACTCCCAATGATTTTCTATTGGTGTGCAAGTAAACCAAACAGTTATCTTTTTCTGCTGTCAAAGCTGCCAAATAATTCTAGCTCAACATCTCTAACTCATTCGAGCCTCAGCATTTTGCCGAAGTTGGTTTGCTTTTCGTGCACATGTGTGTGCCAGTACAGTTGCTGATGGGACGAGAGGCCAGAGAGATGACCTGAGCGTGGGGCTGGAAATCAGGGACCCACAAGAACTTAATTCAGAGTGTTTCTGCTGGAGTCTCAAGTAATTTGCTCAATCTCTACTCCTGCTGGTGAGCTCAAGGAGCGCTGGCAGGTACCACCCGCGTTAGGTACTCTGAAGCAGCTGCTGTTTAAATTTCACAAGGTTAAACTCACTAGCAGGGTCCCCTCGTTAACCTGCGATGAGATGAAGGGATGAATCGTCCTTCCAACCCAAGAAACACAAAACTAACGCCACGGGAAACAACAAGGGTCACAAGAGGTGCTCGTCACGAGGCTCCTCCATGCATCCCGCGGGCGGACATGCAGGCAAGCGCCCTGGGAAGCGGCAGCAACGTGTCAGACAAGGGAGAGAGTGTGGCAATAGCTGTACGTAGCTGTTATCACACCTACCTGGTGAGAGGGACAGCTCCAGCACTTGGCAGGTCCCACGCAGACAGGGCTGCTCTTTGCTTTAATCCGTCCAGGTACAACTGCATTCCTGAAAAAGCTCTTCTACAAACCTGTGCTCCTTCCAACTCAAGTCTATTTGCAGGTCAGGACTTTGCAATCGTTTAATTATTGCAGAAAGGCTGCAAAAAGCTCATTAGACCACCTTTAGCTGTACATAGGGCAGGGAAAAGAAGCCCAAACAAGGAAAGCAACAAGGACTTGCCTACTTTGCCACTAGCAAAGGGACCTACTGCAGGAAAGGCTTTACCTTACGCTGTGAAGAAATTCAAGCCAGAGAGAACTGGCACAAGCAGCATGCTGATCTATCACCGTCCTCCTCTGAGCCCCCAGCTGAATGATGCCCACCACCACAGAAGACATGCCCTCATGAGACATGCTGCTAGTTCAACTCTAATTGCTATTAAACTAAAATAGCACGCCCAGATTCAAAGTAAAGTTTAGTTTAAAACGACTCCTGATTACCTTAAGCTAAAACTCCCCGAGTAAACCACTCCAAAACAAGGGCATTCTTCCAGAAGGGAATTGCACCTGTTTAACGAGTAATTTTATTAAACTGGTGCAATTTGTTCAAGCTGAAGGAGAACTACTGATGAAGAACTAATATGAACAGTAAGGGAAGAGGAACAGAGAAAAAAACCCACCAGAATAACCTCAAGAAATCGAAGTTCTGCAAAACTGGCCAAAGCACAGATGTCTACAGCATGTGACAAGGTTTTTCCATCATCTGCTCTTTCCCTAAACTGAACAGTCACAAAAGCAAAGCAAAAAGGAAAGAAACGAGTACACCAAAGAGGGAGTTCCTGAAAGCCCGTGATGCCCTCCCCTGTACAAGCAGGGAAGCCGGCAGCCAGGGAAAGCCACAAAATACCACATGTGACCGTGCTCACGTCGATCTGCACGCTGGAGATCGGCAGAAACACATTTGCAAGAATCGTTTCAATAGGGCTAGAAATTACCACGAGAAGTCCAGAGCGAGAGAACCATGACACAGCGAAGGGCCAAGCGGCAGACACCAAAGCAAGCTTTATGGAAGCTGGGGCTGCCCGTTCAGCCCCACCACTAAATAGCCTCACCCCATTAACACTGCAGTTTTCTAAATAATCCTGTCCCTTACAAAGATAAAAAGAGATTCGCCTCCTCCATTTCTTCTCAGCAAGCCAAAGGTCCTTCTCCAGCCAGAGGAGGAGTTGATGAACCTCCATCCACTGCCCCGCTCCGCAGCCATACGGCACAAGTCTCTGCTGGCCACGGAGTAGGACTCAGCAGCCTGTTGATTCGCATCGTCTCATTGCTGCCAGCAGTTATCACCAGATGACTTTATTGTGCCTGCGACAGTTGGTGACACTGACTCAGGGACTTTTATCAGCTTCTGTGCTACAGGTTTCCAAACATCTGCCTGTGTGAAGGCACCCCGCTGTTCGCCAGCCCAAGCGAGCTGGGCTTCTGCGAAGCAGCTGAGAAGAAATGGCAGCTTCTCGTGCGAGAGCGCCTCGAGCACGGGCGCCTCGTCCCCACCTTGCCAACCCAGGCCCCCAGCGCCACGTCCTCAGCAACGCGCTGGGCAGGGCAGGCGCCAGGCAGGAGGGAGCCGCGCAGCAGGTACCAGCGCGCCCACCGCGCTGCTCGGGGCTGGAGGAGGCCACAGCGGCAGCACCTCCGGCGGATGGAGCTGGCACAAACGGAGAACATGGGAAAACAGGAGGAAAGCAGAACATGCTTCAGTAAGAGATGCAGCTCAGCTGCACGGGTTTGAACAGATACAGGCAAATACGCTTTCTCCAGGGGTAAGAAAGATGTCGAGGTCAGAAGAGGAGGCTACTGAGTTGTGCTCATCTGCACTCTTTCATCCAGCCCCAAACGGTCCTAGACAGAGGAAAGCGCAGGAAGCAAAGCTCTTCACTACAGCAGTTGCAGCGTTCGCACTGATTCCCCAAGGACTCCCTGGGCACAGCATATTTTCCTATAACCCTACGTCATCTATATTTTAGTGTAGCAATCTCAGCAAGTAACAGAAACCCACAGTGTCTTAGGGGGTTTTTGTGGAAATGTCTCTTCCCCCCTGCGAGGCTGTGATAGTGATGGAAAGGTTTGATCCTTGCCTTTTGATCGCTGATCCAGGCAGTTACTTGGAAGTACGTACTGCTTCTTAAGACATCTTTAAAATTACATTAGTTCTTATTACAGCAATATAGCAGACCTTAAATTTCAAAGCCAAGGTTTGTGTGGGTGTAAATTCCAACAGACTTCGTATCAGCAGCTTCTTCCCACTAGTATAATTCCTCAGGTTATCTTAAGAAAAACTATTACGCTGCAAAAGACTGGAAGTTGGAGATTTCTTTCACATAACCTGCAGCATTAGACTCATATTGCACCAATTGGAGAGAAATTTGTAGAAAAGTATCAGGGCTCAGGATGGGAAATGAAAGTGTTAAATGAAGGTTCAGGAAGATCCTATTTTAAAAGGTTCAATGTCAGCGTGACCTCCAGGGGCTAGAAAGAAAGGCTACTGGAAGGCTACACAGCAGACTCCAAAAAGGAAGCAGCAAACTGGTGATGTAAAAGATAAAGGATTTTAAAACCACCTCTGACTACTTAGCAACCATGGTTCTCATAGACAAGCCAGCTAGAGCAAATCCTGGACCTCGGACAAACAGGCATCGCAAGCTTGGTTCTTGATTTTGGGAAGCAGTGCAAGGACAGACCTCCTGCATGGTTAAACAGAGAGGAAGGAAAAGACCACGTTCTTCTTCATCAGCCTCAGTTTTATCAGTCAGCTTTACCCATGAGATCTGGGAGCCACCTTCTCCTGCAGTACAGAAGACTTTAAACTTAGAAATGAAGAGACTCCAGTCCCCCAAAAAGTGTAATTCTGAAGTGCTCAACAGCCTTTAATTCATTATGAACCTAGAGGCAGAGGAAAAAAATATGCAAAAAATACATCACATCCTTAAACTAGGGGGAGAAGAAGAAGAAGAAAAAAAATCATTATTTTTATAGCACATAATCAGACACTTACAAATATATTTCACTGGAAGAAGGGGAGGGTAGGAATGTGCATTTCCTATTTCCTTTTCAATAGCCTGATGCACATAGGCCGTCATGGTCATTATAGATAATCTGCACAAGTCATTCCTAAACCAAAAAGAGGGATTTCAAAAGAAACAAAAAGGGAGAACCCTTGCAACAAGGAAGGGCATTCCACAGTTCCAGGTTCACGTTCAAACATAATTCAGCATCTGAATATGGGGGGAGGAAACACACTTTGTTTTACAATATAAATAGATTTTGAAAAGGTACTACATATGAATACAGCAATGGTGCTATTTCAGTCAGGACTTCAACATGCAGAGGAAATTCCCCATTGCTCACAACCACTCACCCCACCCCCCTCCTTCCCCTCCCACCTCCAAAAAAACTCCTCTGCTGTTTAAATTCTCTTTCAATTGTTTTAAATATTTCTCTTGTGGCCTGGCAACATTCTTACTCTTTTATACAAGCAAGTTTTCTACTAAATCATGTCTTAACCAACAAGAGACAGATACGTAGGAGTAACAACCGAGGCTTTTAAGAACCTTGCCAATTTTTAAAACTTTTATTAGTCTCAGTTTGTTTTTATTCTTGGAGACATCTATTGAAAACGTCGAAAACTCAGAAATAAAAAAAACCTGTTTCAAACATCTTACAAACACGCACGCGTGCACACGCGCACAGACACGCACACGCAAAGAAAATAACCCGTAGCAGAGGCAGTAAGAAATCAAGGGAACTCCAAGTCTCTCAAGGGAGAGCAAAAACCAAATAATAATAAAAAAAAAAATTTAAAAAATTGCTTTATTCTATCTCCACTCTTTCACTAGGACAGTTTAAAATCCATCAAGTCTCTTAAGATGCTAATCTACCATCTGCTGGCCCACAAATCCTTCCCACTTATTCCCTTAAAGATCCAGCTATAGCATTGCTTAAAAACCTCTCCACAGAACAATGACCACCTTGCAAAGGGGCTTTAAAAAAAAAAAGAAGAAAAAAAGAATATTGTCTCTTTCTGTCCAGTAATTTCAGGGAATTAAGTGGAAAAGATTGCTGTGCGGCATCCTGGATAGCTCTGCTGCTGGCGGGCCAAGGCACCGCGGCGAGTGGTACCACGTGCCCTTGCCCCCCCTCACCCAGACACTGTGGGAGCCGCGTCCCCTCCCCAGCTCTGCACTAGGGCTGCCTTTTTCTTTCCCTCTGAACTGATGATAGAGGTCCTCCAAAGAGAGTGGAAGACTTTCCAGTGACTTCAGCAGGGGTTTGGATCAGGCTCTTTTACAAAACACTGCTCCATAACAGCTCTTCGACCGGAGGTGATTTTCAAGTGTTCAGGCAGGAGCTGCCCACTCAGTACTTTAGGATTTGTTTTTGCTTTTAACGTTCATTCAATTCTCAGTGAACTGAGTCCAATCAAAGGAAGGGCTTGCATTCTTCTTCCCCATGAATAACTCAAAGGCTCAGTCTTTACTTAAGTAAAGGATGTCACAACAATCAAAGATGTTTGGGGAATTTCTTCTTTAATAAGATAAAAGAAAAACATACAAACACCTCCCAGGCTTCTGTCATGGAATGATTCTCACAACTGTAAGGAGCACAACTCAAAAAAAATAAAAATAAGGAGACAAAGAAAAGAAAAAGGTTCCTATGGGAGACATGCCTACCAGAGAGCTAGAGCAACCCCTCGACGCTCTAGTCTGCAGTGGGGAAGCGGGATGGCTCATAAAGGAACTAACACAAGAAGCAGCAACAAAACACTTGCCAAAAACGGAGTGGCATATTGTAACTGAAAGCCATGCTGATTTTTAACTAGAAAGCAACTGTGATGGCAAAAGATGGGGAAGGAAGATGACAAGAATGACCAAAACCCGGCCATTTCTTCCCTAAGTCCCTTCCTGGTGACATGGCAGAAATGCACACATCTATCAAATGTCTTTAAGAGAACTAACGGTAAGAAACATCCCAGCTATGAAATATTTCTTTCCCCATCTTCCCCAGCTTACAAAGAAGATAGTGTTTCTTTACAAAAAAAGAACCCAGAACTTTCCAGGACATCTGGTCTTGCTCTCTCTCTCCCCACTGTAATACTAGTCACATTTCATTTGGGGGTGAAAGGGGAGGATTTTATTTATTTTCTTTTTTAAAGCCATAATCTAGAAAAATGTTTTGTGGAAACTTTTGTTTTCCTATTTTTGTTTGCTTTTTTTTTTAATAATGCTCATTTATAGAAAACTTCACAAAGGTGACGTCTATGTACAGAAAACACAATTCCAAAGGCTGCTTCAGTAGTCAATGTAATAGCACCTTTAAAGACAAAAGTTTGACATATTTTAAAAAGTCATTTTGTTATACTTTAACCCTTTCCAAGCCTCGTAAAAAGGAGCCCGTCACAAAGTACATTAGTACAAACTCTTCCAAAGTCTCTGTGTGAAATGCTGTCTGAAGGTTTTTTCAAGGTCCCTACCCTACTGGTCAGCAACATCTGGCAAAGTAGAGGTAGCGTGCAGCCAGACAGGATTTTCTTGCCGTCCAAACCAAGAGCAGATGAAAGAAATTCACAGCAGGCTATTGCACAACGCTGGTCTTCCACAGTTTCCTGGTTATTTTATTTTTCCATAGGCTTGAAAAGGGTTAACTGAATATTTTTAATTAATTCTGGTTAAAACATGTTGCTCTGAGTTCCCGGCTGGTACTGTGTCTGCAACAGGCTCTCCATAAAGGCCAAGTAATCTGGGTTTTGTCCGTATTCTTCGGGATTTCTTGAATTCCCCAGCCGGGGACGCTTGGCTCTCACTTCATCTCCCGAAAATACATCTTCCTGAGGGGCCCCAGTGCTGAGGGACTGCAGGAGACACGAAAGTACAATCATTAGAGGCACAGCAGGAACACGGGCAGACACACAGGTGCAGACGATGGAGCACCCCTGCGTAACAACTGCAGGCATAGCAAGCGAACAATTTGGTTCACAGCATTTCTGTAGAAAAAGAGAACTCTGAAACATGCAAAGCACACAGCGGGAATTAGAAATTCTGTGCTTCTGAAACCAAACTGGAAAGAGAAACCCTCGAGTTGCCTTCTTTCTGTTTCAGAACATCCTTCACTTCAGCTCCTGCCTTGTCAATTCTCTGTTTACTCCTATCCTCCCCTGCCTCTTCAGGTTGTTCGTTCCTAGCAGAAGGCACAGAGGGAAATGGGGCTTCCCTAACGTGTTTAAAAAACAAACACCCAGAGGAAGCACGTGGGCATCACTGTGCTGACAACTGGCTTCTGTTCGTCCTGCTCTTACACCCTCAAATGACACGCGCTTCTTGGTAGAAATTATTATCTCCTATCACTTTGTTCCTCTGTTCTGCTGTACTACATTAAAGTCCTGTGAGCATCACTTCCCACAGAGCACAGTCAAACACTTCTGGCAGCAGAAAGGACACAAGAAAAGCCTTAGCTTTTGAACTGACTCGAAACTTCCTATTCACTCTCCAGCTCGCATTCCATTCTCTGGAACTGTTAGAAAGCCTGATGTCTCCACTGCAGAGTGTATGTTCCTTTCCAAATCCTGTACTTCAGGGCTCCAATATGTTGTCTTTATTATTAGAGAAGCTTAAATAAACTGGAATATTGTGCACATCTTGGAAATTAATTCTATGGTGCTGCTTTGCCACCAGAAGTCTTTCAAGGATAACAAGGTAAATGATTATTAACCTCTAAAATCTATGCCATGAGGTCTTTTTGATATGAACAACCTTAAGATGGAGAAGCCACCCAGAGCGACATTACAGAAAGCATTTTACACAAGTGTTTTTTGGGTAGAACGTTTCATGCATAAGAAAACAAAAGTTTCCTCCAAATTGTCATCAGTTCTTCCACAGAACTGCCTGTCATCAGGCCGTTTTTGATGATGTGCATCTCGCACTTCTGCTAGCGGCCACAGATTCACAGGGTCAGTGAACTACTGGTTTAAGTCGGCACAACAATTCATATCATCTCCAGGGAAGGTTGGTGCATCCTCTTTTTGTCTCGTAAAAGAGACAGAAGCCCAGAAACTCATCACAGGTTAACTTTGTCGATCTGTCCCTGTCCTGCAGTGGCTGACGTGACAGACATTTGGAATGAAGAAGAAAACTGTATATTCTGGATTTGCATAGAAACCAGTCTCATCATTTGTTTAACTGAGATAACTTCAAAGGTTAGAACACCAGGTTTGAAAACACCCAGCAAGTCTGGAACCAAAAAAGCTATGAAATAAATTCCTCCTATTTTCTGCACTCAGTAATTCCATTGTATGCAGTTAAAGACAGCCTGATCTTTTAGATTAAGAGCTTTATAGGTAAGACCTATGTTCTAAATCTCCTATTTGGTGAGAAACAGGGGTTTGGCCCCATGTCGCTTATCAGTTCTCCAGAAACCACTCAGCTGTAGACCAATTCACCTCACTTCTGATGAAAGGCAGTATTCAGACAGAATGGCAGTCCATATAACTAAATTCATACAGTGTAAAATGATATGAACATAATCTTTCAACCAGAGAAACAAAAAATCAGATCTGAACATGTGAAAGGGAAAAATCATTTAAATGCTTCTCAAGCATGTACCTCAAGGATTTCTTCTACTCTGCGTATTTTGTGAAGGACAAGTGGTTTTAGAGCCACAGAAACTGGAGGCTGCATTCACCTAATGTCTAAACAATATGCTAAGGAAATGCGAACGAGTACTGCAAGCCACAGCCATTTTACAGGTTTTGTTCCTTTGATACCCACCAGGCGAGACTTCACTCTCTTGGGAAGCTCTTCCTCCAAGGTATAAATATCACCACGCTTTACCATTAGTTGAGAACCATCTTCAAACTCAACCTGCAGAGTAGGCAGAAGATGAAATAAGAACTTGGCTTCGACACAGTACTTGAACAGTCCGTTCCCAGACTATGCCACGTACGGTCCCCTCACGGGAATACCAAGGAAGCATCAGGGGCCAGCTCCCATGGATGATCCCCTGTTCTTGGCACTGCACATCTTTAGGATTGCTGTAGAACGAGCATCCCTAAGCTGAGTTAAGGATGCTGAACCCAAAAAGTGCCAGTTTCAGTGCTGCTCAGGCACCCCTGTCTTATCCAGCCCAAGTGGTTTCATTCAAGTGCTCCTATGGATCCTAAAATGTCTACCTTCCAGCTGGACCAGCACCTCTGCTCCCTGCTCCCTGCCAGAGCACGAAAGATTTCCACTGATTTTTGATTCAAATCCTGAAAAAAGAAGCTTTTCACTTATAATAAAAGGCAGCCCTGTATTCAGGCCAATATGGTAATAAGAATTCCTTTCATCTTAAACAAAGCATTTTCACACGTCAGAGGGAAACGACTCCAGCTACTAAAATACATTTGTATTTTAACGAGCAGAAATAGTCAGCCAGGTACAAAAAATGGTGGTAACTCCTCATGTCCAATCTTTTTTGCTAAGTGCTGATTATATCATGAATTATGTTCAGATGTTACAGGAAAGTTTATTTATGGAAACGTGCATATAGAAATGTTAAAACTATTGAAAGTTTTCGAGAGATTTTCACTGCCTTTGCTCAAGAGTTATTATGCCTTTCAGGATAATGCAGGACATATGCCACAGGTCAACGCAGGGTGTCAGGTTCAGACTGGACAAATTTGGAAGGAAGAAAGCATCTGTGCTCTGAACTCCTCGTGCGCTGCCAGGTCTTGCAGCTCATCAGTTACGCAAGCTCAGCGATGCCTGCTGAGGTCCCTTAACTGAGCAGCATACATCAGCTGCAAGAACCATGCAGGTGGGAGAACAGGCTTGGAAAGATGAGCTCTGCTGAGCCCTACTGAGGTGGTTTAAGATGCTACTGGTCCCGTTTACTCTCTGGTTTTACAGAGCACCACTGCCATAACTGAGTCAGAAGGGAACACGAATTATGAAGTTTAACAGGGGAGGCACAAGCAGATTGCCGTCTGCTGTTTCCACTACACAAGCTCAACTTCTAGTAGAAACACAGGATTTGCAACTGAGGGCAGTGCCATCTCAACTACCACTGACTGGATTTTGTTTAAGTTCCAAATTACGGGTATGGGTTAGACCCCTGTTACGAACACACATTAGAGCAAGTTACAAGACAGTCATTTGGGATCAACTGTAAAAAAAAACAACCCATATCTAATCTGAGCACACAAACTACAGACTTAGAGATGTGAACTGGGAAGCCACTGCAAAATGTTTAAAATGCCAAAGCTAATCCATGCCTTCCTCCTACGAATACACTTATTTCGTAACAAAACTGTGTTTTTACTGTGTTTTTAAATATAATCCTATTCCAAAACAGATAAAAGATATGCACCATAAGCACTGAATAAGTATCTACATAGGGAACCAATATGGAAAGCCATTCAGGCTATTTCCCCCACAGAGAAGAGCTTTACTTATAGGTAACTGCATGATTTGAAAAACACAGACGACTCATGCATATTTTTCTGTCATCTGGCACTATCAGCGGAATAGCCTATTTCAAATTATTGTGCCTTAGAGAAATCAATGACAATTTCCTATACTGTGATTAAACTGGAAAGCATGCATAACAATAGATCTTTATGGAACTATATATTGTACTTATTCATAACCACGGCCACCTCAGATCACACCTTCTCTGCAGCAGTTAACATCCATTATACACACCAAAGACTGTTAACTGACAAGGTGGATCATCGTGCTCTTCACACAGATATGAAACGCTCTGTGTAGAAAGGACAGAAACCAGAACTCCATTTCAAACAAATACAAGATAAGGGATTTCCTCTCCCTTTTGTCCAGAGGCATCAATCTCTTAAAAATAAGAATTCTTTGCAAATTTCAGCGTATCTTTCAAAAGGATGTACACCAAATATACTTTCCAAATCACTGTTATTTTCAACTTCTTGGTACCATTTAAAAAGGATTTAATCAAATGAATGTACTGCATTTTATAGAATTTTCTGTGCTGAAATACTAACACAGTGTACCAGGTTAAATCTTCCTTTAGTGACTATTACAACCTTCCACAAACAAAAATCTTGTCTGTGGAACAGATTCAAAGACAAAAAATACCAACGGCTGTTTTTCTCACCTTAAAACCGGAGACGGTGAGAGGGTATGACTGAAGGTGCCCTGTTCCTCACACAACAGCATCAGGACATTATTCCCATATGCTGCTGCTCCACAAAGTACCTTCCCAAGACCAGACGATTATTCCCACCCTGAAGTAGTCTCCTGACCCATTGTTTCCCTTACTTCCTTCTCAAAGCATCTAGGAAAGTTGTAATTACATAGTTATCAGCTCATGGGGAGCTACAGATGACGAGCTCAGCTCCAGCCACAGGACAGCCACCAGAGAACAGTTCGAATAGGTCACTTCTGACCTGAGTCAGATCTGAGCTATAACAAAGCAGGCAAATTTATTTTATATTTTAAAAGCAGATACAGTCTAGACATATGCCTGTCCCCACGTCCACGTTCTGTGACAGAAAACCTTTACCCTGATCCTATCTTAACACTGTATTTCTCTTTAGACTACCAGCACTATTAATTTCAGAAGGCAAATTCTCCCTTCCTGAGCAGAGCAAGTATTCAACACTAGCAAGCTATACAATTCCAGCAACAATCAGACATGTTGACATGAAGTCCGTGGGTACTCTTCCATACTCACCTGGTAAATCTGACTGATCTGGGCTGCAATAAACTTGGCCTTATAGATGATTCCATCTGTCCACTGCAGTTGAACTAACTCACCCTCTGGAGGGGGTCCCATTTGGATGCAGTCTCTGCTCTGAAGACACAGAGTGAAAGAGGTCAGACAGGCCACACCAACAAAGCTCAACAAGTAGATAAAGAGGTGTGTTAAAGTCACTGCTCAAGGCACTTGCTACGTAACGCTGTAATTAAAAGGGAGTTTCTGCACTTGCGATTAACTGCAGTTATCTCAAACAAAACCATTCACCAGCAAAAGGCCCGAAAGAAATACGTGCACCTCCTTCTGGTGACAGTTCTCAGTTCTAGGAAGTTTCTCATTACAAATCCCAAAACATCAGAGCTCCTGTATCAACAAAAACAAGGGGGGTGACCTGCTCTGCTTCACATGGTGAATCAGTGGCACAATCAGGAAGAGAATGCATGAGCTGACAAGCCAGCCTTTTCTAGACATTCCTTCTATTAAGTGAATCCCTATTTTGAACAAGAAGTGCTTACAGACAATCCGCTTCCCCCATGAATCTCACTTGTCAGTTGAAAAATAAAGAGATTATTCAACCACAAAACAGAGGATGCAACTTAAAACAAACGTTGCTTTCTGTTAAGTCATCTGCATATAGCAAAATCACATCTTTGTAAAGGAACAAAAAAAATGAAATGAGATAACATCATAAACAAGAAGAGTAACGAAGAGCAGTATGAGCTTTTCTATGCAAGCAGCAGCTTCTAAGTTTTACTTTGTTGTTCCACCCCAAAGTGCACAGAAGAGGAATGCACACATGACATTTGTACTCATCTATAAGGGTAATAGTCTCCACAGAGAGCTGCTTACAATAATGCTTTCTGGGTAAACGTTGTCACTGTACGAGCCATCATCAAAGTTCACTTCATAGAAAGTCTGTGTTGTCATGCCAATCACTTTACATCTGTAGTAGAGTCCATTCCGGTTCTTTGTGATCACAGTCTGTCCAAGGGTCACTTCCCTTCGAAACTGAATCTGTGCATAGAGAAAGGGGAATAATTTGCAATTTGCAATCATAAAAGCTGCATCAAAAATATAGGCGCAGACAGACTGCTCTACAAAAAAACCCGCCAACAAATACAAAACCAAACTAAACCAAAAAAACCCAAGACACGTACTAAAAACCAAACTAAACCAAACCCAAGACACGTACATTCTGGTTAGCTGCTTTGTGTTTGAAGCAAGTGATGGACACAACATAGGGCCAGTCATCTGGCTCCATGGGCACGCCGGCTGCGTGTGCACAAGTCACATGGAAGGACGTGGAGCAGTGCTCGTAGGAGCACTGGATGCAGGCACCAGACACTTTCTTCATCCGTTTCCGACAGTACACGCATTTCTGAAAAGAAACACAGGTCAGTGTTATGCAGGCAGTCAAGAGCAGCTTAACGCAACGTATGGCACCGCGTTACATGACGTGGTGGAAAAGTCTGTATCGTTAGTGTCTGGGGCCCAGAAGCCACAGCCACAAACAGCGATGTTTGCTGCTGCGAGGTCAAGTCCAACACTTCCAGAATTGCCTACATACACTTGCCTACAATCACTCCAGCAGATACTAACTTCTCGTTCCCTCAAACACGACAGCATCTACCAGTACGTCAGCCCTCCGGAACCACGCTGGACAGTGAAGCAGACTTAAATCCAATGTGAGATGTTCACGGGAGGGCTGAGAGAAAGGGAGGGCATAACAGGCACACACACGTCCTTGTTGTTAGAGAACTGCTACCACTCAATACCCATCCTCCTTAGGCACACGGAATGTACCTGCGTTAATTCAAACAGCAGCTGGATCTTCACAGATACACTGCTAGAAAATAATGTTTTTATTTTTGGAAAGAACAGCACACAGAATAACTGTGCCATAATTTGTTCTATTATATTTAATGGAACATTATACCTATTAGATCTAATAGAATATAATTTCATATAGTGGAACAAAAATATTGTATGTTTATTTCATACGCATAAACATATCAACCGTAACTATTTTATTGGTATCCATGTCAGATTAGCTATTTTAGATAATTCAGTCACTATTTTGCAAACAAAAGAAAGAAAAACATTGTACCAGACACCAAAATTACACAGGGAAAAAAATGAAATCTTTCAGTATTTTTTAAAACTCACTTTCTGCAAAGCAGACCCAGTTATTAGGCTGCTCTAATCAGGCAGCACTTAGGGCAGACAGGTAGGTAATCAACTTAAGATGTGTGACTACTTTAAAGAAAGAAATCTAAATTTTTTTAAAGCTAAAAATCATAAGCCTTATGGCACCGCAGACTTGGCAGCAAGCATTAGGTGTCAGTGGGAAACGAGAGACATTTCCTCACTCCCTAACAGCACCAAATTCTTGTTTCCAGCCCCTCAGAAATACAGAAGACCAGATTTTGGGAATCAAAATCTGAAGAAATTAGAAAGAAATGAGAAAAAGAAAGAAACTGCGCAAGTTGGACACTTGCATAATGTTTCCAGGGAACTATTTGGAAACACCGTTTCAGCTTTTAACATCTTAAGTCGAGGGAATCTGTCACTGATTGATGGCAGCATCTTTACCTTATCCAAGGCTTGGACAAGGCAAATCAGGGGAAAATTAATATCACACATGAGACGAACACGCATTTTATTTGTTAGAACGAACAGCTCACATAAATAAAATCCTGAGAGATTCTTATATGCCCATGAATCTGACTATACAGCTATGTAATTTATTTATTACAAAGAAATAATTTCCACGTGTAAGGAGGAACAAAGGAAAGCAGTAATTTTTAGTGCCCATTCCCAGACGGCTGCCTCCAAAGCACACCACACCAGCTCACTCCAGCCACTGCCCCCCTCCCAACCCATCCATTCCTCTAAACACAAATGTCCTGCAAACGTGCCACAATACAGGAATGACGGATTCTTCTTCTCTCTGCAGCGTCTGATGTTAAACAGAGCCTTTCCTCCCCTCTCTCACTCTTCAGGGCCTCTCGTTTACCTCGCTCCCATTAAAACGCTGCTCAAAAGTATGCAACATCACAGAACACATGACCTAAATTTTAAGATCCGTATGAATTACTCCATCCCATGGGATTAGAAACGCAACATAAGCTGCCCAAGATCACACAATAAGCCAACACAACCCCCAGAAGTATAAATTCACTCTGCTTCTAGATGCGGGACGATCTTAAAAGTGTACCCGCAAAAATATGAAGAGGGGTATCATATTATAAACTATCCAGTAAATGCAAAATAAGAATTTCCAAATTTCAATGTTACGTTTTATTTGTGTTATCATAGCTAAGAGGCAGGGCCCCACTGTGCTAGCTACAACGCGTTGCCAAGACAAATAAAAGACCAGTCCTTCTCCAAAAAGTATTTCTCTTCCTTGAAAGCAAAATGTGCAAAAGGGAGACGCATTCTTCCCTATTTCTGCACAACATCACCCCCCCCGACTGGGGTCTGCCCCACATGTATATGAAATAAGTCAAATTCACTTCCTGTGAATTAACTGAAGTCAGTATGTTTACACCAAAGATTAATCTGGCCTTTTTACTTAAACTAACAAAAGCCAGGAAATTCAAAGCCAGAGCCTCAGTGCTGCCAGAATGTGGGTTTTAGTATTTAATAAGCTATGCCTTTATCGCTCTGTAAACCATGTTCAAAAGCTAGATAAGCACCACAGCAAAGTGCACAGCAGGAACACGGCGCTGAAACCAAGTCAATAGCAATGAGATCTCATTATTAAACTGTCAATACCTAATTCTCCCGCCAGCAGGGACACCTGCTGATATACAGCGTGCTGGGTCCTGCCTCTCAGGGGAGCGTCGACCCTCACGTATCAGGAATCTGCCTTCACTGATGTAAACAGGATTCTTCCCAGCCAGAAGGACTAGCGTGCACCTAATGACACCCCAGCGGCAAGACAAACTTCTTACGACAGGTAAAAGAGCCACACCAATGGAATATTCAGAGGAAATATGATCAAAAAGAGCAAGAAGAAATGTGAGCTAGAGTGAGACTGAAATGTAGAGGATGGTGGAAGGGGTGAAAACACAGACCTGGAAGTGTGGGAGATGGGATGGACAGAAGCAGCGGTACCAAGTGCTGCGGTAAAGCAGCATATTTAGATTTAAAGACATTTTCTGTGGGAGGGGAGGTAGCAGGGAGAGAGAAGGTTTAAAGCACAGGAGAAAAATCTGCAGAATAAATGCACACCAGAGAGTCGGGTCATAGCTGAGAGTAAGAAATAGGCTGTCTCCTGCATGATGAACACTGCAATTCATTTACTCCACTGAGGAATGACAGCTAATTATTCCAAATTTCCACGTCATAAATAATTTACGCGCAGAGGCCCGTAATACACCATTAATCAGGAAGCATGCAAACTGCATTCTTTAAAATGATGTGATACCCACAAATGCACTGAAAAGTCTGTGACTCAAAGGGGAGGCCTGCTGCATCTCAAAGAACAAAATATACCTTTAAACAGATCACTGCAACTCCTTGCCACCTCAGCCCTCTCACAGTAACTTAAACCAATACAAAAATATATTTAAAAAATCAAAAAATAATCACAGATAACCCCTACCCCCCTTTTTCCTCCATTACCTTAATCCATTCACTTCAACTGTCCTCAGCCTTCACATCATTCCTTCTCTCTTTTTTCAGCAAAAAGCCATCTCTCCAATTTTATCTAGTACCGCATCAACTCCACCATTACCAAAGTCATCAGATCCAACACCACCACCTTTTACTCAGCTTCAGTTTGTCTTCCTAAATGCAGCTGCACACCTCCAAAACACAGCAGGTCTTCCACTGACTCCTCGTGCTCCATGAAGTACCTGCAACTTCCCATAAAGAATCCTACAACTCTCCACGATGGCTCACGAGTGTGTTTCTCTGCACCATCTCATCCAGTTTGAGTTTCCTTTGTACCTCTTGTACCAATGGTGCTGCTAAAACCACCACTGCCTTTACATCCTGCTACCCAAATGACCTTTTTTTAATCCTTATCTAGTTCATAACTCTAAACCCCATTTCCATTTTAGCTCAAGATAATATACTTCTTTCTTTCCTGTAGTAAACGACACTATAATGTGTCACTCATTGTATGTGGTGACAACACCAACAAACTGTTTTCAACAGACATTGATGGTGCATGTATATATATTGTAACAGCACTCACAAATAAAGAGTAACACAGAGGAGAAGGATTTTTCACTAATCAGTCTAAATACAACAGTACTTACTTGATGACATTCTTGAACAGAGAGTAGTAAGGCTGAAAGTCTACTTCTTACATCCTAACAGCTGGGCCATTTTACAGAGGGATCATGCTGCCGTGCTGACAGAAACTCAGGACCAAGACCTGGAGCTGTGTCCAAAGCTACCTGGACTAGCCAACACGCCCTGCTGGCAGAGTCGGCACAGATCCTGGCAGAAATCAAACAGCATTGCACCTCTAGAAAAGTTACTCCGATTATGATGAAGCAGTGCGCAGCACCATCCACGCTAACGCTTTCCAAGGGAAGCGCTTAAGGCCAGGCTTTGGCAAGAACTGAGCTTCCCACCAGGCTCTCGCTAACTTCAGCCTAAGGAACAGGTGCCTGTACATCACATCATCGGACTGTGTAAGTCAAGGTACTTCATATAAAAATTCTCTCTCTTTCCTGAGACATGAAGAAAACATGAGGTGCAGATGGAATACAATGCTGAAGAAATCAACAAAGCTATGAAACTTTAATTCAGGAGTGAAACGGGAAGATGTGGAGTAGGTCTGTGCAGAGGCTTCGGATGGCATAGCCAGTGCTTCGGCGCAGAACGAAGCAACAGAGTTTTACGTACGTTAGTACTGCCCTGGCTCTATAGGACTGCGAGGCAACCACGAAAGAGTTAAAGAATTAAGTCATGTTTCCTTGTGAGGCTCCATTAAGCAATACAAGTGAGTCTTGTGTAAAAGGATTTTTAGTTCATCGTTACAAGTGCTGGTAATGAAGAGGATGCATGCTGGAAATGTCAGATGATCCATAAAGAACCACTGCTGCAAGATTTATCACTCTCACATCACACTGCTCCATCACTCCGCCTGAATAATGAATGCTTTTTACATTCACATTTGTGTACAAAACCCATTTGCACAACGGAGAAATAACTCTGGAAGCAGAGAGAGATTCTTCCTAATCTCTCAGCCAGGCCCTGGCTGGGCTGTGCGCACTAAATAGCTGTGCAGTTAACAAATACATCAATGCTAACCAACGTATCGCTGCTACATCACCTTCCCCCATACCACACTTCCAAATGTCGCCCAGCTGATTTCTATATGGAAAAAAAGCAGCAAAAGCACAATTTATTTTGCAATAGCACACTATAATGGCAGGGCATTAACTAACATTAAGATTAATTGCTCTGAGCTAATGAATCATCCATTACTAATCCCTTAGAGGAGGCTAAGCAACTAAATAACAAGTTGTAGCTGGACTTTTATTAAAATCCTTGCAGTCCCTCACCTCGGAGTCATGGTCACAAAGAAACGGTTGTTACTTTCTGCATGAGATTTCTTGATAGAAAAAGAGAAATATTGTAAAGAAAGACGAATCAAATTACAGATGAACAAGTCAGCACTGTGTCAGCTTCTTTCTAGTTACCACATCCCTTCAATGCTCCTGCTATGCAGTGCTTTCAGTAAATGAAGTTTTCAGGTAGTTTAGACCCTCTTGCTGGGTGGGTACACGCCCTAGGCTCTGCTCAGGGTAGGAGCACACTCCTAGAGAGTAAAGGCAGATCCGGTCATCACAACTTGTGTGTCAGAGCACTGAGACAGTACCTCAGAAGACATCCAAATGATACAGCTTCCTACAGCATTTGTTGGAAATAAGAATGAGAACACCACCTCCAATCTCAGCTACTTTATGATCCCACACAATGTTCTGTCTAGCTTAAACCTTTTTCTTTTTTTTTTGGCTCTTGTTTGCACTCTCTACAGGTAAAAGACACATACCAGTTTCCATCTCTGCTCTGGAATAGCACTGATATCCACAGGATGACGCTCTATTACATTGAGAAAACGGGCTTCGGGGACAGCAATAGCACAGATTATATGGACCCACCTGGGAAAAAAAGTGAAGAGACAAATCAGAGTCTACCATTATTTGAATTAAATACTCAAGAGGGCCGTTAACATTTCTCTGACTCCCTCAGTATCAAGGCATATTTATGGTGGTTGGCAGCCTGGGCAACATTACCAACTCATTAACAATCACGGTCACGCAAGGTAAATGTCTCTGGAACAACAGGGATCAACCTTCTTGTGCATCTGATCTTGCATGATACTAAACATTCTCTGAAAAGACTTTTCTCTGAGAAACAACCAAACTCAGCAAGCGGTCAGAGCCACGTTACCTCTGCTGTTGAGAAGCAGGCTGCCCAGTGTAAGACAGCAGAGTTACTCAAGCTCATCCAGCCAAGTCAGCAAGTAGCAGTGACCTCCATAATGCCAAAACTAGCTGCTACACTGAGCATCAGGACCAAATTCACAACACTTGAAGATTAGATACAGTATGGAAGGAAAAAATACTAAAAACCATCACTTACCGCCCATCAGTGGTCATCTGAAGAGCTCCTCCCCTGAGATTACACAGGCAACATTCCTGTAGGAAGAAAGCTCCTTCAGAACCGGACCAAAAACCTCTGCTAGGCTGCCTATCTTTCCCCCAAAATGACTACACCACATCTGGGATGCCAAGGCCAATTGTACCATCCCACCACCCATCTCTGTTGAAGTATCTAATTAATTCCCGCAGTAAGTTTTCTTTTGTCTCCAGCGGAGTAGATGCTTACCGCTGCCCATGCGTTGGCTGAGCATCGTGAGCAAGACCAACTTTCATTCACCAAGTCTGGACGTATTCCGTAACAGCCTGAAAGAAACAAGGTTATATTCTTCAGAGTTTTTCTAACATCTATGGTATTGACTTGTCGACTTTTCAGTTCCAAAGCATCTCTGAAATCAGGTGTAGACAAAAGTCATAAGCAAAGTCATCTTTGGGAAGGGGGGCAGAATTTGGGACCAGCAGGTCTAAAACCAAACCAAACAAAAAAACCACACTCAGGTAACCCTCAACATTTTCTTTTTTTTCTCTTTTATAAGGACTACAATAGCAGTACTTCGATCCTTCAGCCAAGAACCCGGCTCAAAAGTGATGGTGCTACTACTGGAATGCATTCACATATCACAACAGTGAAGCCCACTGAATTTCAGCATGATTGAAGCAGTCATCTTTGCTAAGTGGTATGAGGAAGGACAAACCCAGTACACTGCAAGGAAATTAAATACATGCATTTCACATACTTAACAGTATTTAAACTAATACTAATTTCTTGTTATACAAAGTGTTAGAAACATCCAATTTTAGCACCAAATCCTCCTACATATTTCTCTGCAGCATCAAAATATTAAAGTGGTACTATACCCATTATAAAGACAGGGAAATAAGACCAAAAAAGCCCTTAAAATTCAAAATTAAAATAAAATAAAATAAAGTAAAAGGCACCGTGGTTTGCCACCAAAGACAACAGGGAAAAGACACAGAAAGAGTTTTGAAAAAGTGGATCTACTGGATTCCTGCAAACTTGCCAAGCAAGCAGAGAATTAAACATATTGCAGATTGCTGGCCAGCATCCTAACTAACACAAAGCTCATCCCATGGCTTTTGCCTATCCTAACAAAACTGAACCTAAAATTTCCAGTGGGCATGACAGTCTCAAATTACTGAATTAAACTTAGAAGAAGTTACTCAGAAAGCACTGAGATTGCCACAATAACCTGATTTGTAAAAATCATCCACTTAACCAGACAAGCATTATGTCAAAAAAAGTCAATAATATAGATCCACAGCTGTTTTCTCCACACCTGATGTCTCTTTTCATCATACAGCAAATCGAGAAAGCAGATTCAGCCTACTCCTAGAAAACAGGCAGGGGTGTTGAGTCTGAAAAACTAGTCTGGAAACTGAGCTGAAAGAGAAGTAGACAGCCTTAACTGAAATACCACTGGAGCACAAAACAGTGTAGAACAGGCTGAAATTTCAGCACTGACTTCTTGCTGCAGGACGACAGGTAGCGACTATGGGATCTGGTGGGAGAAATACTCACAGAACACCGCGTTGTCCCATAAGGATCATCCTAGAGGACCAAAAAAAGTATGCTCTTTTTATAGATTTTTGTCAACACCTTAAAAGCCCAGAAACCTTCACAAAAGCTTTCTTCTCTGTATGTCCTTGCTGTTGTCATAAACTAGCACAGTTGGGTGAGGGCACTTCTCAACAACAAGCAGACTGCCAACTGGTTTTACAGCATGCTGCCAGATTAACCAAAATATACCTCAACACTGCAATCCTATAATAAAAGCAAATGCATTCTCTGCAGCAAAGTCAAAGGGATATCACGGTCTAGAAGTACAAACAGCGACAAGGAAACAACAAGACACTGGGGACTACATCAAACCAGATTTAACTTCTGTCCTATCCTCAAGGGCAGAGCGCAGCCAAAATAGAAAGCCAGATTTCTCTACACCCTGTCTGAGACCACAGATTAACATCATCTTGCCCGCATCCCTCTGTCCCTAAATAGAATTTGGCCACTGAAACTATTTTGATAGACCGGACTATTGAAGACATATGGATGTACAAGATGCAGCATCTCTGTTCTGATCGCTACAGAGACCGCAATTTGTGAAGTAAGAAAGCAGTCTTTATCCTCATGCTCACTCTGCATCACATGCTCTCATTAGCCAGAAGTGACCATAATCATGGATTCAGTACAGAAATAAAAGTTGCATTCTGGTTCTCCACAAGAGACAGTCATGCTGAGCTGCATGGTGACCTGCGGACTACAAAATTGGAACAACAAAAGTAATTCCAGCTGATGCAAGTCAAGTAAGATTTCCCATCTGTCAATATCAAACAGCTGAACAGTAATTTGTCACATCTCCTAGTACGAGCGCAAATGTTAACTAGATGTTGTACAATCTACATTGAAGGTACACTCTATGAGGATTAATCAGATCTTCTTTTAGACATAACTTTCAGGGAAACAGACAGACATATGTTGCTTTTTGTAATCAACTGCCATTACTACAAACAGTAACACAGACACTAATAAAATATATCTCAGAAACTACTCCATAATCTCTGATGCGCGCAAGAACAATACAGCCTTACCCAGCAGACCAATATCTGAACAAGCAAAAAGAGTGTGATCAGCTTTGTGATTTCTGCTTTATTACAAAAAATGGAAGATAACCAAACAATTAATCTTCTCTGTGAGACAGAGAAGAATCAGCCAACAAAACAAACAGTAAAAAGAATATTTGTGCATATTTTTGAGATCACTGACTGCCAAGATGGACTTGAATATACAGACCTACTAGTATAACAAAAGGAAAAAGTGGGAGCAACAGGCTTAGCAAGCACGCCAAGAAGGAATTAAAATACAGGCCACAAACAAACAAACTTGTGAGTTTCTCAATACCCAAAACACTTTGGTGAAGGAGACACTCACTAGCATGAACCTGCAGACAGCATTTGGCACAGGATATCAAAGGACTGGTTCCATCTTCTCCAATACATGAATTTGAAGGAAGGGGCTCTGTGTTTTCTCCACTTGAGGTAAAACACATCTCCGGGATCAGAGGCTTGGTCTTTTGTCCGCACTTAGAAAGGTGGACAAAAGAGGTGGTCTCCCCTGCTGAGACTGGGACAGTTTCTTTATCCATCTGTAAGGACTTAAAGAGAAAATATCATCATATGGAATCACCTCTTTCCTGGTCACAGCTTTAACTTGAAAATCAGAGCACTGCCCTTGCAAAAAAAGTCATCCAACACCTGATGCCATGCAGCGCAAATAATGAACTTTAAACCCTGTCTTCTCCTGCACACCCCCACCCCTTCCTTTCCCTCCTCTCTCTCTTCCATAGGCCTGTACTGAGATCCGTAATTTATTCTGAAAGCTCAAAGAAGCATTAGAATAATGAGAAGCTTTCCCTGATCTTCTTCTGTAAAAATCTAAGTTCCTAATTTGCAGCTGAAAAAGGGAAGTAGTAAAAGCAAGACCTTCCCTACCCCTCTCCCATCCTTTTGGCATCCTTCCCTACTCTTGCTGCAAGAATTTCTCCTGAAGGGCATTTCAAGGTTTCTGGTAGCAGACCAGAGTTTAAAAATGGATTAAAACAGCCCAGCTGTACCCAGTTTTCCTTACAACCATTACACAACAATATCCAGCAATCAGAACAGGTATAAATCAAGAGATTTCATTGAATGGGTAGGTGGGTTCTGCTTTTCTTAGAGGAAGTTTACACCTAAGGCATATATTCCTAGTGGACACAGAAAGCCAGATTTGGCTCTACAAGCATGCAAGAACAAATCCATACACAACTGGGCAAATAACTAATTCATCTGATAAATTCTGCCTTTCTGCTCCTAACATATTCCAAAGCATATTGGTAGTTTCCAAAAAAATGATGTATGTGCTTCTCAGTAAATTTTTCTTTTGTTGCTTGTTTGCATATATTCAGAACTCCGGACCCATATCTAAACAAGAGCAATCACATGCCCAGTAACATACACTTCCCTGCATGAAATAGTGTTGGCACTGGAAAACTCTTTAAGCGCACTTAAAAAATGAAAGCTGAGAAAGCCAGCAAAGTCAGGAAAGGTAACAAAAGAAGGCTCCGTCCACTGCCTCTGCCAAATCCAAACATACTTCTTTGGTGTGCAAATTTGTATGAGTCTTATTTCTGTATTATAAAGGTCTGCACCACAACTTACACAGCAGCCACCACTCAGCACCCACCACCGACACATCCATCTGAGCTGTATCAGGAATTACCTGGTTATACGGGTAAAAGAGGGTACAGACAGCACAGTATGGCTCACTCAGGGCAGCAGCGGCATTGAATTTTCTTTCAGCTGGGAAATTATGTGCTTTATTCTTCCACTGGAGGGAAAGTAAAGATTTCAAAGCCTCTGGGTCACTCATATCTTCCTCTCCAGAAAATGGAAATGTTTCTAGAAAGAAAAAAATAATAATATCCCAAAACAATGGACAGTCAGCAGAGGCAAAATGCAGCAAGATAGGATTAACAGCTAATGTTTCAACAACACACGAAGTTCAATATGTAAAAAGAGTCAACTCATCCATGGTCCCTCTTATGTGTATGCCTCAAGTACTTCCTTCAATGGATATAATCTCCACTTTATGGTAGAACAGACAAGGTAGAGACACCAATGACCTAATGGAACAGACCATGAGGAAGGAGGAAGAGAATCCAGATGTACTGCCTTCGTAACTCCACCTTCTAGCTGTGGAAACCTGCAACATCCTTTTAATGAAGCCAAGTTCAAAACGCATGATGCAAGCGCAAGGAAATCCCCCTTTCCCTTCCCCAGCTGGGAGCTGCACTCTCCAGAAGATGCACATGCAGTTCACACTGGTTTGGTTAGGCCAGCTCCCAGTTCCCACCAGTCAGCAGGAAGTCTGTTCCAACCTTCCCAAAGCGTATCCCGTACCTGTTTCTGCAAACACAAATCTTGGCCATGAGATATCCTGGGCTCAAGTTTTCATTTTACTTTTCTGCAGCTGCTTCACAGCTACTGCCATCAAGCACACCACTAAGCCTTCAATTTGCATTCACCACCAGCTCTGCTTCTGCCAGAGCTCTGATAGGTACTGCTTGTGCTAATTAGTTTGCTAATTCTTTGTTTTTACAAAACCTTTAAAAGGGCCCTTGGCATTTTACCACCACAGAATCCATTTGTGTCAGTTTTGGGGTCCAAGTTTCTTACCATTCCTTGTTAAGGACTTTTGAGTCACTGTAAGTGTTAAAGAAACTTTCCACACAAAGCTACGTGTAAATCCCTCGTTGCGTTGTCAATCTGCAAAGTTTCCAAAAGAACAGCTTTGGCCAGGGGAACTCAAAAACATCTCAGTGGAACATTATCCCCAGAGCTCAGCACATTAAACCAAATTGTTCACTGCTTCACTGTTAATTACTGGAAAGACGCAGTTAAATGTTCTGCTCTCAACAAGCCTAAGTCTCCTCCCCACTTCTTCCTTTTAAGATTTTTGGACTCTCAGGTTACCAGAAAGGATAAAAGGAACTTGTAGTAAAACACTAATAGCTACGTTTACATCTCAGATTTCAAATGTTCCCCCTAACTAATCGGATATATGTTTGCCATACAATGTGGGAAATGTTGTTGTATTAATCAATCAATCCTTTTTCTGAGATGATGAATGCTGCCTGTGTATCTCTGTCACACTTCAAATGAGGGTTACTTCCTAAAAAGCATCTTTTCTTACTGTATTTTTATTTTCATCTGGGTATCCAAAGGCTAACAGTAATTGCCAATACCATCGCCTTTTCCACAACGCCACACAGGATTCTGCTGGAAAGGGAGTCCACCAAGAACAGCCCTGCCAGCGGGTGAGTTGGGCTTTCCTTCCCGGAGGAAGATACTGCTCATGCCAGGAGCTGGTTGCCAGTTCAGTGTGCATCAGACCAGAGCCAGCCCTCCTAACAAAACAGATTTACAAGGATGTGTTCCACAGTCTTAACTTCAGCTACATGTGCTTACGTTACCATGCCTTGTGTATGGCTCAGACAAAATTTAAAAAAGCCCAGTGACCTCGGGTATGCAGACTGATACTTTCAAGGTGTCTTACTTCCAAAGCAGAGCTCAACCCTCACCTTTTGAGGTAGTCAAGCATGTTTAATGACATTTTAAGACATGAGCCAAAACCCAAACCACATGTTTCTCCAAATTTTAGTCAAGACACATCAGGAGACAGGCAAGGATTTATGATAGCACTGAAATCAAGGAAAGCAGCATTGTAATCCAGAGTGACAGACCAAGAGAAAAAAGGAAGTGACTGTTGCATGTTATCATCAACTTCACTCATTCCAGGATGGATTCTAGGTGACACACAGCATTCAGGATGGCTCCTACACTTCAAGCAAGTTATACACAAGTAGAAAAGACTAACCATTTGTCCCAACTGAATCTTAGTGTAGCATATGCATTCCCTTAATTTACATGCTCAACTCTTCCTCACTGCAACCTGCAGATCATCCTTACACATTAGCCCTGAAAAAGCAAGGAGTGCAGAGAGCTGCTTCTATTCCCTGGTGGGGAAGGGAAGAATCTGTTTGATCAGATTTTGCCCAACAGTGATGCAAATCAGTCCCCAAGAAACGCCAGCTTTCACAGAAAGTTGCTCCTGAGTCAGCCAGCAAAGTCCCCGTACGCCATCCATTAAGTCAAAACAGTGAAAAGAATCTGTCTAATGAGGATCCTTCAGCTCAAAGTTTGCTGCAAGGTCTCACACCAAAAGAAAATAACTAGTCTCAACTGCCTTTCAGTGCTTCACTCCACATTACACATATGCAAGACATCAAATGCATCACCCTTGGTAAGGAAATGGAGCTATGTATGTACAGAATATCCCCTTCCTACATCAAGTTTCTCTAAAATCAATGGATATATTCTCTGAATGAAAATGAACAGGAAAGATGTCGTTTTGAATATAAGGTTGTAAGTACCTTGAAAGCAGGGACTGCCAGCTACAACTTGCCGCACTGTCCCAGCACGCAAAAGCTTCTTATTGTGGACTTTTCTACATTCTGAGTACTTTATAATGCAGGGAAGCCCCAGAGTGGTAAATTATGCTACACAACAGGAGTCTTCCCCCACTCCCCGCCCCGTTCAGACTGTTAGGGTATTCACAGTGACTGGAATGTGATGTACAGTTAAGCACTGAGAGACTTTCTAATTCTCATTTCTGGATCTGCCAAGAAAAGTTGGACTCCACCACTCATGGATGAAAAAGCCAACAGAAAAGTTGTATTAACTTTCCCCATACACATAACAGCAGACCTAACCCCCACCGCCCTTTGAGGTGAACAGATCTCATTTTAATGCAACATCTGAGACTGAGCTTTTACTTTAAGATGTTATTTCCTGTGAACTCTTTTCTCCCTTTGCCCAAAACACTGCCTCATGCTGCATCCAGCAAAACATTTTTCTTGAGAGAAAACAGGTGGGAGGTGAGAAGGTACACCTCCCACGGATGAATTTTGTTTCCAGCTGGGCTATCAAAATGGGAACATGCTACATTTTCTGTCAGTTAAGCGTAACAAAAAGTTGCAGGCCATCCAGTTATGTTAATGGCTTCAGCAATTTTTCAGATCAGAGAAGACATACAAGCATTCCTAATGCTAGTGCACTCACCCTCATCGCTCGAGGTCTCCTGTTTAACCACTGACAATGGGGAGCGGGTTGGTGGTTTGCCCAGTGGATGACGGCGACTCTTTTTTATCTCCATCTTCATTTTTGAAAAAGCAGCAGTCTGTAACAAACCAGAACAAGCTAGCTGGGAACCCCAAAATATCTTGGCAAGCAAAGGAGAGTACAGGACAACAGAGACAGAATCCTTATCGTAAACAGTTCTTCAATTTACACAGCAAACTTTTCACTGCCTTCTGGCTGCAATCAGTAAAGCCTCCCAAGCCAATTACTGGAGTAGATAAAGCCAACGCAATCTCTTAAGATGTCGGGTAAAGGTAAACTACAGTGTTTTTTTTAAAAATCAGAACAGCTTCAAGCCTGCCAATTCCATTAGCTTATGAAAAGTCTGGTCCATCACATAAACAGCTAGGAACTCTAGCATGAAAATTATGTACAGGGCATATAGGACCACAAACATTTTAATAGAACATTACAGTTCATTTTACAACAAGCACATTTATATTGTACTGTACCCACTGCCCCATGCACCAGCCAACACTGTCAATACCTCATGCATCCTAATCACAGTGGCTCACAGTCCTCTTTGGTGCAAGGAACTGAAAGCGTTACAGAGACTTACTCTGCACTAGGAATCGACAGAACCACGCACTTCGGTTCACAAGCATGCAGACAAGCAGCAGTGCTACAGCATCAAGTCTTAAATCCAAGTACATGCCACACTACACAGGAGTGAGTGGAGAGGAAGGTACTTAGGGCAGCACAGCACAGCGGTTTTTCCCTCTCTGGTCTGCACCATGAGGTCTTGGAAACATCTACATGAAAGCTATGCTAATTGTGCCCTGTGGTATGGCAACGCACATTTCCCCCTATCCCCACCATTTCTAATAGTGCTTTGCCATTCCCTTGGTGATCTCAGCAGCATCGTGCAGGAAAACAGAGCTCTGACTTACTGCTAATTCCTAAATATTTTCCTCCTTCCTCTTTTGGAAACTGTCCTTAGCAAAGCACTCCCCAAAGCCAAGAGATGCCCAAGACTGATTACATGTCACGAACTGTATTGTCCATGAAAAAGTTTTCTGCCAACTTTTCCAATGCTAAATCTCATGATGGAAAAGATCCCTAGGCAACACTACATAGCAGGCCAACACTTGCAAATATAAAGCACATCAGCTGGAAAAGAATCATTAAAATGTTGGTGCAATCAAAGTTCCCCTGAGGACTGTTTGGTTTTACCACTGTCAGAATAGCTGCTCTGCAGAAGCCACTTGCTTGTGTGGGGTCTTCCCACCTACTGTTTGAGATGATCATTTAAGTATTATCTGTACTATTAGTAGCAGGAAAAGAGATTCTCTATTTCATCTTTTGAAGACAATAACGAGTTTGATTAATCAGCTAGCATCAATGCAACAATGGACTGAACTGTGAGAATATAACCAATCTCTTCCTGAAAAAGCACTCTGTGGCTCACCAACACTGTTCCACTAGAGGCTCAGGCACAACTGACTCCTCTCATTTCAAGTTTGGTCCTCAACTTGTTGCTTAAAACTAGCATATCTTATAGTCAGCTCCCTGGCCATGCGTACCTGTAAATCACTGACCTCTGTAGCCATCTCCGTATTTTCTGCTTCCACATTCTCCTCCTCCTTCACAGGGATTTCCATAGGGACCGTCTGCTCCCGCCAGCTTGGACTCTTTTGCGTGGCAAACTGCTCAAACGCCTGCTGGCAGGACATGCGCTCCTTGTCAAACACCACCTTTTTGGTCCGTGGAACCACATAAAGCATGGGAATGATTGGACGAGGTTTAAAGTCATCTTCCTCCACTGGTGCCTCCGAGGGCTGGATAATATTCAGGGGAGCTGGGGGCAAGCTCTTTTCTGCTGCGGACGATGCGGCTACTGCTGGGGGCAGCGGTGGCTGTGCTGCTGGCGCCTCGTCCTCTGCCAGCTGCTGCTGCGGTGCAGGCGGCGGTGGCAGCGGCGGTGGCTGCTGCTGCAGAGGAGGCTGAGGTGCTTGCAGATGGTGCTGGTGTTGATGGAAAAGGTGTTTCTTCTTTCTCTCTCCTTTTACTTTTGGAGGACGGGCCTTTGCTTTACAGTCACCTGTTTCAAGGTAATAGGCAACATTTAGCTTCATATGCCACGATTACTGGGCATTTAACATTTTCCTCCTTTCATCAAAAAGCTCTAATGCTGGGCTAACACGCTACATTATGGTACTATTCTTCCTTTCCAACAGGCGGACTGAAAGCTCTAGACTTATTCAGCACCGACTTGGAGGAGCCCACTTGAGAAAGAAAAGACTTGTGTCATTTCTATGGACTATTTAATTCTTGACCGGAGCAGAAAGGCTGCCAAAATGAATGTTGCCTGGAGGGAAAATTTCTAAACCCCTAAGAAACTGCACAGTCTGCCAAAAACCATGTAATGTATTGCATTAGCCCTGACTCTGTATTTCATGTTTTCTGTATCAGCCATCTCCAAGGTGGGGTGCACAAATACATCAACTGGGGTGCAGGAAGAAAGTATTTTTTTACCATTAATAAATAAAATAAGTCTTTAATAGTGTTTATTTTATCTTTATCTCATCCTTTTTTTCAATCTCTATTTTTGCGTGTATTTTATAACGGACATCATATATTAGCACAGTAATACATGTATAGATTTTATAAATAAATATACATGTATCAGGAGGTGCATTCAAAATTTTTTTGGTCATAAGGGGGCACAATCAAAAAAAGTCTGGAGACCGCCGTTCTATACCACTAGTCTGCCCTAACCTCCAGACCACCCCCATTTACTGCTCCCTCTATTTACAAGCATAGCTCTTATCTGACTATTACTGCATGTCAATGCATTCAACAGCCCCAGGAAATGAAGAATCGAACAAAGATACCTGAATCATTACTACCAAAAGATTTCTACTGCAAGGTCTTTTAAAAAGATGCCTTTAAAGCATAAATCAAGTACAGCATTGAACTAAGCCTATTACAGACACCATGCCAGCACTGAGATATCCTTTCCCAACACTGGCTCCGTTTGTCCTTGTTTCTCCTAGCTTACTGTCATTCATCTTATCTGCATGGCATTGCAGGTCTCTTACATAGCTGTGACAACAAAACCGCTTCTGGAACAGACAGACGTCTCAATATTTTTACCAGAGGCAGTAATGACCCATAAAAGTCTTCCCCACCTATCTTCCCAATACAACTCTGTTAAAGGATCTACACACTCTGGTTTTACGGCAGTAATTGAAATTCCTGTTGGCCACTGAGCGAGTGCCTCTAGGTTAGGACAGGAGATGCTTTCACATCTTGCCTTATTCCATCTAAAATGATATATGTTCCCTTTGCCCAACTCCTCGCTCACTTCATGAATGAAGTTATCAGTTCACTCAAAGGAAAGTAAATCATAGATGCTCCACGGACAGATGCCAGTAATCAATTTATTTCATAAGAGATTGTTTTTCACCTGCAGATGCTATGACTAGATGACTGTGTTGCAAAAGGCCATTTTCCCACTAAGAGGATGGGGAGGAGGGCTGATGACCGGGAAAGAGAGAGACTATTCACCCTAATAATGATGCTTCACCAATTCCAACTCTTCCATGAAGGATCAGACCAAAGCTGACCAAACACAGTAAACAGAAGATCAGATAAACCTTCACACAATAACAAGGCATCTGCAGGAGGAAGGGTTTGAAAAGAAAAGGTGAATAATCCCACACTAAGATAAAGTGCTAAAATCAGTGCTGAAATCTTCTAGGGGATACCTCAACCTCAACATTTCCCAGAAGTCTGGTCCGATGTCTTTATTTACACAATTTCTAAAAAACGGGAACAAGTCTAGCCCAATTTGCCCAAGTCCAGCCCAAATATTGCTGTACTTGTGTAGGCAGTCCAGCAGATAAACTGGTTTGTCCTATCACAGAGAAAGGAATATTGAATTTCCTTAGAGAAACAAACATATCGAATGAAAGGCAAATTGGATTTTTCCCCAGTTGCACAAAACCGGATCATATTTACTTTCTATACACTCAGAGAATTCTCTATCCAACAACAAAACAAATGCCACTCACCAGCTTTATTGACTTCTAAATGGGGAATTTGACAGCAGCTGGCATGTAGAACTTTGTTTAAAAGTTTCTGCATTAAGATGAACAAACTAGTTTGCAAGTGAATCTATAAAGTAAGAAGCCAGGAAAAAGTGACGTAAAATTCAAAGTCCGTATCTGGCTATTGTGAATACTTCTAGAAGGGAAAGGGATCTTAATGCATAAATCGATACGTAGATTAACAGAGCAATGCCTATCAGCTGCCCTTCTGCTGAAGCATGAAGGCACACGTAGCAGAGCTGGTACGCATGGAAAACAGTAGTGTGACGATGTTTTCTCATGGTGAGAAGACTTGCTTGTCTAATTTGAAATGCTATATGGAGTTCATTAAGTTGCAGGTATACAATAACTTTGAGGGGAAGGGGTGTTGGTGGGGAAATCAAACCACTTACACAGGACCGTACACCATAGCTTTGGGCAATGGGATTATAAAAAGCTTCTACAAGAGCTAAAGCAGTATCACCTGGTACTGGGCAGACAATTAGAAATGGACTTCAGCATTAGTAATCTAGCCACAACTTTAGTTAAATAATTTCTACGGTCAACAGCTCAAAAAGAAACTGTAAATTAGACTTATTTATCTAGCAGAAGCACAAGCACAGAGATAAGATGAAACTTAACACAGAAGAAAGCAGGAGAGTTCTGCCGTACATCCCTCTAATACAGCACTGCACCCTGCAGAAATGTCTGTGTTGCACTCAAGGGTTTTCCTTCAATCCACATGGGAAACTGCTGCAGATAATCACAAAAACTATTCCACCATCCCAAAGTTCCTCCTAAACACCGAGCTCACATTTTCACTTACAACAGAGTCCTTTCTTATAGGAAGAGACTACCTGGAGCAATCCTGCACGCCCCGTGTTTATAGCCTGTACATCACCCATGCCAACAGAACATGCAAACATGATGCTGATACAAGAGCAGAAAGCAAAAGTAGGAAAACACCTTCTACTTGCTTCTAGGGGTTTGTGTCTGCTCAGTTGTTATCAGAACTTCACACAGCACATGTTACAAATACGTCGACAGCCAGTGACTGCCAGCCGATTTCTGAAAAGGCTCTATTTTTAATACATGATGCTAGGAAAGTCCAGAAAGTCTCCAAGACAAGCCTTCATGCTATGACATCGTTTCATGATAGTCCTTCCACCCCATTAAAATTCTCATTTCCTAATGACTTTACATTGCCAGCTTAAGCAACACTGGGGAAAAATCAGCAAGAGACCAGCCGCTACTTGACATTTGGCCAATTCTTGAGATCTTGCCTGAAGTAAAACCCTCACGTAGCAAATGGCCATCTAAAAATCAGTTATGAACTGATTTGCTATTATATACAGACAATGACAAAAAAGTTTTTGGTTCTGGTGTACTGGCATCTTGATCACAGAATTACTTCATGTAATTATGTAGTTAGTTTACAACCGCAACACAGAGGATACGAGGGAATGCCATTTAATGAAATGTGGTGGAAAATAACAGACAACTATTTTGCAGTTCGGCACCTCGCTGGTTTTTCTCACATTTAAAAAAAAAAAAAAAAAAAAAGAATCCTGTAAGATATATGGTTTGTAGCCCACGTCTGCAGGACTCTTAACAAGCACAGTGTCGCAAATAATACCTGCTGACTCACAGGATGTATTTGTGCTGCTTAGCACACCCAGAGAGGAGCAAGGCTTTAAAGACTCTCCTTTTTAATTTCAAGTCCCAAGACAACCTGCTAAGAATTCTAAACACATTAATAGCAACATAATAAATTATTAATATAAAGCTGAGTCGTAAGAAACAAAGGAAAACACCTTAAGGTATCTGGGTCAAAAATCCTGAAAATCTCAAGTTATTAATACTCAGCTAGTCCAAATAACCAACACGAAGCGTAAGACCTACTTTGAAACTACCAATTATTACTTTGAAATCTCATTCTTCCTCCTTCTCAAGGTCATCTTTTCTGGGGTAAATAGAAAATCAAGCCAAATTAAAAACAGAGGAGTATAAAAAGGGAGGGAAGCTCAACTGCCATGAGCAGGGCCATCCAAACAGATGCTATTTTCTTTTTCAAGATGAAACTGTAAGGCACTTGTGAGAGGTAATGCAGGCATTAAAATGTAGAAAACTAGTGAACTCATTGGTATTTAAGTGTTATATTGCATTACAAAACTTGTGTATTTGCTAACAGCCACACTAAGCACTAGACCCCTCAGAAACTACAAAGCAAATAGTCTAGTTCTAGGGATGCTTTCTGCAATGGTGCTGAAAATAAGTTTTTCCCTCCTGTGCTAACAGTTGAAGAGCTCATAACATGTAGTCTAAGTGTATGATTTGGAACCTATTCAGCTAGAACAGAGACTTTATTGTTCCTCTGCCATTCTAATGATCTCGGATCTGTCCTTGTCACTTATCTCTTGTCTCCAAAGGGATATCAGCATTTTCAGGCCATTTATTACAAGCGTCAACTTCTAAACTTGTACAAGAGCTAAGAGCGTACAATTTAACACCCTGATGACACTCTCAAGCTTAGGGCAATAGAAATTAACTATCTGCACTGTGCTACTCCTGCTCTGTACAACGATGATTTTCAAACTCCTTACTTCCCATGAAAAGCTAAAACACACTGTCTAGCTAGGAGACTGTGGAACTGAACAAAGACCTCTATTCTTTTCCCAGAGCTTCCACAGGTTTCCTTTTAGATCATTATCAAGGCTCTCCAAACAGTTTGCAGCATTAGTTTTTGCCAAATGCTAAACAAATAATGGGTATATACAATATATGAAAATGAATTTGCTAGTGTTTATGAAACGCTCGAGAGTGCCTCTAAGGGAGAGTTCATCATAGACACATCAACTACTTAACCATGCACACAGGCGAAAAAAAAGGAGCTTACTCCCAGCAAGAATTGCAACCTTTCATACACAGCCAAGAAAAAAAAGCTATCACAAAAAGAGCCTCCAGCAAGCTGGCTGAGGTCAGGCCTTTGGACTAACCATATGCAGAAGAAATCATAAAGGACTGGGAGTTGTCATGGGCTGGTTATTAACTTCAGCCATGCAAAGAAAGCTGAAAGCTTCCCTCCTACAGCTAGACTTGAAACCACACATGCAACCTGAACTCATGTGGCAGCTGTGGATCCCACACAACCTAAGGCTGACTTTCTTCACAGCCTCTGCAAGAAATGGGGAGGGAGGGAGGGAAAGGGGAAAGATTAATTGCACAAGGGAGTGCACAAATCATTCCTTTTCAGAGGAGTACACAAAACATATTTATTTGTTTCTCTGTGAAATATTTAAAAATATTCCTCCACTAATATATATTCTTACAAACCTGTAATAGTTTGGGCAGAATATTCAAGCCCTGCCAAGAAAGATATTTGGACTGAATCCTTAAAGAGAGGAAAAAATCAATTGCTGCTGTAAATGATGGTGCATTTCAGTAAGCCTAGATTTAATATTGGGGAAGACTCCACTGGTATTTCAACAGAAATAAACATCAGCAGACAAGTTATTTACAAACGTGTTTTAGAGAGATAGCTTGCCCAGTACTTCACCGAAGTGATCTACCATCAGTGAGCAGGGCCCTCACCTTCTCCCTCAATCACTTTGCTCCTCTCCTCTTCCTCTAGATCTGTCCCTCTTTTCAGCTCCTCTTTTACTTTCACATCTTCCAAGGCAGTTTCAATAGCCATGACATCACCAAGAGACTTCTGATCCTCTGTTTTATGTCTTCTGGGTTGACTTCTTTTTCGGTGAGACCTAGAAGTACAGAATTGTGATTTGACATAAAAGAACAGTCTTCGATATATGAAACGATCGATGACTTAAAAAGCTGAATACAAAACAAAAGGATCTTCTTTGGAGAGAAAACACAAGGTAGCTAACAATAGCTACAGGTCAAAAGAGATATCTGAAAGGAAACAGATGAATCTTGCATAACACAACATTTAAGATCCGGACATTAATGGCTGCTGCGAATGGATTTCTTGAAGAGCTTTTTCCCACCATTACTAATGTAAGCTCACGAGCTGCAGTTAAAATTATTTTAATTGTATTTTAAATTTATTTTGCTTGTATTTCAAAATATAGATGAAAACTCGTTATAAATCTTTCTTTCATCCTCTGCCTCCATTCCAACATTTCTTTTCATTCTGTACATGCTTCCCTTTGGCAAACTGCTGGAAACCTGCAAAGCACCATCTTCCAGCTCTGAAACATTACCCAGCACTGCCAGTTTCTAAAAGCACAGTCTAATGAATGCTTATAGCATAATCAATAGGGAGTCTATGATTTTTCAGTAGTATAATTCACGAGGTCCAAGGCCTATGAAAAAGTCTAACTAAAAAAAGTGCATATTAATACAACGAGACTAATACTAAGAGGCCAATAGCAATGCTGTTCTTTGTGAAGAGTCAACGCCACTAAGACAAAGAGATGACAGTAGCCACAATGCAAAGACAAATGCGAATTCAGACGTCAGGATCATGTCTCTTGGTTAGGAACCATATTAGGAGCCAAGCACCCACACAGACACTCACCCACTCCCCACTGCTCAAGTGGGACAGGGAGGGAAAACAGGAAGAATAAGAGCCAGGAAACTTTTAGGTCGAGACAAAGACAGTTTAATAAGTGAAGGGAAGAGGAAAGAATAAAAAAGGGAAAGAGATAAGCAAAGGAAATCCACTCACCATCTCCCACAGGCAGACCAATGCCCAGCCAGTCTCCAAACAACAGCCACCTTGGAAGCCAACCCCTCCTTCTTTCTCTACTCCAGTTTTTATTGCTCAGCATGACGCTTTATGGCATAGAACACCCCTTTGGCCACTTTGGGTCAGCTGTCCCAGCTGTGTCCCCTCCCAATCCCTTGCCCACCCCCAGCCTACTCACTGGGCAGGGGGAAGAGTGGGGAAAAAATAAAGCCTTGATGCTGTGCAAGCACCTTTCAGCAACAGCCAAAACATCGGTGCCTTATCAGCACTGTTGTAGCCACAAATCCCAAACACAGCCCTCTGGGCTGCTAGGAGGAAAGTTAACTCCATCCCCGCCAGACCCAGTATGATTTTTTTTTTTTTTTTTTTACAGGATCTATCAAATAGCTCCCTGAATGTTGGCTGTAAGTCTAACAAACTCTCTTTTTCAGAAGAGACTGATTCAGAGACCTGCAGTTTTTACAGCATTTTTAGCATGCAGACACCTTTTTGTTTTCTTTGAAAGCAGCATCTTCCATACGGCCTCATATCTACCATCATGGAAAACGCAATCACACAGCAATCACTGTCCAAAACTCCAGTAAAGCTGAAATTGAGCTTTCCATTCTCAGAGCCCAGAAACTCAGCTGCTAATTAGATTTGGAGTACAACAAAGTTAAGAGCCCTTAATCAGGTAAGCAACAAAGAAGGCAGAAAAAAATTCAACCTGAGATGAATGATTAATAGAAAAGAAAGTTGATCCATATGCACAGTGATTTATAATTGCTAGACTCTAACCATATGGTAGTCCTCCAAGTATAGATGTTAACTTCACACCTGCAAGACACTCATTAGCAGGAACAGACAGCTGAACCCAGAAGGATCAACTTTTCACCCATATTCTAAGTACACATCACCTTCTCTGTAGGGGAAAAGCAAGGTGGGAGAAGAAGATAAATCTGTAAGACTTTTCCATTGCAGCTGGAACTTTCCATAGGTGGTGAAGAAATCATGAGAGCAGAATCAAGTGTTACAAGCTATTTTTAGTAAAGTGTGTGTTTTATTCCCGTGGTGTAGAAATGCCAGGCAAAAATTAAATCACAAAGCTTTACACTCTCAGTAAATAAAAAAAAAAAGATCTTTTTGCAGTACTCTTCTCGCTCTGAAGTTGTGGGGAAATTAAGAGAGGCGGAAGGCACATCATTTAAAGAAACTGTGCTTCCAGAACTACAAGCTGAAGGCTGTACATTTCCAGAAGGGAAGATGTTCTGTAGCTGACATAATTCGCATACCAGAAACAGGCTTTTTGTGGACTAGATTAAAAGTGTCTCTCACTGAAGCCATAAAGTAAACAAAGTTGAGTTTTTCAAGGTAACTAAGTATGAATGACCTTAGAGAAGAAATAACATACCTCTCTGCAGAGTTTAAAAGCTGCATTTTCCAAGAGAGCTGGCAAAAAAAGCCCCGTTTGTACTCTTTGAAGAACAGACCACAAAGTGACTTAAATTAAGTAGATACAACTGTGAAGAGGTTTGGGCAGAGGTGAATCCCATTCTTCCAGTAAAGTCCATCCCGCTAAGAAAAGTCAGTCTTCAAGTAAAACTATGTCTTGCCACGACTTACGCACAGGAGAGAGACTACTGCTAAGCAGTATTCAACAGCTTCAAAACTGCTTCAGGATAATACTGAAATAATCTAGGAAACAACGAACAGATAAGGAAAAAGTAACCTCGATCTTTTGCAATAGGCTCAAGTTAAGAGAGAGGCTCCTCTGCTAAGCAATAGGCTTCAAGAAGGAAAATAATCCTTGGTGTTCATATAACACCTCACACCGTGCAAACATTACATATATCTAAGTAACCCTTAACAGCCATAGGCAGTAAATTTTCAGATGTGGAAGAAAAAGATCCAGGGACCCACTGGAGTTCAGACAGTCACTGCCCACGAAGCATAAGTGGCAACTTCTGACTCTGAGACTACGCTGCTTTTCCTGAAGCTCACTATAGAATGAATGGCTGCAAACATTTTAGGAATATAATTTCTGGAATGGAGCAACATCGCAGAGGTCAAATATCTGACAAATACTGTATTTTTTATGTCTTTTGGGGTGTGGGTTTAGTGGGGAGCACACTTCCCTGTTTCAGTATTTGTAAAAGAAGGGACCGATGATTTCATGTAGAAAAGGCAAGACACAGGACCACCAGCCCAAAGGAACAGGGGGTGACTGAAAACTCCTGGAAGACAATAAACACCAGTACTAGAGCAAGAGAGACATTCCTACTAGTATGATACCTTTTCCTTTGCTAGAATGCCTAAATGAATCAGCTATCATCAAATTATTAGGTCAATAGTTTTTAAACTTACTCGAAGTCCCTATCAAAGATGGCCCGAGTAACTTAAAAGTCTTTTAAAAGTTTTTTTTTCCCTGGATTTCAATGAAATGATACTGGAACTGAAATTACAAGCAGAATATGGCATCTGGATGCAGCAGGACAATTTCCAGAGACTGCCAACACTCATACCAGAATTTCAACAAGTAATAGATGAGAGCAGAAAGAAGCAAGCTTGTGTGCTGTACTGCGGGCACTCTGGGTAACAGGCAGAGCAGGAATGAGAATGATGTAAAGAAGAAGGGTAAGCAAGCATATGGAAGGGCACACGCTTCACATCTGGGTACATTAAAGTCCTGTGATAGTTCAATTTCCCAGAATACAGAGTCTCATTCTTCAAGCAAGCTTGACGAGGAAGGGAAGTTCTCCCATCAGCAGCCCCTGTCTAAAACACTCCAGTGTTTTAGAATCCCAGTTCTATTCCACTTCCTGAGACAGCGGCATCTTTTTATTAACTACCTGCTTTGGTGACCAGTTAACTTTATCCACAACCAGTTAATCATTACACGGCCCTATTAATTCAGTAGATTAACTGCAGACTCAAGAATGGAAAACCAGAACAGGCACGAGACAGCTGAGGTTCCCCAATGATGCAAGAAGAGATCTCAGAAAACTACACAAAACCAAGATGAAGTATGAGAAACCTCGATGCCCAAAGATTTCTTGTGCCATTTCAAGGAAGCAGACATGAAAAAACTAACTGAAAAAGGAAAACACTTTCAGAGTTACTATTTTAAGAAACTTGACAGGAAAAAAAAAATGGAGTCATTTAAGTTGATGATGGAAGTCACATACCGGTGTTTGTTGTCCTCTTCCTCATCTCCTATCCTATAAGGCAAGATTCCAACAGTAAAAGGTTAGCATGCCAAATTTTCAATTCAAGCATGCTGTAACACACAAAACCCACAAACTTGTAGAAAATTAATACAGAGATCAAAGGAAGCATAGAAAGGCATGCATAAAATCCTTTTTGCAATTGATGGGGGTTTTTCTCCTCCTGCTTTCTGATAAGTGAAGCTATAAATGTTTACTACAGATTTTTTGTCTTCGAGGATAAGAGATGAGATGTGAGGGGGCACACAGCGTCCTATTTCCAGAAAACACGTGCTTCATAACATTTAAAGGAAACAGAACAATGAGGGAGCACATTAGCCAAGAAAAATTACCAGAGGAATTGTAACAGAACAAAACAAAACAGAAACAAAGAAAAGGAAGAGTTTGAACTATCCCAAACTAAGAGTTACAGCATTTAAAATCTTAGCAATTAAAATCAAACACAGTGCTCAGACACATTTTTCTTTTTTTCTCCTTACCTGCGAAGCAATTTAGTCTTCAGCTCTGCCTTCGTCTCGTTCCAAGCATCTAGTTCTGGGCTAGTCAGAGCTGTGGGTTTCATATGGTCCAGGACAGCAATGTCTTTTCCTTGTTTCCATAAATCGTAACGTTCCGGTTGCAGAACCCTCACAAAGACATCCATGGAAATCTTCACCATGTCTTTGCGGCAAGTACACTGCAAGAGATATCCAGACACCAACACCACGTCAGAGCAGAGGAATGCTTTCTTTTCTCATCAGCTGTTTGCCTTTCTTCAGAGGCAAACCAACACTCCGCCATTTGTCTGCAAGGTGGGTTACTGGAGGGGGTCACGGCTAGGAATTGCACTGACGTATACGTGGGTATTTCAGCTTAAGGGAAAGCGTTGCCTCTACCTGCCCTTGGCAAAACCAGAGACAGCACAAGCTGCCACGCTCTCTGAGAGTAGCTGAAGACTCTATTCCCAAGACTCTTCTTCTCCCTCTAAGCCTGCCAACGGAGCTAAAACTTTCTGGTGACTGGTACCCAATATACTACTCATATACTGCCTTACAATCATCAGACAGCAACAACTTTGACAATGTAGACCAGGTCTGAGTCTGATCTCAAAGCTACATTCCCTCCATTAGCCAGTGTCTTGCAGTTTCTAAGGCTAGAAAAAAGATTATTAGTATCGCTTCATAACTGAAAAAAGCCTTAAAGGAATAAAAGGCTAACCTAGTGAACAAGGCAGTTAAACTTCATAATTATACATGACGTTGCACATAAATCCTTCACAAGACTGTAGAAAAATAAAAAAGGCTACAACAATACATTCTGCATCTAAACCACGTATGCCTAAGTCAAAGAAAATGTGCATTATTCATTTCAACTAACACATGCTCATTAAAATTAACCTCTGGAATTACACCCTTGCCATTGTACAAGCCTACACAAAGAGTACTTACAGGCGTTTTTGCTTGGATGTCCATTTGCTCTGATGAAGCACAGAATTAACAGACTGAGTCTAGCAAGGTGATCGGCGCGCAGGACACAGAGACCAGACTGAACAAGCATCTAGTCTTTATAAACTTTTAACTCAAAAGAAGGTACTGGATTGAAAAGGACAGAGCCACACAACAACACCCGCTGGCCTCGTGGGGGCTGCAACTACGGCTCTGCTGCTGTGTGTGAAAAGTTGAGCCCCCTTTTAGTTCTGCTCTAAGGTGCAAAGCTTTGCTTGGTATGCACTAAATTGCTTTTCAAGGTGAGGATGAGAGAATTATAGTCACTTTGTAGGAATTTTTTTTCACCCTTCCTCCATACCTTTTCCAAACTATTCTATCCTTTCTCTTAGCAGAAATGCATGAAATTCAACTTGCTTCTCCCCTTTCTTCTTTCATTTTTCACTACCATTATAAAAAAATTTATAGTAATAGTTAAGAAGCCACTGAGAGAGAGAAGAGATTCTCTCTCTGCACAGTCCTTGGCTATCCCACTTCCCTCCCAGCTCCTACTTTCCACTTTGCAAAGACCGCTGGCTACCTTCTGCCGCTCTGACTGGGAGAGCACTAATAACCCCAGTGTGCTGAGTGGGAAGGAGTATTTACAGACAGGCACTTTCAGGAAAACCCGATTCATTTAATGAAAAACAGCGCGGGACAGAAAGGCTGGAAATGCAATTTGGCCAAAGGACGGCAGGAACGCAGATGGCACCCACGCTCCGCATTCCTGGCCAGGCAGAAGCTTCTCACCGGCACCGCCATCAATACTGGCTTAAGGGATTTGTATTGAGCAGATTTTCAATCACTTTCCCTTAAGAAATTTTAAAAGCACCTGTGCACTGCTACAAAGAGGAACACAGAAGAGCACCCCACAGCACACATCATCAATGAGCTATGGAGATTGACCTTTACAAACTATGAAAAAATGGCTTAAAAGGGGAAGAGCCCGTTTTCTGATCCTAACCTGGAACAGACATGCTGCAGCACACATATGTCAATTCCTTCAAATCAAGCACAGCAAATCCCAAGTCAGATGGGTCTAAAGGTCTGCAGTACAGTCTCCAACCACCACCAGCTGAAGAGTCTCACAAAAATGCAAAGTACACACAGACTATCAAGAAACCACATACTGAGCTATCTGGATGCTGTTCAGAGAGATGACACTGTGGGCTGCAATCTCCAGCGTACCACAACACCAAAAGCCTGCGGTAGTCAACTTCTTTTCTTTACACAAATCTAACATGATGCATGTTTATATTTCAATTTTAATTTCATTTTATTGCTTTCACACTAGCAAGCATGAATAATTTACAAAGCCTCTTTCCTTTGGGGCTTCTTCTGGACCATACAGTTATATTTCCTCAGCTGCTGTAGTTGTATCACATTCACGTTCCCATAATAGCCAGGGTATTTTTCCACACCCTTCTCTCAGATCCAGCAGCAAGATCCTGCCTAATACAGCTGATGTTTCCAATACAACTGCAAAAGGGAATGTGCGTGTGTACGTGAGGGGTGGGAGAGCGGGAGATTGTAGGCAGAGAAGGGCAAGAAATTTCCTTTGCAATTAATTACCTGCTCTATTCCATTAGCGTAGGACAAAAACAGCAAGCTTGTGTTTTCCTGTCAATTATACCCAACTCCACATATTGTTTCCCCTCCCACGTACACAGAGTTGCATTTCTTTCAAAATATTTGACTGTGGTCATAAACACATGTATTTCCCAAGACACATTAAGCCTATACCCGCCAGCTTTGTCTCTCCATATTCCAGTTTCTGCAGAACACATCCCTCCGTGTTCCGTTTCCCCCCTCAAATTCTAACACTTTCATCTTCCACTATTGTTAAACTTTATAGAAACAAAGAAAAAAGAATTAACATGTCTACGCTTTGGCACCACCACTAAGAAGAGATACAGAAGCTCGTTTCCTTTATGTGAGCCAAAACTGCACCACCAAGCCCCAAGTCAGGTGTTCACAGAACTCCTACATACCTGTAGACCCGTGAAAAAGCGATATGGTCGCCCAAAGCACAGACCATGACTAAATGGCAACATGAAGGATACGCCTGTCATGTCAAAGTGACAGGTGAGAAATTTAAGGAACTCTGAGATCTAATCAAATATCTTCCTGTCCCTCCTCTGTCATTCTCCATTTGGTAGCCAGACCACCACAGCAAACTGCTCGGGAACAGCAAGGCTGTCAGAGCCACAGATCAAACAACAGAATAAACCACAGAATATTAATAACGGGGATCTCCAAGGACTGACCGCAAGTCCTGAAAATGGGGATAGAAAGAAACAAAATAAAAGTCAAAACAATTCTAGAGTTAGCTCTTTGCCTTCAGTTGCAGGGGATCTGAGACCCAAACCAGCAACAAGACGAGAGGAGCTTCCACATTCGCTAAACCTGCAGGAACAGAACGTGTTCCGCCCTCTGGGGCGCTCCCCAGCCTCACCGCTCCCTCCTCGTAAGCTAATGACTGTTAACCGTACAGGGTAAGCGCATGCAAAGGCAACTTGCAATCTCAGCACATACAAAAACACTGCAAGGAAATGCACAGTGAAGCTCTTTTCAAATACAGAAAGCCAACATTCTTCCTCTACTTACTGTTTTGCTATCTGCTACTCAAAGTTGGAGGCTGTGGTAAAATATCTGACCGCATCAGGAACCTTGTCTCATCAATTACAACTCAAAGACTGATAGGGGAAAATTTATGGCTACTGAACGTGTAACTGTTATCTTATTTGTAATTTTATTTAAAAAATAAAAACACTAATAAGTCTATATAAAATAACAGTGAAATAAAAAGACTGTCTCCTTGAAGTAGTAAAATCAAACGATATACGGAAAAACACAGCCTCGTTCAACCTCAACCTTCAGCACAGTTTTTGTGTAAGGATATTCACTTCCCAGCTATACACACTAAACTGAACCCCATCTGTTCCACAACATATAAAAAGTTAATGTAAATAACCCTTCTCCTTATGCAGAAATAGTCACCAAAATGATATATTTAGATTGGCACCACTGGTTCCCACAGAAAAACCCCTCACATTTAGATGAAATCAGGGCCCACTGCACAGTTGTTTGAGACTCAGCCAGTCTTAAGCCACTTTGCCGTAATGGAAATTTAAATATAAGAAAACGCAACACACTCAAAGTTGAAGTTCTTTCAGCTATTATGCCACCATTAAATGCCAGACCAAAATCTTTGCTTAAAGCTCTTCTATCTGCTTTTTCATAACAATGAAGCCTAAAAGCAAGTTACTGGGAAAGAAAGATAGTTACATTCAAAAGGCAGCTAAGACACTCTTGCTGTGTATTACAGGAACACACACTGCTAACGCAGGCACCGCTCCTAAGCTGCTCTCCATAAACTCCCAGGACAAGGTACAGAGTTTCAGCCTTCCAGAGAAACACAAAGTCCTCCCAGTATAATACTCTTAAACAGCTATCCAATTTGTTATCATATTATAGACATGTTACTTGAAATCTAGTTAATACTCATCCAATTTAATAAAATAAAGAAAATAAAGCAGTCTGGCCTCCAGTTTAATTTTCCTTCCACTCAGCCCCCGTACAGCAATGCTCTCCCAGATAGCCAAGGCTTCCAAAGTGACAAAAGCAAACCAATGGCAAGGATGTGCCTGAAAGATGAGTGGCAGGTATTCTGCAAGTAAATGAGGAGTTAAACTTTGAGAAGAAGGAGAAAAAAAACCTAAAATGCATAGTTTGTGTGTTTAATGGTTGGTAGTTGAAAGCTTGTGGGAAAGAAGATGAGTCTTGACCCCCTGTTTCTAGTGTAATTATCGGCATCGCCGTAAGTCTCAACAACAAACCAGTTCATTAGGAAACCCACTGGAAATCTTTCCACAGAGTTTCATAAACAAAACAATTAGGCAAAGATTTCCAAGGACTCCCCCTGGTCCCTGGCCGCAGGGCATACTTGTGTGCTTCCTTAACTTGCTTCCGTAATATTCCATGTAGATTTTTGTGCATAGAAGAGTTGGGTAAATGGCAAATGGCGTTAGGTGGGGAGTCAGATTTACCCTGCGCCACTCCATTTGTAATAAGAGGATACTGGTTTAAGATAGAATACAAAATGCTATGTGACGTGCTTCATTTTAGGCATATAAATAACCCATTCCAACTGGCATCAGGCTTCTGCTGATAGGTCACATGGAGAGTTTTTGGGGCTTTGGGTTTTTTTTCAGGTTTTTGGCAAAACTATTTTGCAACCTCTGCCAGAATTCTTTTGTATCTTTTACTATTCTGTAGACTACCTTGTGAGGATGCCAAGCACTCCTGAATCTCTCTCAAATATACACAATCCTCCTTCCTGCAAGACAAACACAACCACAGCGGAGGGGTAGGGGGGATGACCATCTCGGTGGCCCCAAGTTGTATGTCTCAGCTAAGGCTGAAAGAACGCAGGAGGAAATTCAGCAGCACTACAAGAAGGCGATTCAATGAAGTATCAGTTCCTTTCTGTTTTGACAGACTCATTCCAGTAAAGGGATAAACGAAACAAGACTTTTATCCAGTGGTTATGATGCAGTCTACAGCGAAGATCATTCCGAGGTTATCTCAGGCTATTATTTCTTCCGCATCGTAAGACTTGCAGTTGGCGAAAGAAGTCTACCACCGACCACTGTGGTCAGCAGAAAGCTTGTCATTTCAGCAGGTCAGCACCCCGCGTTCATGCGTTAAGCAAGCAGTGAGCACGAACCGACATGGCTTGGCGAAGATCTACAGCTCTGAAGTGACAGACATGCCAGACAATTCTTGCTAAGTGACTAAAGTTATCCTTTTACCCTCCTGTTTGATCATCTGCTTTTTATTCGTTTCTTTTAAAAAGAAAGCCAAATGCTGTGCTCTATTACATGCCTGTAAACCAACAGATGAAGTAGTAAAATCCACTATTTTGTATCCCATGTATGACAACCATGATCTATAGGCAGTTTGTAGAAGCATGAATAATTATGTTGGGGGGAACATGAAGTGTCAGTATCCAAAGTGACAACTCAAGATCTGTTTCTAGCACGCTATCAGACTCTTTCCCCTGGTAATAATGAGTATTCTTCAGTAATTTTTCAAAAGGATACAAAGCTGGAAATGTATTTTTTGCAACTCACCCAGCCACTTCCAATCCCTCTCCAGCAGCCCTGGCTAACCTGGGAGGTCGCAGAAGATGGGGGCTGGACAACATGATGCCCACCTACAAGAAGGGCCAGAAGGAGGATCTGGGGAAGTACAGGCTGCCAGCCTGACCCCGGTGCCAGGGAGGGTCACGGAGCCCATCACCCTGAGTGACATCACACGGCACATACAGGACAGCCAGGGGATCGGGCGCAGACAGCACGGGCTTATGAAAGGCAGGTCCTGCTTGACTAACCTCATCTCCTTCAATGACAAGGTGACCTGCCTAGCGGCTGAGGGAAAGGCTGCGGATGGTGCCTACCGAGACACTGTTTCCCACAGCATTTTCCTGGAGAAACGGGCTGCTTGTGGCTGGGATGGGGTAAAAAGCTGGCTGGATGACCGAGCCCGACGGGCGGTGGTGAATGGAGTCGCATCCCACTGACAGCTGGTCACACGTGGTGTTCCCCAGGGCTCAGCGCTGGGGCCAGCCCTGTTTAGTAACTTTATCAACAGCCTGGACAAAGGGATTGAGCGTGCCCTCAGTCAGTTTGCAGATGACACCAAGTTGGATGGGAGCGTTGATGTGCTGGAGGGCAGGAAGGCCCCCACCATGTGTCACCCATGAAGCAATTCCAGTGGAGCAACACCAGCCGCGCAGGAAAGCACAATGCTAAGGCAGCTTTTAAAAGGGATTGTTGATGGCCTTGCCGTACTAGCATCCCCAAAGCCAGATGACCCTTAAGCCTCCGCTCTGACACATGAATGATGGGGGCTGGTACACTTTATAAGGGGCTCCTGTGTGACAGAGGAGCCGAACGAATAAGCTGCAGGGAGCACATTCTTCACATCGCTATTTACTAGAGCCGCAAAGCGCAACACAACATAAATCACAGCGTTAGCGAGGCAGAGAGAGAATGGGAGACTGTGTCAACCCAGCAACATCAGGACTGCATGGGTTCAGGGCAGCCTTCCATCCCAGAGATCCAGCAGTTTCCATCGCCCGCTCCTGGGGAGTCATTACTAAGCAGCATTCAAAAAGTCAAGAACAGTATGCTTTACTTTAGCTTAATGACTGCAAGGTGTAAGTTGGGGTGAGTCTAACACACACCAGATCCTCCCCAGCCCCGCGCCCTACGGGTCCCACCGAACACTGAGCAGAGAGGGACAGGCTGCCTGCAGCCACCACTGCCCCCAGCTGCCTGTCCCAAGGTACCAATGTCCCATTTACTGTCAATCAAGGCCTGAACAGTTTATAATTACATTCTGGATTTAAAACTAGTCTTTCAGATGCTCCTTCTCCAGGGCAGGACATCCCGAAGGGACAAGGCAGATGCCTGCTCAGCACCCACCCGTCTGCACGACCTCAGTCGTCGGGTCCAGCAGCAGCCGGGCATCCCAGGGACTGAAATCCTGGAAACCTCCAGGGTGTACTTTCTTCTGCTGACAGGAGTGCAAGTGTTCCTCCTTCATTAACAAAAACGTTGACAAGCAACCTTCCAGTCAGTACTTCAGAAGAGGATCTTGGAAGAAAGCTGATAAAATGAAGCTCCAAGACCATTTCAGAAAAATAACTGTCTCATTTCCATCTTAGCATGAAAAACACTGTAAAAATTCCTCTTTATTGCACAAAATCAGTGTTTTGTCAAGAGTAAGGTATTAGGGATGTTTACAAGTAATAAAATATGTACAAAATTAAAGGCAGAAGAGATTTTGTACACGAGTAATTTTGAATCTGACAAAAATAAACTATGGAAATGTTATTCCATAATAGATTTTTAAATGTATTCTAAGCTTAAAAGGTCTAATTAGAGTCAGTTAAGGCACACATACACAGTAGTGCAAAAATACAATCCTCCTTCCCTTTTTCTACAGTATCACCAAACAGTTTCTGCAAAAACCTCATGAATTTTATTATCCTGGAAAATAAGGACATCTTTAAAGAGAAAAACCTACTAATGTCTGAATAGTAAGAAGCAAACTTCAACTTTACAAGGAAAATTGTATGCTAGACAACTGTAAATCACAAATACTCCAAACGTAAATTTGAGATTTGTTATTCCAATATTATACCAAAAAAACCCAAACATGTGAGGAGAGGGTTCAGAAGCAATAAGCTATGTAAAAGACCATAGTCTGAGACCCAAAAGGCACCTCTCTCCAAGATGCCTTCACCTATCAGTAAAATCCAAACAGAAGAGTCTTACTTGTCTTCCCCCGCTCCCCAGAGAAATGACTAAGCAGCAGAGCGGGACTAACCGCGCTGGAGCGAAGGGCTGTGTGGGAATACGGCACAGGATGAGATGGAGGCTGCTTATTTCAAAACGTAAAATGTAAGACTCGGGAAGGAAGGGCAGCTTGACCCCATTTTATATTGAGATAGATAATTTCAGCACTATCTCTGGAGTAAACAGGAGATAAAATGAAGGTATGAAAATGTCAACCGATAGTAACACAAGCATTATCACCCAGGAGTGTCTGCTATTAATGTAAACGTAAGTGCAAGAAATTGTTCCCCTCCCATCCACTTATTACCAGTCCAGTTTGCAAAAGAAATAGAAAAGCCTACTCACGAGGTACACTTCAATTTCTTATAAAAGTGTACACTCTGAAAGTGCCTTTTGAAAACCAGGAGACTTACAGGCCACCTCAACTTCAGGAAGGACACTTTAGTAAAACACTTGGGTTTAAAGGGTTGGGTTTACATTTACATTTTATAAATTAAATTTAATAAAAATAATTATGTAGGTTATAATTATTATAATAATTATTATTGAATATATTATATAAAATAATATACTCTATGTTATATAATAACATATAAAAACATATTATGTACGTATATTTTTATATACATTAAAAATACACAGCTATTAAGGCCCTCTGTCTGTTGATGGCTGCATCCCAGAGTTTTCAGAAACAAAGCGAATCAAACCAGTAATGCAGAAAGGAACTGCAGGCTCATGTAGCAAAACAAAAAGAAAAAAACCCCAAATGGTAAGGAATTAAAATGACCATCCACTGCCTTTTGTTCACCAAGCCTTCTTCAACAACCAAACAGAAAAGAGAAGGAAAAAAAAACAACCATGACAAAGTTCACAAAAGACAAATGACTGAAGAACTCCAACTACACAGTACAAAGGAAAATATTTCTTCCTAATTTTCTAGGCTCTGCCTATGCAGGTAAACATTAACTATAGTATATAAAAATAAAACCATCCCTACTTAGCTGTATTGTTTAATCAGTAACATTAAGGTCTGAAGCAGGGTATTCAGATGACAGCTCACTCCTGAAATATCGTGCCAGTATCTCCAACACTACCAAAACCCCTTTTAATTCAAATTCATTCCTTCTGTATCCCTTTTTAACTTAGCACACTGTGACACACTGATACTCATGTTAGTCAAATAGGACTGTACCTTGAAGAGAGCATTCCCTGCCAGAGTCTGATCTGCAAAGAATGCTGAAATGAATTCCCATCACGTCTTTGGGAAGACCTAGTGACAGCACACCGGGACTATCTACGGGAGCCCCAAGATTAACTGAAGGTCCCTCTCCAACCCTAGACAAGTAACTGACAGATGTGCTGTTCAACCACAGCTTTTCACACACATCAGGCAGAATAAGCAAGCAGTGGTTGGCCTCAAGGTCACCTTGACTGGAAAGAAGTCGGCTGCAACACAAGGTTCCTTGAGGACGGAGACATTTACATTGACAGTAAATGGGAGAACAGCTGAAGAGCTGTTAATTCTTACACTTCTGGGCACAATGTCCAGCTGCAGGCAAGACATCTATTTCCCAGTGGTACACCACCATATAATTAAAGACATGAAGTAAAGGAGAACGTTGTACCCTTCCTCTGAATCTAAGGAGATTGACATTTGCTAAGAACAGAGAGCAATCAGTCCTGAGGATTTATACACATCATGAGAGATGACACAAATTTTGTCTGTCACACACCAGCACTGAAGCTAGAGAAGCAATAATCAGAAGGATCAGCAAATCAGACTTAAGAGGCAAGCACCTGCTATAACTAAAAAGCTGAAACAAGACCAGGGAAAAACTAAAGACAGAAAGCAGAGAATTCTGCTGAACGTCGGAAGTAACCCACGTGCCAAAAGCCACCGGCTCTCAGTTGCCCACCTGAGCCTGGGACGTGCTACACAGACACTGGAGACGTCCGACACAGATGAAGACGCCTCTGCGTACTGGCCCTATGTTCGGGTCATGAAGATGCTTTGGTCAATGCGTGTGTTCTTACGGCAAGAGGCTCCTTGTCAGCAGCAGTTACAACTTACATCTAAAGGCAGGAAACCATTACACACATACCCCTCCAATTCCTTCACAGAGTCATAGGATCAGAATAGTTTGGATGGGAAAGGACCTTTAAAGGTCATCCAGTCCAACCCCCCTGCCATGAGCAGAGACATCTGCAACCAGACCAGGTTGCTCAGAGCCCTGTCCAGCCTGACCTTGAATGTCTCCAGGGATGCAGCACCAACTTCTCCGAAGCAGTTCTGAAAGAGACTCCAAAACCTCTCCCTAGGTTCTCAAGAAGCTTTGAACTGCACAGGACAGCTAGTTTATTCACTTGGGTATTCATCAAACCAATTTCCACTTGACTTTTTAAGTGTCTGTTCATCCTGGTTACAAGTTTACACAGACACAAGTGTATTTACCCACTATCAGTTTCCTACACAACTCTGCAGCCCTTGCTTTTTTTTTTTTTTTTTTGCTAATGCTGATGCTTGTTCTACAATTAGAGCAGAACCAGTGTCTGAAGAAGCTGATCTTTAAACTTCAGTCTGGTTATTATGTATTTTTTACAGCCTAGGCAGGTTCAGCTGTGGTTAGCAGAACATTTCATCCATCTGGCAGGTAATTAGCACAGCTCTGTCTGTGTTTCTCTGAGGTGAGCCATTACCTTCCTATGTGAGCTCTCTCTTACACTGTGCTATCGACATCTATCGCTCTCAGTAGAGCAGAATCCAGATTTCATCCCCAGGATAACATCCAGGAGAACACTACAACTGACTAATTTTGAACCTTACCTTGTCACCAATCTCACGAGTACTGGTAGGACAAGGCAGCCGTATTGCTAACCTGAGGAAAGGAGAATCAGCTTCCACTGCAGCAGGAGCCTGTGCCTGCAGAGTGCTGCCCAGACGAGAGTTTCCAGAACTTCACAAAGGAATGTATGACAAGCAAAAACAAAAACCTGCCCGGATGTGGGCAAGGATAATTTAATTGTGCCTGAGAGCACAGAAATCGATAGAGCCATTTTTTAAATTTAGTAAACCTGCAGTAGTTAAAAACAAAAATCACACCCTCCGGAATATGTGTCTCTCCACAAATTCTCTCTCCACAAATGTGTAGGCGGCTCAAGTGTACAGAGTCAGCTGATACTTCATTAAGTCCCTGTTTAACTTAAAATGAGATTTAAACACACCTTTTGCCCTTACAGCATAACAGCATTCATACCTCATCTGGAACCTGATAGTAAGGTATCAAAGGGTTAATTAACATGTATGCAGTGTGTGGTTTAGGCAATATTAAATGGAAATCTCTGAACAGACAAGTGCCACTGAGTGCAATGGAAATAAATTGGGCGCCTCCTTCCACACTTCAACTTTCTCTCCCTAGATTTGCTCAGAGCTCTCTGTGCTGCTTGTTCAGTAATTTCACGCTACGCTGCTTAACAATGTAAGCATGGAGGCTCAATCTAAAACTGCACTTCCCAAATGTCACTTGTTTGTGAACACATGGCTGAACCCAAAATTGCTTTTAATATTAGAGTGGTGCCTGCTGGCACTGCTGTAGTTAAGGGTCTGTCAGAATTTCCATGATAAACCCCATTTTCTGGGGTGTAATACCATGACCGTTTGCTACAGATAAACCTGGTATACAAGGTCACAGCAGACAAACATGATTTTTTTTTAAATTTTCAAACCAAGTTTGCTTGGCTATTTTTGAGGTTAAGACACTTAACACTGATTTGAGGCCTCTTACGGTTCTAGGTTTTTCTTACCATCCCTTTAACTCCAGAACAAATTCAAATGTATGACTCCCACGCCAGACTCTACCTGGCCCTGGAGCCTCGATTGCTGCCATGGGGTTTCGTCTACAGACTTGATGGGATATGAAGAGATTACAAACACCACTGTAGGGTTCACTACTTGAACAGCGGTGGGAGACAGAGAGGACAAACACGAAACTTTTCAGCATGAGGATTTTTCTGTTGCAAGAGTAATTTCAGTTGCCATCACTAGAAATTTAGAGGTGTTACACAAACTTGCTGTGCCAGTAAGGTCTTTTATATTTCATGGCATATTTCATGGGATATTTCATTTTTATATTTCATGCCACAGCCCCTAGCACACCTAACAAGATGCTTTTACACCACTGTAGTTTCAGAAATGAAATAATAAAATCTATCTTTTTATTTTAAAAAAGGAGAGCTCAAATGCCAAATTTATTGGCTAACAGTGGAGTCGTTGAAACTATGGGCTGAATATTAGTGGAAAAAAATAAACAAGCCAGACACTTCACGTTTCAGGAACCTGACCGGCTGAGCTTGCTTTCCATGGGATGAGCTTCTCAGACACCAATTATTGTGCCATTGGATAGTCAAAGACTGACTGCCTGCAGCTGCTGAGGCTATAGAATAACAAAGAGGGGGGACAAGCAGGAAAAAGGCTCCTGGGGTGACAACCATCTTCTTTTTCTAGTTGGGTTAATGATCATCACTTATCAAAAAGGAAAAATAGGAAGAAACAGCACGGGGGTTTTTTGTGATTCTACAAGATCCCTTGAAGCCTGCAGAGCCAGAAACAGCACTAGCCTCCAGAAGCAAGAAAGAGTAACTCGCATTAGTCACAAAGCATCCACTCAGGCTGAGCAACACACAACATTGATCACAACCAAATATAATTCTGTGTAGAAAGTTTCATCTTGCCTCAAAAGTAGTCAAAGAAATTACAGCATAAAGGTGGAGGGTTAAAGAGTGCGCTGTCCAGGACCCCAGGATCCCAAAGTTGAGAAGAGAATTACACCATTTGGTAATCATCTAACTTTTGCTACTCTCAGAATGTAAACCTTTGTAAAGAAAAATAGACATCACTACATTGTTCCACAGACTGAGACACAGATGTACTGGCCGTCCATTTGGAACGGAGTTGATTTTGTCCAAAAGAAAGCATTAGGACGCACTACTACAGTTACAGAGTCAAGCTGAATTGACAGAAGAAAATTAAGTGAAGGAGATATTGTAGGTGCTATTCTACAGTGAGAACTAAGTCTGCCTTTCTGGAAAGGAACATCTGAGGCACTTTTCAAGTGCTAACCACTCTAATCATTTATCCTTTCCCCAAAGACTGTGTAGAACTGATCCCCGATTTAAAAATTCGCAGATCCTATTGAATCTGTTACATTGATCAGTTATACTTCACACTTAAACACAAGAGAACACAGTACGCGTGCTGTCATGACAACTGTCACTGACTTCAGAACTGTCAGAAGTAACAAGAAGTACAAGAAATCTGCCCTAATGAGAAATAGCCACACAAAGTCATTTCAGCGTGACTCTCCTCTTCAAACTTAACTGAGTGCATAGATTAGAGAAATTCAGGTATTTTCAGAAGGTTATTACCGCAGTCCTATTAAAGCCTAAAGTATTTCCAGCTTATTCCTTCCCCTTCAGTGTGTACCTAATGAATTGTATTCAGTTACATCAGTCACCTTATTCGCTGTGAAATGCAGTTTGGATGCATCAGAAAACTAATCCCAGTCTCAAAACAACTTCTTTGCAAGGTGTACATAACACCTAGCATTTGAGAAAGTCATTACTATGCCTTCAAAATGACACAAATTATCAACAGGCATAAAACAGCAACATGGCACAATGAAAGAGCACACTGTCAAAACAACAGCACGTTCCATTTTGTTCTTAAGGGTAAGTCTCCCGCTCTCATTCCCTTGTATGTCATGAGCTAGTGGTTTTAAATAATCCTTTTTAAATAATTTTTTTAAATAAAAAACCCAACAGACACCTACTTGGGTTGCCATTTTTCCATAGTCAATCCATCGCAAAGTGGCAAAGTTAGTAGACTCAGCACAGTTGAATCCATGATTGAAGCCAGCATGGTAACCATAAGGAAATGTAATCATAAACTCTCCAGCTTCCTGGGTGATCTGAAAAACAAAAACAAAAGGAAGAGAGAGCCCACAGATCAGTTAATGTAGCAGCTTGAGAACAGAGACCTAAAAAAAAAAAATAAAAATAAATCACTGGTTAAATCTCTCTTTCAACTGGAGGGCAGACAGAATAGTCATTGCCAACTCCTGGCTAAACCTAGAACAACTTCTGGTTAATTGCAGAAATACTGAAGTATTTCTATTAAGGAAAAAAGACACCACAATGGATGGAAGGGGTTACAAGAGCTGAACTATTTAGACTCAGGCTCCAGTTACAAAAAGGGTCTCAGTCTGCAAAATTCCAAATGATCAATAAATCTTTAGATCATGACCACTTCCGCTCACTGTAAGTCCAAACCTATACTCCCACCAGCATGTTAGTGGAGCCAAGAAAACTGGATTTCCCTCCTAACATGCACTCTATGTTACAGGGTCCTACTCAAGTACAGGCTACCTTTCACTGTATGTATTTCCCCACGCACATTTATCACTTACTTCCATTTGTTCACCTGTAAATCAAACAACCTAAAAATTACAGCCCACCATTCTGTCTACTTTAGTAAAATTAAAACGACAATAAGCGTTATGGATATTATTAATACAAGGGGTTAAAAACTCCACAGATTACAGCTGTAATCAGAGGCCAATCTATCTTCAACGCTTCTAGAAAATCCTCTTTTTAGATCTTACGCAGAGAAGACATTGAGGGGAAAAGGAATTTAAGTGTTAAAGAGTATGGCACAGATCATAAGAGCAACTGGCAGCAACACAGCGCGCTTGGAGCAATCCTCCCAGCCCAGCTCTCCAGCCCAGCGAGCATGCGACAGCACCTCCTCCTGCGGATTAGGAAAGAGGCAAAATTTGACCTTCCCTGTCTTTCCAGCCCACAAGTGCTGACAGACCTTTCATAGCAGCCACACACCAAGCAACTCCGTTTGGATCCCTTCCCACCAGCAGTAACTCACAGCACAGCAGTTCAGAGCCTAGAGATTTCAAAGAACTTCCACTTACAAACACAAGGATGGGTCCAAACAGAAAATATAAACGGGCAGAAGTTAACACACATACCCACTTGGCTGGACTAACACCTAAACTTGCTAATGCCATTAACATTAGCAGAATAATTGAAAAAAGAGAGAATAAAACCTGACTATGATAATACAAGAAGCTTCTGCAGCATTTCTGGACAAGAGGTGCTGAAGTCCTGCGTGTACCCAGCTTCACGGCGCATCCTCCTGTCCAGCCCCCTCCATAAATCAAAGCAGAGTGGTAGATTGCTAACTTCAGAAGACGGAAAGATTATGTTTCTGTCAGTAAATCTGCATCCTGGTGTCTTCATTTCAAGCCCACAGTGTATGTCCTCCATGTCACTGCTGTCAACATTATCCCTACAATAAATTAGAAAGCACTCAAGATGATGGATAGGCCATGCAGAAAAGTAATAACTATTGAAGGAAAGCCAGCACCAACTGCCACTCATGGAGAAAGCCCTAAATTTACTGACTTCTGCAAGCTCTTGAGGAATAAATGGAGAAATCAATAGGAGATTACAGAAATACACATTTTTAATTATTAAAAAGCCCTAGTATTGATCTGTTTCTTTTTTTCCCAGAATACCATTATAGAGATTTATAAATGCGTGCCTATTCACTTCATTGAAATCTGCCAAGAATTTAGATGAAGGGATCCTATCTCTGTTTCTAAAGAAAAATGGCACACGTTCACTGTTTCCGAATAGTAGTGATCCTCCTTCAAAAGCTACTATTTCAGGACAGGAGGTATTCAGATATAGGCTGCTCAGACTAAAAGAGATCTCCTCCTCCTTTTTACATTTAAAAACATACTTCCATTGAGTGCCATAGAGAAGAAAGTAGCTATCATAAAACTCACACTTCCCCCCATAGTCTTTAAATCAGGATTAGGAATTATATTTAAGTAACATGTTAATAATCCCTCTTGCTTGAAAAAAGAAAGTTTATTTTTGACATTAATATCATCCTCTGTGTATACTGGTCTTTTTTTTTTTGGTAAGAAACAGGGAGACAAAAACCAGATTCTTAGCATTAAGATTTCTACATATACTCAGCATGAAGGAGACACCAGACATCAATCTGCAAAAAGCTTTCATGTCACAAATCAAAAGATTCTTAGTGGGAAGCCTACCTAAACAGGTGAAGACTTTTTACCAAGCAATAAATTAGGACCCCCCTTATTTAAACCACTCTGTATCACATCCTTATCACTGTACAGCTCAGCAAAGATGACTTGGAATAAGCTTGGAAGGGAAGTTTTCCTCTCTTGCCTTTTTAAAACTCCTTTGATCCTCTTGCTTGGTTATTGATCAGAAATCGCTTAGTATACAATTACTAGTCAATGCCACTTTCCTCAGATAGATGAAAAAGCAAACAGCGTATTATTCTGGAGAAAAATATTCCTGCCTACAACATTCAAATATTAGAAGTCCTGCAAGAATTTCCTTCGCTTTCTGACCTCTGCCAGACCCAAGAGCACTGCCGCAACATGCTGCTTGAATGACATGGCAGAAATTAATTCCCATTTCCTATTCTCCTCCATTCTGCTGGCCGACAGCACGTCACCAGAGGATGGCACGGCAAACTTCACTTACAACAGCTAGTGCGCACCAACAGGTACTTTTTACATTATCACTTTCAGCTCCTTCTTTAGATGAGCAGTGCACGCCATTTGGGCTCTGTTTGTTCAGCCAATTATTGCACAACTTATGGCTTCTGGTCAAAAAAACTTCATAAGGAAAACACTGCAAGAAGTAGCGAGACACAGTGTTCAGCTCATAATTGAAGCAGAAGCAAGCATAAAAAGAAATCTTTAAAATTTTACAGTTTAGGCAAATAAATAAAGATAAGGTCAGACAGATTTTTCAGAGCTTGCACTGGCTATGGATTTTGTACTCTTTTCTGACTATGGCTGGCATAGAGAACATCTTTTACCCTCTAGCAAAAGTAATTTCTAAAGGGCTGTCTATGCATTAAATGGAGATGCCTCCCATATTCCGATCCACACATCCATTTTTCTGAAATGTGTAAACTTAAAATCCTTACCAAAACCCTCAAATCCCATAATTAGATATTTTAATTATTATTTTCAACCATGTGTAGCAGGTATCCATGTTTTCACACTTGGGAATTAGGTTCCACAGATAGAATTACAAGAAAAATGGTTTGTTGCTCTCTATGAACAATTTATTATCAACCATCATGTGCAAACTAGGCCAAGTCTAGCCACTGATGTTGAACCATAAGCACCACATCGCTTCGTGCAAGTCTCCCCTGCACTGACAGCAAGCTCATCTGACAAGCCAGATGATCACACTTCAGATTTCATTCATCATAGCCTTCCACTAGGAAAAATGAAACAGTCTCTGGAGCAGTAAATTGAATGAATTCATAGTTTTTATGCTATGAAAGAGCCAAGATCTTTTACTTCCATCTCAAAGAATCACCAGGCTCATCAAATAGGGGCTACACTTTGTCTCAGGTGAACTAACTCTAACAAAACCATGCCTAAAAAAAATAAGAAGCAGCGATCAGAACTCGAGAGTTCTTACTTTAAGAAAGATGGCCATAATATCTACAGATGACGATGCAAAGGGAACAGGGAAGGATGAAATCAGTTCGAACCAGGCATTCTTTGACACTTCCCACTAGAGTTGAGTCCCAGTACCGCTAAATTCCTTTTCCTACATCCAAAGGCAGGGCATCCTGGCAGGACAGGCTCTGTGTGCTGGTAACACACAGCAGCAGTAGTTGTTTGATTGATTCTGCACAGATACTAAATCCGTGGTAAGCATGCTTGGCTGAGGAGATTTACTTCTTGCCAGAAGACTTTAAGAATAAGCACATTAAAACGATCATACCAAATAAACATGACCCTTCATTTCAAATAAGAGGACTTAAGAGATTCATGAATCCTTACTGGTTTAGTGCAGAACGAATGCTTACACAACAGAGACCCAGCATGCCTAACTCCATTTTTTTTGTTCATCTCAGATCCAGGAGAAAAAAACGTCTGTGTTCCAGAATTGCCAATGAGTTATGCTGCTGATTGATAAGCCACAGCATCTGTACTGCAGTTTGCCCCTCTCTACCTGCAGAGGCTCCCTAATTGACAAAGTTAGTTCCAGCGAAAGCTTTCACGAAGACAAAGCAGCACTTCACAAAAAGTGTCTTAGCCAAACCACAAATCCTCATTTACAGGCAGCCACCTGCTTTAAACCGATAGAATAGGTTTAACATAATAATGCATTTAGAAATTAAGCAAATTGCTTCCCAGCAGCTTGCGATGAATTGTTTCCTTAAAAGAGGGGTGCTGTGCTTTGTGCACCTCAATAACCTGCCAGTGTCTTCAATGCATCCTTTGCACGTACCCGGTCAAAAGGAATGCCATACTTCTTCAGGATTGAGGGCGAAATGAGGGTCATCTTGTGACGGAGGAAAGCATCACATCCCTGAGAGCTTCCTGGGAAAAATCCTGTAGAGACATTAACAAGAGGAGCATCACTATAGGAGTATTATATCCAATCAATTATTTAAGCAGAGACAAAATGATAAAAATGAAAACCTGCCTAAATACTTGATATAGAGCAAAACAGGCATACAACTGAAGATGCCAGTAATTAGTACATCCCTCATTGTTTAAAATACCACGTAAATTTTGTGACAAAAAATTGCACATTGAGGCACGTAAGTCTAAATTCCATTCAAGTTGAGAGTTAGCATCCAAGTCTTTTGTGTCTGGGAATAAGTATCTTGGCCAAAATCTCAGTAAAATCCTAGCAAATGAAGAAACAGAAGCTGTCCGTCTCAAGTTTTGGCTTGTGCCCCAAACCCTGAGCCACCCCGGTTCTGAATACAGACAAGGAAAAAGTAACGCGCACGCACCCCCTGCTCCAAACACTGCCATGTCCTTTTTACACCTGCTCTGACAGGCTGCTGTTACTATCCTTGGGAAAGTAGTACAACACTCCTATGATTCCAGACCAATCCGCTCTACACAGCACCCCCAAAGGAAAAAAATAAGCATGTAGATGTTAATATTCAGTAAAAGAAAGAAAGGAAGCAAAACATATCCATCACAAAGCAGTGGAAGGAGGGACACTTGTTCACTGCCCACAGATGTCACTAACAAGTCTGGCAGAGGCAGTACCATCTGACTCAGCATCTCAGTGCTGTTAAGTGTTAAATTCTACCATAGCTACAAGATCCATGTTGAGCTATTAAAACAAATCACAAATAATCACTATAATTGTGGTAAAAACTGAACAAACCCCTTGATGTCGGTACTTTGCTCCCAGAAATGTCAGCTCAACCAACGTAACACCATTTTCTTCCAGACCATGTGTTTCACTCCAAGTGGGTGATTCAATAACAAATTATGTGTTTATAGGGATTAAAAAACATCACCATTTAGGAAAATAAATAACCCAAGCTCTGGAAACAAAACTAATTGAGGAGGCATAATGGAAGGGGTTTCAGAAAGTAAAAAGGATTACTGGATTCCAGGTTTTCTTATATTTTTGTACTAAAAGCATTTCAATTAAAATTATGACTGTCTGCTACCCAGTCTGTCATCCCTCTCTGCAGTTCCTCTTTTTAATGCACAGTTTAAGTGGCTCTCATTAAGCTACTAATAAAGAACCACATTTTAAGTGATTAGCACCAATAACATGGCAACACATTAACATTCTCCCCATGGGCTCCACAGCTCTCCCAGTGAGCCCATTTACAGCTCAGCTATTCATTTTCCATATTAATTGCACACTCATTTCTCCACAGTAAACTTCTTCACAGTATAGACCGCCGATGCCCAGGACAGGGAGAATGCCCAAGCAGTAACACTGTCCCATTGCAGTCTCAAAACATTACCCATCCCAACTTCCAAAAGGTATGAAGCAACAGAAAACTCAAAGACGAGATGATTGATAATTTGATTTTGGCTTATACATTGCCAACCATCGACGTGTCTCAAAAATTGATCATCAGCAAAAAGTAGTTACAAACGGCAAGAGACTTCGCATTGCTTATGTTGGACTTCGGTGTGGTATTTCAGATTCTATAGAATAGGTCATCTGGATTTACTGACTTCTTAATAGATGAAAATATCTTTTATAAAACCGGGCGAACGACTAAACTGGACTGTAGCTTTGAACTGCAACATCTCTGAGCAGTAATTTTTAATATAATTCGTATTTAGGGACCGTGGCTCTCAGTGCACAGGAAAACACCACTACCACACTGCAGGACATTTATTCTATGTTTATTCTACACAACCAGTTGCTCCCTTCAACACCCTCCCCTTTTCTATTCCAGTACAAAACAGTCAATAGAATGCCAGACTGTCAGCAAGAAATGTCACTACTATGACTGCCTACTTTCTGAAAAAGCAGTATCAGTACTTTTTTTGTTTTGCATCAGAATACAGTCTTCCAGATTTTCCTGCCTGTTTCTGCAGCACTAACTTCATCAACAGATTTAAATCATTAAAATATGCCTCACTGAAGATGGAACATGCAGATTTTGAGTTAATTATTCTGGGACAGGAGCTTTTTTTAGCTGGGAAACGCCTAGAACATTTGCAAGTGAACCAAAATAGCAACAAAAAACCCCAAACACAACATCAACAAATTAAAAAAATATATACTTCTGCAGTCAGACATCTTCCCTGAAGCTTCCAGTGTTACCAACTGAAACTCAGCAGAAATGTCGAGGACAGGACACGGCAGCCTGCGCTCGCTGCTCGTGCTGGGGGCAGGTGGGTGCTTGCAGGGCGACCCTGGCAGGCAGCCGGGCAAGAACTCAAACACCAGGTGTGTTCACAGGCAGCTGAGGCTGCCGCTTGGTACAGCCAAAAACGTACACACAGCCTGGGGAGAGGTGGAAGTTTACCACAGCTCAAGCTAGCCCTGCTTTTTCCCCTTTATTCTCCCCTTCCCCCCGGCCCTTTACTCTCCTTCCTCTGCCCCTTTATTCTCCCTTCCCCCCCTGCCCCCAGACAGCCCTTCTTGTATTGAAGAGATCCAGGAGGATGAGGCTGGAATAAAAGGAGAGTGACGAAATAAAGTATCATTATAGAGTGAAGTGAGAACTCCACTAGCTATTCTCCACGAACACTGTTGATGAATTTGTAAGCACTTCCCTACTTAAGGCTGAAAGTAATCAATGCTAATACTGAGTACGTAACATTTGTAATCTAGGAGGAAAGAACAGTTCCTACCACCCGTTCTCCCTGCAGAACGGGTTGGGGGGGTGTGTGTGTATATCGGGAAGAGCCCCCAGGGCTGCACCCCACACAACAGGAGCAACAGTTGTCACCTCACTGTGACAAACCTCATGTTACACGTGGAAATGAATGAAGGGTGTCTTATTCAAGCCATTTCCCAGGCATGGAGGCATTTGGTCTCAATGCCTCAGAATTCAAGGGGTTTTTCTTATGAATTTTAGTTAGGGTCACGGTGTGTCAGAAGACACAGGCTTCAAGAAAAGAGCTGCACTACTAGGAAAATTCACTGACAGGTTTCCTGATTCTGAAGATACACCAATGCAGCGGGTTCATCAAGCAGCTCTTGCAAGTGTAAATTAGAGCAGCCAGTTCAATGTCAATTCTTTATCAATTCATTTAAAACTCAATGGTAGGATTCTCTGCCACGATAATTCAGTTTTCACTGACAACACACCCATGTGTTTGTCCAAACACAGGAGGGAGCAAAGATTACCTTTCGCCAGGCGTTCCAATCTCTTGCCATGCTCTGGAGGTATGGCATACCTAGGAGAAAGTTAACACAGAAGAAAAAAAGGAATTAAAATCACTGTATAATGTAAAAACAGTGAAAGGAAAAGGCTAGAAACAAGTGTGGTTATAACTTTCAGCACAGCACATTTACAATTACTGTCTGGAAATACAACAAGAATTTTCTAAGTCTGGAAGGTATCAGTAATGCGTAATACATGGAAGAAAGCCAGTACTTTAATAAAAATCCTTAGACATGTTATATGATGTGTTATTTTCCTGCAATTTTTTTAAACAGCATCACAGGACTCCAGGTAGAAGGAAAACTGAGAAGACAAAGTAATGATACAGCACAGGAAAAAACAGAAATTAATCAGTCTAGGGAACAGCAAGCATGTTTTCCGCTGGAAAGATATCTGCAAAATAAACACATGAGGGTGTGCTGAAGAGTAACACACAAAAGATTTTGAATGGGCTGAAAAGGTGTGAAGGAGGATCTGTGTATACCAGCATATTTACAGCACATTAAGATAAACTTTTTCAAAGAAAACTCTTTCATTTTATCCAAAAAAGTAAATATTCTTCACAAGGGCTTGAAGCAGTCAAGCCTTATATCTATGCTGGATGGTATTGTCTGATGTGAAATAACAGAATTAAACTCTCTGATAATTTTCTTGATGAAGTGAAAATGAAACAGCAGGGTCTTTGAGAAAAAAAACAACAAACATTAAATGGTATAGGTAACAACTGTACACTTTGTAAAGACAGTTTTGTTAGACTAGGAGTAAAAAGAGCACAAAAGAATTTGAAATGTGGAGAGGGGGGATTTCCCCACACGTGCAAAGTACTGAATGTAACTCTGGAAAAATAATCAACTGCCTAAAATCCCACACAAGCCTAATAGCAATATTCTCCTGTGATCACTGGAAAACAGCAACAGAGTCCTACTCCTAAACCAACACCGCCACGCGAAGAGATGATGCGCTAGGCTATGGAAAACGCAGACCGTTCATTTCCACCACTCGGACGCCTTCCGAGCTCTTCTGCGCGTGGAACAGCTCACAGCCACTGCACACGCGCTAAGCCCGCTGCAGAAAGTTAAGAACAAGAAATTTCTGTTTTCTTACAGGCAATTTGGACACTTCGGTGTGCATTCATGTAAGGAAGACGTTAAGAACAACTTGAAAAAAAAACTGCAGAAGAGCTTCTAATAGTTGCCGAAAGTGCCACGTGCAACGATTATTTACAAAAATCAGCAAAATTTGAAATGGCTGTTTTTCCTTCCAAGAACTGTTAAGTTACGTTACTGCTTGGATGTTAAACTACCTCAATATTCACAGAAGCAAAAATCAGGTGACTTAAGATGTTATGCGCTCCGGTTATAACAAGGGTACTAAATACCATGATACACTTAAACATGTTTAACATGATGGCATACATAATAAAGTCAAGTGAATTTTGTAAATTATATTGTTTATATACGGCATCAAATTAAATGTGGCTCTCATACCTTTTTTTTAACAGAATTTTTAAAATCTGCATTTGTGAGAACGACATTTATTGTCAGCTATAACTTTTACTCAATGTGAATAATAAAAAATGCATTATTTTTGTTATTTCCAATAAAGATGTCAAACCCATCGTGCTCATTATAACAAACTGAAAACAGGATACTGTAGTGGGCAACCACGTGATCTCCGCAACAGGTAAACAGTATTGCTCTACTTACGATAGGATCTCTCAAAATACACCTGATTTTAGAGGACTTTCAGCCAGTCCCCTTGCTCAGCTTCTGAATTTTCAAGTCTAAAGTTTATCTACAATGTAAGGAGAAATAGATAGAAGTCATATCCCATATCATGTTTGTACAAAACCAGAATTTACCTATTGTGGTCTGGCAGGCTAGAAAGGATAACAAAGGACAGAAATCACACGTAGGATGCTTCCAGATGTAGACATTAAGCCGATTTAAAATGATGGCTTAAAAAAAAAAATCCAAGTGAAAATACTATGTAGTACCTAATCTTGTAAAATAATAAATACAGCAATGGACTCCCAACATCCTCCAACCAAAGTTTGACAGTGCCTTAAATTGCATAATTATCAAACAATTCAATTTCATTTGTCTGGGACAAAGCTAGTAGCTTTCATTTTACAAAGACCATTCATCACTTACATAAATGTGATAAAACTAATCCCGATCCAAAGCTCCTTTGTGGGATTAATGTCCCTTAAAACAGGGAAATGAGACATTCCATTCCTTCTGGGAAAAATGCTGAAGGATTGGGAAAGAACTAATTTACGGCTACAAGGCTGCCAATGATTAATGTAATATCCCCAGTCTACAATGCAACCTTCACTTAATTAGTGCCTGTAATTGGGAGTTGTAAAGATAAGATTAATTGAATCTTGAGGATGTTAAAAGTTTAATACATTGGAACATGGTTATTGTGTTATCTGAAACTGCAGACTGCAAAAGCCAAGCTGAGCTTTGGAGGGAACGGTCCATGGAGAGACAAAGAAAAAGAACTTGCTTGGATAGAAACCAGCGACAGAGGAGGAATTTCCAGCTTATAAAAAAGAACTATGTGTAATAATATACAAATCAGAATACCCTACCACAGAACAGCCTCTTGGTAATAGCCGACTTCAATTTTAGAAATTAACTTTTGTGTTTGGGCCGGTCTTTTAGGAAGCAGAGCCTATACATCCTTATACATCTATTCTGAGGAATTCAAAAAATTAACTGCAGAAGAGAATGAGAAGTAGGTCAAATTCTGCTTTAAGTTACACTCACAAATCTGACTGATTTACATAAAGATAGGCAATAAAGAAAGAATTTGGGCTGCTATTTAAAATCAGCAAGAGAAACAGAAGGCTTCGGCAAGTATTGCACAGATTGAGCTAGCTAGCTCAACCTAGACAGAAAATGATTGATTACAAGGCAGAATAACAATGGAGGCGACACGGAAAGATTAAAAATTGCTGCAATCAAAGGAGTACTGTTACTGAGCACATAAACATCCATGAAGGGCTGGCTTTTGTGTACGACCTTATGGTACCATCCTCCTGCTTTCACTATGAAAAATGGCCAGGCACTTGTTGGGGACAAAAATCCTTGACAGAGGGAACTGACAAAATGCTGTCATTCAGTACAATTTGTTACCATCACTCTTGCACCCACAGGCTGGGGCTCAGATCAACAGCAAAACATCTTTAATTCCAGGGACAACTGACAAGATTATGCATGGCAAAGCATATCCAGTAATTGCCTTTTCTATATGCATGACCTTGAACACTTCAAGATTTTTTTAACCCACCAAATAGTATGGTTATTTTCATTTAGTACCCCAGCCTAAATAATAAAAGTAGTAGGTTTCCTCTAGAAAAATACAAAAAAACCCCACCCCACCCTATCAAAATCTTTAAAAAAGCAAGCAAACAAACAAAACAAATCAAAACACATGTAAAACTACTTCCCTTCTCTGTCCCATTGAGATCATAGCACAAATGCACTCCATGAAGACAAGGAAAGAGACACAAAAACCCTCAAACAAGCAAAATACCACTTTTGCATCAATCGGCCAAAATAAACTACGGTTTCCACAGATTGAGCTGGGTCAAGACTATCAGACTGAGAACTGCCCAGTCCTTCACCCCTGTTGGCAGAAGCAGTTTCATCACATCTCTTTACCTGGGCAAGCCTCAATTAGCACAGAGCAGGATTAGCTTCGACTCAGCCTCGAGCTGACCCTCCCTTTTAACCACAGCAAAGATGGAGCAAGGATTTTCCATCACCCCAAACAACGTAAACTAAAGAGAAGCAACGGTGGTAGCATAAGGGCTGTTAAAACATTTAAGAACCACCTTTTTATAGACTACTTCTGCTTCAGAGAAGCATCTGCAACAGCCAACAGAAAACACAACAGTGCCAAAAATGCTGACCTTGAGCCACTGCTTCAAGTGCAAAATCTGTCCCTTCGGGTTCAACCCTATTCCCGAATAAAAGCAAAGTCTATGTACATAGTGCTAAACCAGCAACTGTTGTAAGATATATCGAGCTTCCAAGAAACTGGGCTTGCAAACAAACCAAGTGACTGATTTTTTAAGTACGTACTTCCAAGGGTCAGCCTTGCAGTGACTGACCAAGACAAAGGGCCAAGCTTAACCTGAAAACCTGCCACTCAGCAATCTGCCGGATTAAGCATGAATAACGTCCTGCTGCTTTGCCAGGGAACACAAGATTTACAGAATGGGAAAAAAATAAAATCTCAAGATAAAAAAAAGTTAAAGCTATATGACTCAAAATGTCATCTTACCCCAAAGTCAACAATCTGAAAGTAATATACTGATCCTCTTAAATTACATTTTTCTACTCTTTCTACCAAAACATGAGAAGGTCCCTGAAATAGATTAAGTATCACTTCTACAAATATGGAACTTACTGTTCTACGTGAAAGACTTCCAGCTTCCAAATTTGTTTCATGAAACCTAATTCCAGCATTTCTGATCTCTACTTCCATGTTATTTTCTGAGTTCTTGAGTATCCTGCAAAACTGTTGTAATTACCAGGCACCAGGGTCACAGGTCCACAAGGTATCTGCCCCAAAGCTACAAATGTGTTAGACAATCATTCCCCTACAGCAGTAGTTTGCCTTCGTTAACTTAAGTTTAACTGGACAGTCCCCTTTTTATCCTTAACACAAAAGAAAGATCCTTCCTATTTGCCATAAAGGATGTCATTAATAGCGTAATTTTCTTGGTGTTTTGTTTATTCCCCTGGAATGGCTTGATGGATGCGGATAATTATCAGACTATAAAAGCCAGCAAATGTGCTATTTTCTATCGCTCTAAATCATCAAACAAATAAAGTGTGAAACAGCATTTCTGAATACAATTTTCCCCTCTAATGGCTTAGAATTATTATCAGGAACAATGAAAATAAATAAGCAAATGTCTTGTGAGTTAAGAATCAAATGACTGTGTCAGTAAAAAAGAGCAGACAGACCATCCTGGGATACAAGGACCAGTTCAGAAGCCATTAAGGGATGGCATAACAGGGAGTTCACCATAGCAGCAGCACCTTCCAGCATTGGGTGCTCTTCAGGGGCTTTCCAGTCTAGCTCAGATTCTGCCCTCACCGCTGCTTCTTCAAAGGGGGTGCAATGCAATTTTGTTGTCTCCTTGGCCACTGAATGCTATTAAAAACTTTATCCATAACAAAGGCAGTCCTCAGCCTGCTCACGCCCTCTCCGTGGGTTTCCTCCCTCTAAGGAGAATTGTTCTCTCCTGAAGCCATCACTAGCTTTGGCAGAGGACCAGACCGTCCCGTCCCTTAGTTCAACCTCCCCCAAAAGCTTCCAAGACCTTTTCTTGCTACAGTGACACACACAGAGAATTTCTGACAGTTACACCACCTTGCCTCCCCACCTCATTACACGTCAGTCTCTCCTTGCACCAACACAGAGCAATTAAGCAGTGATCAGATTACTAAATCTCATGCACCCACCCTCTACTAGAGACTGGGCACCGTGGGCAGAAGGTTCAACCACAAGGCTTTGGAAATGTCACTTCAGTCCAATTCATGTGAGAAAGTAAGAAAGTTAATTTCACAGTGTCTGCACAAGGTCTGGCCAAACAGGCCCCACATAGTTTAACATGCCATAATTACTGAAATAAGGAACAGAAACAAAAACAGAACAGCACACTTAAAATGCCTATGACCATGTGTCAGGCTGGGGGTTAGTTATCTGTCTTCAAAGCAGATTTATCTGTGCCAGGAATACTGACCCTTTGAAGATTCAAATGCCAACCTACTCTCAGTCATGACAGGCAGAATAAAAAACTATTATTTCAATCTCTGCAAGACAAAGTGTGTCCATAAATGCATAATCTGAACCCTGACCTTCAACATCTTTAGCCCACACGATAGCAGCAATGCATCCAAAGAAAACCCCTATGTCTATCGAGAATATTTATCACCCAATAGAAGCCATTAAGAACCACCACTACATACAGGGTAGTCCCTCATTTGCAAAGTTTGCATCCTGCTCCTAAGGCCTAGTATTTCTACAAGGTAAAACACTTACAATATTACAGCTCCTAGCAGTGTCAAATTAAAGCTCACAGCAACAAAAGCAGGGGTTTTCCACAATATTTCTAAGCCGTTTGGCAGTCTGTATGAAAGAAAAAAAAAAAACACCCTCAAAAACAAAAGGCATTTCAACAAGAAGAATGGATTGCTCCTTCATCAACAGCACTGTCATCTCCCTGCCTTTCATGGGCACCTCTCTTTTTCTCACCTTTACTTTCCTCCATGTTCAACCTCCCTTCATCCCCCTCTCCCTCCCAGTTTGTTAAAAGACAGATATCAACTCTCTTTCTCCCCCTCTTCATCAATATCTGAGGTTACCCCACAGTGAAATTGTCGTAAGCATCCAGTTTCCCTCCTCAAGATCACCATTGGGAAATGAAAATATCTCTGGCCTCCCTCATCCGTCCCCTTCTGTTGTGGCTTCTTTACATCAAGAATGCAAAGCCATGCTCTGGAGATAAGATCGCACATGGATCAGAGAGCTCCTTGTTCCTAGGAAAGAACCTTTATCAAGTGTCTGCAGTTTTATCTTTAATGGATCATTTTACAGGACAACAGATGATGGAATTCAGTATCTTTAACCAGCAGTGTCAATGATTTCAAATAACGGTATTTTTATTGAAATACACATAGGGAGAAAGATAAACACAGAGGCTGGGGAGTATCTGCTCAAAAAGCCATAATAAGGAGTAAATAGGTAATGACAGAACAAGATTACAACCACACAAACACACCAAATCAACCTGTCTTCTAAAGCTTGGAGAAAAATGAGCTCTGCAGACAGCTGCTCAAATAGAGCCCTTTGGGAACCAGCACAGGAAGAAAATCAGGACAAAACCTGCTCAGAAGGGGCCTGGCTAACAGTACGCGTTCTCAGCACTGACACCGCCGCGCCTATTTCACTCCGTAAGATCTCTTTTCCATGCGCATCGCTGGCTGATTATCAACCCCATTGCCAAGCACAATACGAAGAAACAGCAAGCAGTTTTGCTAATAGAACAGCAAGCAAGACGAGAAACTTCCTTCCTCCCTTGAGAAACTAAAGTCAGTGCAATTGCAAATCTCCATTTGTTTTCCAGTAACGACGGGCAGAAAATCTCAGCTCACCCTGGAGCTGGGATGAAATCCTTACGGGTTGACTGTTGGGAGATTACAGTCAAACCTCACCTGTGTCGATCACACACTGCTAAAAGACTCTTTAACCACTAAACTTGTCATGAGGCAGAAATGGTGTTGAAGAGGCATTAGTTTCAAGAACTGACATTAGACAGCAGCTTTTTAGAACTCAGATTTTAAAGCAATATGAATTTTCAAGAGGTATACCTGAACTCATAACTACAGGATTTGCATAAAACAACCGCGCAATGAGCTACTTTCACAGTGTTTCACTAACCTAAAACTCAATGAACACAAAAAGGAGATTTTTCCAGAACTCAAATGCAATTTTTAAATACTACTTTAAACCAGAGAGTTTAATATGAACAACCATCTGCTCTTGGAAAGACTATCAATGTACCAGTCCAGTTAGCTTCGTAGCAACAAATGCCAGGCACAAAGCAGAAAATTACAAATCGCATTGGAGTGACTCTCCTTCCACATGTTCAAAATAAATCCATCGTCTGCTTCTGCATCCAGTGAATCAGCAGTATGAAGGAGGTATTTTACTAAGAAAAGGTGTTTTGGGAAAAACATTATGAAATAATTTATCCGTTCAGTTTGGCCGAGAAGATAATTAGTGTACAATTCAACAGAGATGAATGACTACAATATTCATCCCCTTGCCATTCTACATTATTTGTTTTGAAGAACCTGATCACATTAGATTTATTTCCCAAAACTGGCAATCAGATTATTAATTACCGGTTGCTTTTTGTAGTGGATACTGTACAAATATAAAGAAAAGGGAAGATTATGCTTCAAAGACCTTGTGTTCTAAAAAAACCCACCTCACTGCAACTCAAGAAACAAGGAGAGAAAAAGGTAACCAGGGGAGATCATGAGAAGATAAGGAAGACTTGGATCTGTTGGAGCGAGTCCAGAGGTGGTCCCAAAGATGATCCGAGGGCTAGAGCACCTACGCAGACAGGCTGAGGGAGTTGGGGGTGTTCAGCCTGGAGAAGAGGCGGCTCTGGGGAGACCTCAGAGCAGCTCCCAGTACCTAACTGGGCCTGCAGGGACACTGGCGGGGGGGGCTCTGTGTCAGGGAGTGTAGTGATAGGGGGAGGGGTAACAATTATAAACTGAAAGAGGGTAGACTTAGATTAGATATACGGAAAAAATGATTCACTGTGAGGGTGGTGAGGCACTGGCACATGTTGCCCAGAGCAGCTGTGGATGCCCCATCCGTGGAAGTGTTCAAGGCCAGGCTGGACAGGGCTTGGAGCAACCTGGGTTGGTGGAAGGTGTCCCTGCCCATGGCAGGAAGGGTGTTAAGGTCCCTTCCAACCCAAACCATTCTACAATCTTACGATTTATTGGACATAGGACACACATGCTCCTGCTTACTGCCTTTGGAAAAAAAACATGGATAATTGCCTACAGAACAAAAAGAAACAGAACAAAGGAAATCTGCTCACTGTTAATGAAAGATATTTTTGGATTAGGAAACCCCTGGTGCCAGCTTCTACACACACACCCTTTTCTTTTTTGAGGAAAAAAAACCCCACATACCAAAGGTTTAATGCTCCTCACCCATCAAGCTGCAGTTTCAAACCACAGCTACTACTTTGAAGCCAGCGCCTATGCTCTTGTCAGCATCAAAGCTAGAACTGTTACAGCTAAGATTTGATAAAGATCAGAGACAGTTTGTAAAGTTTCCTTTATCTCTTCTACTTGATCCCCTTTGTCATGTTGATTGGCCAGTTAGAAATCAAGTGAATAGAAACCCAGCATAAATATTACTTAGAACATTAACTGGTTAACAATTGCACAGCGCTGGGACGAATCAGAGGGCTATTTAAGTACTGTCATTACTATAGCCTTCTGCTATTTTAAACTACACTTGCACTGCACTTGGCATCACCTAACGTCAATTTTCTCTGCTGAGTAAAGAAACATCACCCCACCTCACCCTGATTTCTGCCAACGTGCTAACAAAATGTGAATAAAGACAAAGCTCTGCAGTACCACTGTTGGTTCCTTCTGGTCTTTCCAACCCCTGCTTTCTGTGCCATACCATGCCAGAATTTGCAAGCTCAGTCTCCCACAGGGCCCAAGTCAGGTCAGGCTGAAAGAGCTGTATGAAGCACGGAAGCACATCTCCCTCCCATCTTGTCTCAGTGGCAGCGTGCACTGTTCAGAAGGCTCAGTTATTAAAACCAATCTGTGATCCTGTCAAACGTCCATAGATCTTCATTTCAAATCAGGCCTGAGCTTTGAGCAGACCCTTTCAAAACACAAGAGTGAGCTGCAGCAAGAGCCTTCTTGGATCAAAGGCATGCTTCCCTCAATCCAGACTGGGACTACTGAGCTGTGATGAATTATTAGTGCTGGTGGAAAGAGCAGTACACACAATAAACACTGTCAGCGGAGTAGAAGCCCATTTGCAGACACTACTCTAAAAATAAGGATGTGATCACAGATCAGCATCACCACCTGCCAAGATTATGGAAAGGTACAAAGACAAACCATAGATCGGAAGGATCTCCACTTTGCTAGGTTAGGTACAACAACTCACAGATGAAACCCAACCTCTAAGATCTTATAATTTCAACAAACTACCTAAACAGGCCCACTAAAGATGGACATAAAATGCACAGACTGAAAACTAACATGGCAGCAAAGTACATACTAACACCATGCCTTTTGCAGTATATTTAGACAAGAATAAGAAACAGAAAGAGAAGAGGGGGGAACGACATGCACAGCACAGAGCTGAGTGAAAGAAGGGAGACCAAGTGGGTCCGAGCAGCCAGCTGGCTGAGGTAGTTTCATCTGTTCTCAGACAGAGCAAGAGTCCCTCCTCAGGCAAGTTCCATAGCTGACCCCATCAGTCCAAGCATCTGGCTTGATCTTCACAGCATTTTCTCTCGAAATTAAACGAGGGTGAACAAAGAAAGGCAGCACACCAGTCCTGCCTCCCCAGAATGCCATGCCTCCTCTGCATCGGAAAAATTATCTTTTAATAATCTGTCTACAACAGCATAATAAAACACAACAAAACTCTAAGTCTATTAAAAAGAAAAATCTCCGCTATTCCAATCGCAGGCACCTGATTGGGAAGACAATCCACATCACACAAGTTAGAATTCATTCAGTCTCTGTACAATATGCCAACACCTCGGATTTCTAGAGCAGACTATCAGCTAGCACCGTTCCCTTTCTAATGAGCTTTACATCATCCTTCACCCACAGCACCACCTCCAGGACGCACAGCACGCCTCAGACCCGGAGGCAGCCCAGAGGAAGGCTTGTTTGAATAGGAGTAGTATAGCGTGGTTTATATTGATTAACTAATGTCTGCGGTATATGAAGCCTGAAAGGCTGTATTAATAACTCACTGCTGCACTGCTCTCATTTATCAGTGAATTACAGGAGGATGCAACTCTGCATCTCAATATATCACTCCTTTCATGAATCTCAGAACAAATCAACATGCACGTGGATTCTCAATGCAGAAAGCCTATTCCAAAGAAGCTTTCACCTAACAGTTTTGGAAGGGGTAGGAGAGTGAAAAGCTGTTTGGCCTGGCCATACTTTATCTCACTTTCCTTTTATTTCTTTTAATGAATATCACTGTTCCTTCCTCTATCCCTTTTATCAACAGAAAAGGGTCTTGCTTTGCCAAATCTGCCTGAGAGCAAATGGTGTTGCAGTTAATCTATAAATCAACCACCACCATAAATTCTACTCTTTCTCCATCCAAAACTGCAGAGCTGTAAAACAGATTACACGGGATAGCAGAGGCAGGAAGGAAATTTGTGAGCTGCAAGGAGTCCATCATGGCCAAATGGCCTGCCCCTGCCCCTCCTTTCTCCCCCAGTCCACCCCAACAAGCCTATAAATCTCTATTGTCAGGCGTGGAACACACAAACAGCAAGCGTGCACACACATTTACGAGCAAGGCAACCTCACACACTTTGCATGGAAGGCTGATCCAGACCTTGGGGGATCAAGGGAGGAAAGGCTGCAGAGTCTTCTTCTGAATTCCCCCAATGCTAAGAAATAGGAAAAGTCGGGGGAAAAAAAGTATCTATACGGAGCAAAATGAAAAGTCACAGTGTAACAAATTCAGAGTCCTCAGTTCCCTCAAGGGCAAAACACATATGAGATCCCAGCTAATCTAGCTTTAAGAAACTCACAGGATCTCCAGGGTGCAAGGGTTACTGAGATCCCAATAATCAAGACTTATAATCACATCTGATCAATTCAGCAATTCAACTGCCTCATGCAACGGCCCCCTAAGGGAATGTAATAGTTAGAAGGCAATAAATGATGCAAGGGACAAGTGCCCTTCCCCCCTGCTGCCACACAATTCAGTATCAAACATTAAACCCAGCTGCTTTAAATGAGATTACATCAAGCTCACAACAAACTGCAACATACGCGATAGTGTGTTAAAGCAGAGGGATGGTGCAGCATGCCACGTGGGGGAAACGGGGATAAGGACCCAGCACCCTGCATGGAAAATGAAGATGAGAAGCTGCAAGAGTTAAGCTCCGTGAGTGTATTAGGTCGTTTTCTTTCTCCAAGATAGTTTTCCAGGGATTAACATTTTCTACCCTGGGGGGCCGGGGGGGGAGGATAGGACAAAAGTTCCGATTAAGACAGCTGCAATGTTCCCTAAGAAGGGCGCAACATGAAAAATAAAACAATGAAAAATAAAATCAGCAGTGTGATCCTCAGCACTTCATATCCGCAGCTGCTTTAGTATATGCTTTCAGCCAAGAATACAGAGCACTCCTTTTACAATCCTCTCCCAGGGGAACAATCATGTCTTGCTTTAAATCTCCCCATCATATCACTGTTAGAAAATGTAAGCTTTCCCTGTTGATAGTGGCATCAGTTACAGATACTACAAATTTATTAAACTGTAGATATTACAAACAAGTCCTCCCATGGACTTGTTTTCCTCGATTCCTACAGACTTACCCTACATTGGGAACCTTGCTAGATACCTGGAGGAAAGAAAGCAGAAATTCTAAAACACTTTAACCAACAAAGTTTTCAGGTAACTCCACGTACTTTCAAGTGAGCAGTCTCAGGACTTTTACAAGTCAGAATTCTAGAAGTGTTTCTTTTAAAATGTAATTGTATCTGTGACCAGTGCTTTCAACTAATCATATTATTTTAAAGTTCCTTTGGTAATTTGTCCTTAGTTCTGCATAAACTGCTGTTCTGGCATAAAGTGTACTTTGTGATATCAAAGTCAAACAGATTAGGCATGATCCACTTTCAGCAAGGGAATGTTTTGGAGAGGAGGCCATATAACTTTAAGCTAAAGCTGGCTCCTTATTTTAATTAAATGAGATTAAGCATCCATCATGATAAGGAAACGCGGACATTTCATAAAAATCAATTCCCATCCTCAGTGTCACTCTGGTTTAACATCTGCAGTTTCCAAAAGAAAGAATACAGTATAATATCCCATTAGTACTTACAGAAGGTATATTAAATATTATACAGCAAGATCAGTCACAAAATATCTGAGAAAAAGAACCTTATTACCCAGTCAGGTATTGCAGTGTTGACAAAACACGATAGAGACATTACACCTCCGAAATATATCCATCAAATTCACATTATTGAGATTTAAAGTTTCCTTCAGCACTTCCCTACCACAGGAAGCCCTCAAGGTAGGTATCGCACATTTTTAGAGATGAAACGAAGTGATGGTGGAGTATCACACTGTTTAAAAATAAGCTTTTGAAATTGCAAGGGCTGAGAAGCATACATTCCTCAATAAAATGCTATAATAACCATGAAGTATGAGGCTTGGCATTCAGTTTTGTTGCTTCTGTCATTATAAAAATCAGTCTTCTGTCAGCATCGTTTGATAATACGCTCTTATGTTAGATCTCAGCATATGAATGTATAAGGTAATTATACATAATATGTATAATTGATACAGTAAAAACTCCTACCACAAGAGGTTTAATACAGGGCTGCAAAATGAAATACATTCCAACTTTTTAAAAAAACTGGAAGACAGACAACAAAAGGTTGTAATTAAACTACTAATGGGAGAGGGACATTTTATTGTCATTTGAGAAAAAAGCAAGCAAGTGACTCAATCTGGCAGCTCCCTGCCTGAGAAGCTTAACATGAAGTTACACAACAGCTCCTAATTCTGGTATTTTTGATGGGAAGTGCCCACACCTTCCAAGCTACCTCTTCAGCCTGTCAGACTGATTTTCCAGCTAAAAAACAACAACAGTGTGACTACAATGTAGACCAGATGCATACGCCTGAGAAACGGCGCATCAGAAGAGATTATCATCTTCAATATGAGGCAAGTATAACGCGAAAGGAGCAGCATGGGTATCTTCGCAGCAGCAGTCATTATGGCTAAAGATATATAACAGTGCTCATTCTTCTTGGTATACAACAAGACAGAATTTAACAAATAAATGCACTGCAATCTACAGGTATAGATAAATCACTTTATGAGACTGGAAGCAGGAAAAAAAAAAGCTGTCTTCCATTACCCCCTTTTCCTCTCCCTCATCACTGGATGACCCTTTACTGCTCAAGTACTTCACTTAGCACTGAAGGATCCTTCATCCTGCACCCCCATGACAAAACTCTGTGTAGACAACTCATATGGCTGCAGCTTGTTCTACTCTGCTTATGGAAAGAAACAGCACCAGAAAGTGCTGGCAGCAGGACTTCTCTGCAGTGACAGAGACACACATTAATCAAGGAGCTGTACGACCAAGCAGATGCTCATTAGGTTGTACAAAGAAGCCACCTTCAGTTGTTGAGGCACAGACATTTATTTTAACTGTAATTCCAACAGCCCCCAAAGCACCTGTTTTATAAGAGGTATAACCCAAAATTCCAGAGACAGAAATGAGAGACACATACAAAATAATACTTCAATAACTATCTCCCTGACCCACGAGCCAGATTCCTGTCTCAGCTTATCTCTGTCCACTGAGGCAGCTTCTCATGGTCCAAACCTATCACCCAGACCTCCCTGAGAAGATACTTCACCTCTTCCACAGCAAATAAACATTGAGATTTCTTGTAGAACACACTTGAATGAGGTCTGGGAGGCAACCTCAATCAGCCCGATTCCTTCCTCACCTTGCCTTCATAAGGAAACAGAGCTGGTGGCTTTCACCACTCTTACACGCTACCCTGCAAAGCAGGGCTTCTGTGCACAGCCTGGAATAAAGTAGCCTAAGATAATTTACAAGAGACATGAAGAAAGAGTTATGGTTTTTAACACGTAATTCTGAAGCAGAATACTACCAATACACAGAGTCCTTGGTTTCACTGTATAAATATCTCTGACAGCCCAAACAATAACTCTGCATCTTATTTTAGAGCTCAACCCCAAACTGGTAGACTTCGTAACTCTCCATACTCCTGCTATTCCCTGAGGTGCTTCTAAGATGATCACTGTCAGAGTCAGAGAGTCTATAAAAAGGATGAAGGAAGCTGGGAAATTTCCACAGAGGTGGTGCCAGAAAAACAGAGCTAACATTTTAGCCATCCTTGAGCAAAGCCAGGCTGCACCACTGGAATTTCATGACTGCAGTCCAAGAGCTCCCCCAGCTGAGCTCTGGGATGACTTGCAATCGCAACCAGAAGACGGCTGCTCGGGTACCTGGAAAGTTCCAGGTCTGCTCAAAGGGGTTTTCAGATTTACTCCTCCGAAGCCAATGCTTGTTCACAGAAGAGCTTGAGAACTCATCAACAGAAGCTGTCATAGTGAAAAACAAGGAAGAAACGACTTGGGCAAGTGGCATACTCCTGCCTTATGCTTAAGGGAACAGTAGGGGGGCCTGCCAAACCAGCAGTGGCATCCTGTCACAATACATCTAGTTCTGTGTTATACACTGTCATGTATATAAAAAAACCCTCCACTGAACGGGAAAACGTTTTGCCCAAAACATGGTCTGTTTTCTCCCAGCTGTGTAAGGTTTCTAGAACTAGTGACTGTAAAAGAACTATATAAACACAGAATGGCTGGTTAAAAATCCTTCCCTCCTTTCTAAGTGGGGTAAATGCTTTAAAAAAAAAAAAAAAACAAACACACCACCAAAACCACAAAAAAACCCAAACAACAACAAACCAAAAAACAAAAAACAACCAGGTGTGGAGCATGTTCCTGCTTTGATTTTTAACCAGCAACACCTGAGCTCTTTCAGGTTTTCTGATTTCTCTTCTCTGTTCCAATTATAAGCAGTAGCGACTGAACTCTTCGACAACTGAAACCCCTCTTAGGGGAATATTAGGTGTTCTCCAGCATCTCCTCAAAATCCTCAGAAGATCAGACAGAAATAAAAGCTACCAAGAACTTGTAAGATCTGATATGTGCCAGATACAAATTTCCATCTACAATTTCCACTTCTTTCTGATTCTTAACCTCTTCACACAAACAGGCTACACAAAGGTGTTTCAGGTTTTCCTGTTTGGAGGTTTGTTTGTTTCTCTACTACGCAATCTGTATTTCCCATGGAAACAAAAGCAAACATAAAGACATAAGGAAAAAACACTGTTTAGTAAAGATGAGGCAGCAGCTTCATGCAATGAGTTTACCATCCTTATGATATACACAGTATGTGGATATGCACACATTGCATCTACAGTATTAACAAAAAAACCCAACCTCAAAAAAACACCCAAATCACCAAAACCTCCCACCAAACTCAAAAAAAAACCCAAAACATGACCAAACCAAACAGCATGACGTTCTTAAGATGCATGTAAGCAGAAAACCAGTTTAGGTCAGGCTAGAAATACTTCATGTATACTTCATTTAGCATCTGTTCTCTTAACTGTTGCTCACAATGTGAGAGTTTGCAGAACAGCCGTTATTTTCATGCTGTAACCAGCTTCTCTTTTCAAGGTCATCTGTTCTGATTTCCACTTTTTGAAAGCGATAACCCTATTCTGGGCTCGGAACAAAAAGCAAGATGACGACAGATGAGGCAGAACTGAGTAACACACAGGTAGGAAAGGAGCGGTCAGAGGCAGCCATGATCACACGACCCTAACGCAAACGTCAGGTCAGATGCTCATACAACTCTGAGCAGCCAACTCTTTGGTGCTGACGTGCTGAGACCACCACACTGAAGACAACACTGGCTTTGCTGGCAGTCGCTGTGCTGTATGGGCAAAGGACAGGCAGTGCTTCTCGTGTGCTGGTGGCACCATCTACTGGGAACAGGAACCAAATAAACAGGGCTTTGAATGAACGCTTCTGAAGATGAAGGAAAAACCTGACAGTATCTAAACTAAGAGCGTGTCACATTTCATTTGTAAGCCAGAGATACGTTTCTTGAGATCAAGCTTGTTTAAACAGAGGTATCGTAAGAGATTCTGCAAATTCCTTGCGCATCTGCCTGAAAGAGGGAGACTAAGGATCAGGTATGCTGAGGAAACAGATTTTCTGACACGTTGGAAAGATTTTTTAAATTCACGTTAAGACTATAGCTGAATGTTACAGATTCAGCCCCTCCCTTCCACTCCTTTTCAAGATTAAAAGAACACTATATCCATTCATTACAGCCTCTTTGCTGTCGGTAGCTTTTATATGCCCACAGGCACTAACAGCCTGGAGATATCTGGTGTCACTGGGGACTCGTATCACAGAGAGATGGGAGGATCTCGTCTGCCACTGCCAGGGCACAATGACAGCAGCTTCACAATGACATTTAAGCTCTAATTTGCACGCAAATGTCAATATTTATTAGTCACATCAAGATCTTCAGCAAAGCTCTTCTGGGTTGCTAAGTCTCTGTGGTTATACTTTTAAGTAGGAGGCTTGAGAAAGAAGAATACCGGCTCTTGGTAACTTAGTTCAGATTTCTCAGGTTCTTAATTTCATCCTTATCTATTGATTATTTTTGTGGAAAGTTATTTCCAACCAGTCTATGCATCAGCCATGTTGAAAAATGCTTACCGTTAGAAATTCTAAGAATTGACCATGAAAAAGCAACCCTTTGACCTACCTTATCCCTGGAGTTGTAAGCATATTTACATATTTAAATAATGGAAATTTTAAAGTAACAGATGTTTCCTGCCTACAGCACAATCCAAGAGCAACAGTCTTTCATTATTAAAGTGCATCTGAAGCAACCACACATTCCCATCACCATTTGCTCTCCCACATTAGTGGGAGTGCTCTCCTGCGCATTAGTTCTCAAAAACCCCCAAGTGTTGAAACCTGGTTTTAATCGTGATGTCAGCAAGTCTCCCTAATTCTGCTACTTTTCTAGAAAGTTGGAATTAGGCCTCTGAGCAAGTCAGCATGAAAGAAAGTGTTGAGTAGGAGAGGAGGAAACAAAAAAACCAAAAAAAACCGGAGGAAGTGAGAGATTAGGTAAGCCTGATGGAATCAGGTAGATGTGAGGAAAAGGATATTGCAGTGGTCTCTAAGTAGAGGGCAAAGGTACGTAGCCACCATCTATTAGTACTCTGTCACTTACCAGGATTTTGGCTCCCCAAAATGCAAGTAGTTGATACTGTAGAGATCCATGTCCTCTGTATGCCAAGCAAATGTTGTCTTCCACATCCCAAAGTAGAGGTAGGGAGTGTTTACACCTTCTATGATAATGCCACACTCGTGTTCCACCATGTCTAAGAGGGTGTTCAGATTGCCAATATTCCATTCTTCCACATCCTGTAATTCAGAATAAATGTTTTGGATTGGAACAGATCAGGACTTGCTATAGTAGAGTAACAGCCCACAGCTTCCTTTAAATGCCTTAAAACGTGGATATCCTAGTGTTATCTGCGTTAATTTAATTCCACCTCCTTCCAGAACGCTTACTTTTAATGTTCATCAATAACCATGAAAAGGATGTGTTACCGCTACTTTGTGGCAAAGGAATTGATTGCTAACTTCTCACTAAACGTGTTCTCTGAAGAGGCACTTGTACTATGCGATACCCTACTATTAAATAACTGTTCTACTATTAAACACATGATAAACTAACGGTAAAATACACTTCTCTCAATGATATATTCTATCCAGATGTTCTTCACCTGATGAACACATAGCAGCTAGACTTCAAGGTGGCCAAAGCAGCAGAGACCTCTACCTCAGCTCAGTGCTTCAGAGAAAGAACAGGGAAGACAGTCTTGTTGTTGTCAACATTCAAACAGAAAGAGCAGTAAGATGTTCTAAATCTGACAGCTGGCTTTCTCTACTTCAATATGAAACAGTGAAGTCGCATAAACTGGTACAAATCTTTAACCTTGAGATTGCCTGAAGAGTAAGAGTCTCCAAAAGGAAACTAAGAGTCTCCTTCACACCCCTTTTCCCCAGCGCACTTAAGGTGCATGCAAGTAACTGGTAAGTACGCGAGCAATCCCAGCTTCATGCTGCTTGCTGCAGTAATGGCAAGACAGCGAAACACAGGCTGCTCAATCCTGAAACTTTCTGTATCAACCTGAAAAAAAAACCACCCAAGGGCAGGGAGGAAATGGCTAAAAAGCAAGATGAAAGGTGAGATGATGCAGAGGGAGAATGTTGTTCATGACTCTCACACCTCAATACTTGCAGCAATGTCAGTAATTGGACAATAGGAAACATTCTTTAGGTGTGACTGGTAATTCAACTATTTAATTTCTGCTTATAGGAAACAGAAGGTAACACAATGTATATTCAGTACATTGCAGAACCTGCTTCTCCTAAAGCTTGCATTTGTGCCTGGTGATGTCACCTCCCCTGATCATACTACGGACAAGAACATGAAACTCTCATCAAAGCACCAAATACTATGGATAACTTTGATGTCCATGGCTATGAAGACCTCAGATATCTATGTTTATCCCAAATAATTCCATCTTAAAACATATTGATAATAAACTTTTACATTAACATTCAGTTTATACTGCAGACAATCAGACAACACTCCAAAAAAGGGCAACTTTCCACTCAAAAGGAAACTACAGAGAAAGGGCACTGCTTTAAATTATCTGCCTAAACAGAGTAAGAAGATAAGCAACCTTTATCATTTACAGCAGAAGAAACTGCAACAGAATTGCTTTAAGCCTAGGATGTAATTTCACCACGGAAAAGGTTAAACAATTTGAATTGTAAAATAATTTAGCGCACAGGTGCGTTGTATCCCAATATAGCTGCCTACAAAGAAAAAATCCAAATGCAAATATTTTTGTTAAGAATCAAAAGTATTTTTGATTAAGCACCCAATTCCTTAAAATGCTGGTTTTTCTGGCTCTCGAAGATGCTTCAGCAGAAATATCTATTTTATTCCCTTTTTAAAAATAGAAAAAAAAACCCCAAAAACAACAAAACAAAATTAAACCCCAGCATGACAGAGATCAGGATCAGCAGCTTACTTTTGATTTACCTGCATGCCATCACATACATCTGGGCACAACATTATAGCAGTCCAGTTTTCTTTAACAAACTTTTCTGCAAGCTAGATAAAATTTTTGGCTACACTTTTTGTAAGAACTCGTTTAAATCACTTTTGTCCTCATTCTTCTAGTAAAACTAAACTTTTCACAGCTTCCATTGACTATTAACCTAAATCTCTGCGGAAGGTGGGAATTTAGTCACACTTCCATAATGAGAGAAAAATAAAGTATTATTTGCTTTTTTTAAGATTGCTAATCATATAAATACTGAATTACTGTTTTCCTTAATGAGAAAAGAGCAATAAGGAAGTCAGTGTCCATATTCAAAATAAATAAAACAGAAGCATTTCACTCACTGCATCATAGAGTGAGCCACTGATATCAGCCCCATAAATTGGTGAGACAAAAGTGAGATTCTTCCAGTACTTGCGCTCCAAGTCTTCAAAATCTTGATGGCGTGGAGTACAATACCTGGTAAGAACATGGAAAAGATAAGGATGTAAGAAGACCTAAGGAACACTCATCACAGGCAGATGAACGACTGAAAAGAAGCATGCATTTCAAAGTAGGCACACTCAGGAGGTCATTGAAGGTGCATTTCATTTTTAATTCTACTCAGATTCATATAATTTATTGCCTTTTACACCTTTCTACAAAACCTCTTAGCGCACACTGACAAACAGGATGTGCATTTTACGTGAAGCACCAGATCCCCACCCTAAGGACACCTGAGATGAAGTTATTACCCAGGGAGCTGAAGGCAGGTAAAGCACTCAGGTGTATGCTGTATTAGCAGTATTTCATAGTGGATTGCATAATGTCAGTATTGCTCGAGTTAAAACACAAGGTACCCCAGAGCATTAAGAAAGTGACTCTGGAAAAAGGATGCCACTACAGTTTGTATCAGTTGGCCTGTCCCAGCTAACTGAAGCGCTCTGCAGAGTTCCCAGGCACTTCGGAAGACACTCACGTTATTAATACTGGCTCAGGCACCCCAAGATACTTGCATTTCTACCTCAGCAATGGAACCCATTTTCCAGAACAACCGTTAATACATCGAGAACTCTTCTTTGAGTCCCAAGCCATTCCTTCCAGACAGATTCTTAGCCAAATACTAACTTGGAAGAATCTTTCTATGCCAACTCCCAGAAGAAGATCTAAGATACGTCAAAAGCCACCAAGTTACAAACTTGTTTGAGATTCTGGATGCAAGCTTTCAAGAAAAAGCAATTGCCTCCAAAATGCTTCCTATTTAACAAGGCTGCATTTTCTTTTCAGCTTGTTTCTAGAAAGAAAGGCCTTCCACAGAACTCCCCCATTCACAACAGAAGCGCATCACTTAACACCAACATACTTCTCGCTATTCGCCAGACGCCGGTATTCTCCCACAGTCATAGGTTTCTTCTGTATATTATACTGGGTGAATAAGCCCGACTGTCCAGTAACCACCTGCTGAATAGGAGCTGGGATAACCATGTCATCTATGTCATCGTAGGTTTTTCGGGGCTTCCATTCCTTCGGAGGTATCACCTAGAATTAGGAGGGGGGAAAAAAAACCACACAAAAACAAACCATGTTCACAGCAGGCAAACAATTTCGACTGAAGAAAAAACTGTTCTAAGTGGAAGGTATTTCATTCTGCTGCTGCAGTTATCAGATATCAGCAGCCTCTCAAATAACCAACACATATGACAAGACACCTGTTCTGCATCTGCTGAAGTACAGGACTAGCTGGCATAGTTAGAGGGCTGACAGCCTGCCTGCTAGCAATCCCATCAGCACAGTGTCACAGAAGGCGGCCAGTGATGATAAAAAGATAGTTATACCAAGGAAATACACTGCATGCCAGAAGGACTGCACACGCTTTCCCTCCAGAACGGCATTCCTCTCTCACCTACCATTCCACAGAGCTTCCTGAAGACTCCAGCAGCTTTATCAGTATGTTGCCTATCTAGAAGTCCTTTTACAGTAGTCTAAACAACTATTCTGCCTAGAAGATGACTTACATTAGGGTTTTCTTGAGGGGCTGGGGTTTGGGAGGGGTGTGTGTGTCATTTGTTTAGGGGTTTTTTAACTAGGAAGGCTCAAAATCCCGTTGCATTAGTGCTGTTGATGTTCCTATATTTGTAGGTGACACATCAGGGACCAACTCCTTAAGTGAAAAGGGGTAAGGGGTAGAGAAGAACAAAAGGAAACCATCAGGAACACGTCCAGAATGCTCTCCTCACTCTTGGAGGCTGCGCAAAAAAAACCTGCTGCAAAGTAGTGCTGAACCTGGAAGAAAAAGCTGTAATTTTAAACAGAAGGGCTGCCAACAATTCTCGGCTCGAGATCAGAGAACAATCAGTAGGACATTCAGCGGGCATGTGGAATGAAAAAATAAAATATCTGCGATCTAATTTGCTGTAAGGATTAACCAAAAACTGTTAGGGGAACTGGAGGACAAGTTACTGATTTTTGCGGGCATGGTTCCTCCAGGATATGATGAGCCCTGCTTCCATTACTGAACTGCAGTTGCAACAGAGACACACAAAAATTAACTTGAAATGCTCAGATGTAGTCCTACAAGTAGAGTAATTTCCTTACAACATCTGGAATTCACCAACAACCTTTACTTTATTAATCTACCCTAGCAGACTCACCAAACGTAATTGCTAGTACACTTGAGTGGACAAGGAAACATTTCACAGAGAGCTTTTTATCAATACCCAGCTCTATTTAGAACCGTAATAAAAACAGTAATTGACCTGTGTTTTAGAAGAAATAAGAATTATTAAATGCCTAACAGCTTTATTAAGTTCTGCTAAATACCATACATAACTACCTTGTCAGAACAAATGACCTCTCTCAGCCTATGGTGCAACATGACACGGGCACAGAAATAACTCTAATCACCTAGTCCTGACTTTTTCCAAGCAGTTCTATGTCAAGTGCTGGACTTTAGAAGCTTCACAGGAAAAGTTCTCACAATGTTTCATCGGTTTCAGTGTAAAGATGCTGATGGGAAGGAAGCAGAATGATGTTTTAGAGCTGGCTGGAGAACTGCTTCCTAAAGGTCAAAAAGGTATTTTGGGAATGGCACACACATACAGGACCCATTTACAGGTCTAGATTCAAGTCAGCCTGAAGTGGTAGCCCAGACCATTAAAAAGGTCGGAGTAAAAAGTCTGCACCCATTCACATAGGTATGATTTAGGCCCTCTCCCCCATCCAAACCTAAGTAGACTTCAAAAGCTTGATGCTTTACCCGATACTCAGGGGGAGCTGCAAACTCACAGCCCCAGCCCTCGAGGACCCTGGCTACCACTGTCTGTATCCCCAGCAACAGAATCAGGACATGGAAATACCCTCAACCCATCTCCACAAGGGCTGGGAATGTCTTTGTTTTCCATTTAGGGATCAGGAAAAGACATCCTGCAAATAAACACTTCTTTTCACCCTTACCAAAAGCCTGTAACTCCCCTGCTTTTCCTCTCTCGGTAAACCGAAACAGAGATTGCAAGTACAATTTTCAAAAACACACTCTGCTTGACTACATGAAAGCGAACTGCTTCTGAGCGGCATCACTTCACAGGCTCCTTACACAAAGCAGAGCCTGGGGAAGGCAGCCTTCAGGAAGCTTTCAACTACCTAACCTAGGGCAACTCACCTTGGCAAGCCCTGCTCGGTGAGCTCCTTGCGATTCCATGTAAGCAATGTATTTCCCAAAGTCCCGAAACTCCTCAAGGGTGGGACGAAAGGTCATGATCTTACAGCCAGGGTTCTGCGGGTTTTCCGACCCCATATTTCTAGTACGGCGGCAGCGCCTGAAGAGGGGAAACAAAAAGGGAGAAAGAAAGAAAAGGGGCAGGAAAAAAAAAATACTGGTTAAAAAACTTTGTTTTCTTTCTACTTGCTTTAATGGGTTTCACAAAAAGACATGGATGTGTTCTTCATTTCTCTCCCCTATTCCCCCCAGAAAGCATTTGTAAGTATTATCCTCCAACATGAAGAGCTTCTGACCAAAAATCCACTTAGTCAATTTGTTAGCAGGGCACTAAGAAGGGTCAGGTATCAGGGAACTCCTGATATCGGTATCATCTGTGAGATCGGATAAGGCCTAAATATAGATCGTAGACTTAACATCGTCCCCTCCATTCATCATATGAAGTTGTGTCTCATCAGAATGGCGGTCACGAACAAACTCCCCGCTACCTTCAGCATCTATTCAGTGTGTGGGGAATGAGCTGTCCCTCAAAGTTTTCCACCAGAATGCTTCATCCTTTTCTGTCTCTAGGTTCAAAACCAACAGCTCTGGCCAACATTCTTATTCATTCACACACTAGGCTACATTAGAAATCATAACATTAGGGGTTTTTAAATAGAACTTCATTACACTTCGTATTTGCAATGTACATAGACAAAACAAAGTGTCAGAAAACTCTTAAATGTAGATGCACAATTTCAATGCATCTTTCCATGCGAAAAGCAAAATCGCTCAATTTACTTCAAAATTTGCAGGAGGGGGGAAATCCAGAACAATTCAGGATGAGATCACAGTTTTTTAAACAGACCTTTGTAAGGTTATGCTAGAAACTTACAAGGCAAACGAAATGTTTTAGTGGCATTTCAGTTGCAAACATAGCTATGAAAATATTCTCCATGTCAGAAAAGCAGCTCCGGCACACACAATACGCGCACGCTATCACGAGAGGGCAGTACGGGGCTTTTAAGGAATAAAAGGTGCAGCAACACTATGTCAAACGTGATTTCTAAACCACAAGCAAAGTATGTTTGCATTTAAATTGATTTCAAACTAGCGAGGAAGTATTCCAGATGCTACTAAAAGTACTCTTTGTGTTAGGAAAAACAAAATAGAGAAATACTGCCATATCAACGTTTTAATCAGCGAGCATGGCATAAAGCTCAGGCTCCCCCAAGAGACAGCAGATGCTCCTGCCTGCCTCCTACAATTAAAACAAACATCAGATATGAATTTGGAGAGACTCAACATGCAGGTCACCGAGGTTTCTTTTACACTTTTAACTGGCTAAAACACTTCATTAATCTCAAAGGCAAACAAACAGTTTTGACTTGAAATTTTAAAGAACAGAAAATTTTAGAACTTTTCAGAGTAACTTTTATGTAAAATTTGTTTCAGAACTACGGTCTGTGAGTCTAAGCTCCTCCCCAACACAGCCTTTAAAGGAATTTCGTGCATAAAATCGTAGCCTCCCACAGGCTCATCCTATCCTCTAGCATCTGCCTGGTGCCTCCTCAACCGCAGCGTTACTGCGCCCCTAAAAGCGATGACCGAAGAGCTCTTCCCAAGCCAGGAGCCAGAGATGCAAGGCATGCTCCGTAATAAACATCAAACTATAAATCCCAATATTGCACAAGATCCCAGAACAAAACCCACTGAGGAAAAATACACTGCTTCACTCCCTTCACCCCCACAGATACTTGTAACAGCTGCCTTTCCAACAGAAATTGTTGCCGCCTTAAAACAAAAAGGCCCTTTAACGAACCCCTCCCATCTCCAGGGTGGCCATGCCCGACGACATTTCCAACCTTGCCACACAGAAGAAAAAAAATTGCTATGATTCAGGGTCAGCATTTTAAGATAACTATACTTGATCCATACCCACAAGAACAATTTACTACACAAATGCTTTGCAGCTATACAAAAAGAGGAAACAGCATCTCCCGTCCCCGAGACGAACCACGGGAGCTGAGAAGCTCCAGGCACCCATCTGCCGGAGCTTTCCTCCAAACTACTGAAGAAAAACACTGTTTGCCAGGAAAATACAGCTGATCCTGCTGAAGAGTCAGAAGAAAAAGAAAAGTGGCTGTTGGAAAAGCGGGACATGGGCAGAAACCATCCCCAAACCGCTGTTCCAATGCACTGTTACTGAGAATACTCCTGCTATTTTTGAACCAGGTCGAGAAATGCCACAAAAGTTCAGCCGGGCGGGAAGCACGGAGCAAGGCTCTGCAGCGGCACCGCACGCCGGCTGATCGGGAGCACATGGCTCAGGGAAAGGAACTTGAATCCCATCCTGAGGAGGATCCGTGCCAGCACCATCTGCTCCAGGGATGCCTTCCCAGTATTTGCAGCTTTACCCATGACCAGGGAGGGGGGAAGAAATACAGTCAAAGCCAGGTTTTATCCCATATTTTCCTCAAGATCATCTCTAGCGATTCCAACTTTTATTCAATGAACTAGGAGTGAATAGTCAAAATACATGCTCCAACAAGGAGGGAGGAAATAAAAAACTACTTCATGCAAAGTTTAATCAATTAATTAAAGGGCCTACGTGCCTCAGTGCAAGCAGTGTCGCTCAGCAGTCGGGAACTCTGTAGTGCAGAGACCGCAAAGCACAGCGGATTTTTTCCATGTTTAATCCCATCTCTTTATTCTAAGGAACATCTTAACACCTACCCTAGATCATGTTTGATGCAATGTATGTTCATCTAACTAAACTGATTAAGCTCTTACAAAAAAAACAGCCGTGGAGCACAGGGGAAGGGAGAATCAGTTCAACTACATCAGCCAGACAGGCGGCCACGTGCTTCCCCCGCCAGCCCCAAGGAGCTTGAAACACCCAAGCCACAGAGAAAGCTTTGGGAGAAAATGTTTTGGTTTTTTTTTCCTCAACTACTTTGCACATAGCAGCACTAATGTGGTTTGGATTAAAAGCAGCAGTATTTACTGTTACCTGTTAGGGGACAAGAGGCCAGGGCAGCGGGACAGGCGCAGGGCAGTGACGGCAGCCCAGCCACGCTGCAGCTTCCTGACGGGATTTTCAGGAGACAGCCTCAATAACACAGCGCTGAAACCAGCTCGCCAGCATCACTGGGGAAGATTTCACAGCAGAAGCAGACTGTTCTGAGAACACTGAAAGCATTTTTCACTCACGGCTCTGCCTTGCAGCAGGGTGGATGGTGGTGACGATGCGAACACTCTCTTTTCTCTTCACTATTAATACTGAAAAGGATGATTTTGCAGAGTCTAAGACCCCTATTAGTTCTTGAAAAGAAGTATTAAGGTATTTTTCTCAGCTGGGTGCATTCTGTTTCTTTGTAAGGCAGAGTAACAACCTGAAATACTATGAAAACCTTCTAATTTGCAACCATGCTAAGGAACCGCTAAAACTTGCCTCCAAGGGATGATCTCCGAGGACACAAAGAGCTGAGTTTTTAATTTCAATGACTTTTACAAGTGACTTTTCCCTCTAAAATTCATGTGAACCAAGACACTTTTGTGACTGTAATCCTACACCTGTTGGTTGAAGCCTTTGTGCAGCAGAGAAAAGCCCAAGAAACCCAGCCGAGATCAATGACTTGTGCTTGCTAAAGGACTTTCAGGACTGGGAATCCTTCCTCCAGGGAAGGATTTGGGACTTTCAAGTAGTTCCCCGCTGTTCCCCCACTACTGATCCCAGAGGAGTGGATAATGCCAACTCATTCTCCTCTGCTTTTGAGTCAGGGGGGTAACTTTGACTAAAGGCAGCGACTATTAGTGGAAACAAACCCGCCTTTAGGCACCAGCACTGGAGCTAAATACTGTATCCACACCCAGGGCACATGTCCGCAGATGTAAAGCAAACTAGTCCTGCTGGTTTGCTATAAACCCTCCATTACCAATCTGGATTCGAACAGTCAAAACACGGCAGAACTTATGACAGAGGACTCACTCTGTTTGTACAGTAACACTAGAAGATCATCTTTAATCTTGCTAAACAAACTTAACGTGCTCCCTGGGATTATCTGTTTCTTCAATAAAACAGAACGCGTGTGCCTTCAGAGCCCTTTAAAGAAGGCACCAGGTCTACAGGTAAACTTCTACCCAAGTGCTGCACGCCCTACCACCATGTACGTTACACTGCATACAATGGAAAAAAACACTTTTGAGCCACCTCCTGCACCTCCAAAGGTGCAGTTTGCCACCATCAACCCCACAAAAACTCCCACTGGCTTTTTCCCAAAGGCCTTGAAGCCAGATGACCAAAATTCAAAAAGACGAAGGAAAATGCCCTTTGGAACATATGCCTATAGCGCGAAAAAAAAAAGTAGGCGTTGAAAGTCTGGTAGACAAAACCATTGCATGGAAGCCAGAGGCAGCAAAAATAACTTTGTGGGAAGAGGATACATAGCATCCACAGTGACTCCACAAGATTTCACTTGGGTTGTGTTGGAAGGGGCGGAAAAGACGCACGGAAATACCCTCCCGAGTGCACCCTGCTGCCGACTCGGAGCAGAAAATACACACGTTCCCCTGCTCGCACGGGTGGTGGGCACACACACTGGCAAGGGTATCACACCCTGCTGAAGGAAAAAGGAACCGCAGCCATCAAAATTTCACAGAATAAACAAAGCGCTGGCCACAGTTTGAAGCAAGAGGAAATTTCACAGTAGTACCAACTTGGATAGCTACTGAGCTCCCATCCACGGCCATTTGTTCTTCTCCTGTGCCAAATACGATGATTTGTGGTGCCACAGTGCAAAATGATCAGAGAGCTGACTCTGGTTACACGGCCGTGCTTTAACACAAGCATGTACTTGCAGGGGTTGGACTTTTATGGCAATGGGGCACAGCCACCATCTCCAACCACAGTCTCATCACGCCACAGAGACAGTTTCAAACATTCGAAACAGTTACAGGAATAATCTGAGTGGATTAAACTTTTCGAGGAGGCACGCTTACAACAGATTCTCCTCCTACAACACAGTCTCTCTTCCCCAAACAGGAGAGCTTGTTAGCTCCTATGTAAACCAGAGCCCGTACACACCTACAAATGGATTGAGGGTTACTGGTGCTCTTCAATTGAATGTCCCTTTTATTACAGAACACTGAACCTACTAACTCTTAATCTAATCAATGCAGACAACAAACATCACTGCACTTGTAACACCAGTAAAACTGCTGTTAGCAGTTAAGAAAATTAAGTTCCACAGCTCGTTACACCAAGTTAAGGGCAATGAGTAATTATACACCCTTGCAGGAGACCATCTAAGGACAACACACACCAAACCAAGTCAGGGAAGTGTAATAAGTCCCAGATATTGAGGAGGGAAAAAAAATAGAGGAGATATAACGAGAAGATCTAAATGAGGCACATCTAAATAGCTTAGATAATTGAAGACATAAAGAAGATGTCGTTTCCAGCACAAAGCACAAAAATCATTAATATATAACAAATTATTCATTTTGATGCTGAAAACATGGCAGCTCACTCTTTGGGGAAGAAATTCTGAGTGCATTCCACTCCTGAGCGGAGAAAGCTGCTATGAGGCAATTTACTGGTTTAATACTTTAGAAAGATAAGAGAGACATGCCATATCTTAAGTAAGGTTTATAAATCATAAAAAAAAAAAAAAAAATTTAAAACCTCCCTTTTTTCCCCTCCATTTTTCACTATAACCCTCTGGATATGTCAAGGCACAATCAAAGCCTGGCAGCACAGCCGAAACACAACGGGAATCCGAATATCGACGGTGACAAATTCCCTAATCTCGTTTCAACACCCAAATTGTTCAGCCTTCTGTCTTCTCGCCTTACCTGGCAATTCCCCTTGAAAACTCATGTCTATGGAGCCAAACACATCTACTAAACCTCCCCCGTCCTTTCAATAATAAGTAGAAAAAGAGAGGTTTGACTCATCCTAGGATTCCTCATCCCAGGGCAGGCTGGACAGCACATTAAGATTTCCTCATTACCTGGCCATGGTGCCGACCAGCCGACACGATGTGCCTTACTATACTGTCACCCAAAGCAAGCCACCGTGCAGCTACCACTGCACCTGCTCTGGAGACCGCTGCAGAATGTTCAGTGCCCTGGAAACCCGTTGCTACCTCATCGCTTACCTCACACTGCCCTGTCCCTGCAGCTGTTCCCACAGCTCCTCCTCGGAGCTCCCACCGCTTCTGAGCCTGCCGCACTGGTAGGACATCATCGTTTTCCCCACAGGTGTGGGCAAAATGTTCAAACAACTACTTCTGCCAGCACCTGGAGAACTGAAAACCTGAATAAAGAACTTAAACTTGGCCATTTACCTCACTGTCTCCAATTAATTTGTCAATCAGGCTGATTTTACACCCATTCTCAGGGAGCCAAGGCCAAGCGGGCACTGATGGAGGGCGGGAGGCGGCAGGGCAACCTCCCTGCCTGCAGTAACACACACCGTACTCAGCAAAAGCACCGGGTACGGGTCAGGCAGCCAAGCAGCATCACAAGCAATCGCGACTCACAGCCTTTCTGCAAGTTTTTATCTCCCTCCGCTCCCTGCCAGAAGGGCTCCGAGAACGGCTCCGGGGGAAGCCCTGCCCAGCCCCGCAGCCCGGACGCAGCTCGCTGGTGCTCCGTCCATCCTGCCCCAGCTACCTCAGGTCCCTGCCAGACTGGCAACGAAAGTAAGTTCTGTTTGAGAAGGAAAATACGATCTGATCCTCAACTGAAAACACTGTGAAGTTACAAGATGAAACCAAAACCACCAAAATACAGATTTTAAGTGTGCCTGAATTAACTTCTTCCAACTCACTTAGTATTTCTGAGGCATTTCCCATATGACAAGGTAAGAACCCTGTTCATGAAAGAATTCCTTACATTTACTCTTAACTGATTATCTAACTACTAAGTACTGTGCACAAATATTAATGGAAACCTCATGTGTTTATTTGAAATGGCATTTTTTTGATGAATGAGGCTGGAACATAGAGGGCAGATTCTTCTATTTCCATCTACTTCCTTTCTCAGTAAACCAACTAATTATACTCAAATTTACATCTAGATTCTCATGGATCAGGCATTATCAAAAGTTACTTAGCAGAACAAAAGACAAACTTTTGCAAAACATCAAGACTGTATATAAAATAGGCAATTACACGTCGATAGTTTTAGGGAAGAATTACATGTTGCGAGCATAGCTGAGACAACTTTCCTTTCTTCCCAAGAATCGGATTACAGCATTTAGACAAAGAGAGTGTAAATTTGTAACTCTGCAGTTCCTTGTGGTACTGCTCAAGCCCAGTTTGAAACAACCGTAAGATTACAGCGAGAATTTTAAACGCACGCCTTTTCCTCAAAATTATTTATGTATTCAACTCATTATGTTTTTAACCTCCAAATTGCTTTAAGTTTTGTATATCCTTCATAAGGTCTAAGTAAACATAACAGAGGCAAGATGTGAGAGAGAGGAAGAGAGAGACAACATTCCCATCCAGGCACAGCGAGTACCCACCAGCCCAGCAGATTATGATCTACAGTGCTTGGGATTTGACAAATTAAGAGTATCTTCTATTAAATTTTACACTCCACAAGGCTCCTCCAGAATTCCAGATTCTCCTGTACTTGAAATCAAGCAACATATGTAGCTCATTGAAGTAAAATAAAATTTTCCCTCAAAACATCCTCTCAGCTATATAAATGTACAGTTATTCATACATTTCTTCAAACTGCAGCAAAATTATTTAATCACAAACAGCATTGAAAAGCAGAAAAAGTGACTAGATTTAAGAGCAATAAATCTGTAAGAAATTAAAACAGTTCATTATCGCCTGAAGCAAGGTAGTCAACATGCAATGTTTATTTCTGACTAAATTCAGAATCAGTACCCAACTGTCTCCCTCCTCAAATTCAATGTTACACTGAACAGGCAAGATAAAGCTGTACTAAAACCACACGGATCAGCTAGCACACCGCCACCGAGACAGAACCTTTAACCAGGTGTCCTGCAAACTTCCGTCTGCTGCGTGACACAATACTTGTCTTTGCTGTCTTTTATTATCTTCACTATGTTTACTGCAAGGTTATAGAAGTATTTAAAAAAAAAAAAAAGGTACATTTAACCTGGACTGCTGCTTCTCAGCAGCTCTACAGTGACTTGGATCTTTGACGCCAGGTACACAAAACTACTTTGGGTTTGCTTTGCCGAAACATGAGGAACAGGATTTAGGAGCTCACCATTTCAAACTGCAAGACCACAGTGAAAGGAGAAACCTCCTGCCCAGACCTGGAGCAAACAAGGTAGAAAAAAATACCTCTTTTTTATGTATTCCTGATCGGTCTGAACAAGAATTCAAAGTCACAACACCTGAATCCAAGGCAGCAGTGCTGCAAACCCTAAAATACTGGAACGTAACCCATAGTCCATTATTCTTAACAGAAAGCATACGCATTTCAGAAAACCTGATTACTGCACCGCTTTGTACAAAAAGCTAATTCCTACATCAGATTAATACCTTAACAAGGACTAATTCCCAACAGTCTTCTTTCAACAAACCTGCCAGAACTACAAGCCTGCAGCAATGTTCTCAGTATCTTGCTCAACTTCTTCTCTAGGTTGCTTCAGCTTTTTTTAAGACAGAATTTCAACAAATTTGATTGTCTTAAGTGCTTCTGACTCCTTTGCCAATAGAAAATCAACATCTTGGTTGCATTTTTTGCACAAGGTGCTTTAGGTCCTGCCTAGAGTGGGTGTGACACACTGACCCAGATTCCAGGCTTAAGAGCAACTGCATTGCCAGAAAATTATCTACTCAGGAAGAGCCTGAGCAAGAGGCACAGCCAGCAGGAGGGAAGAACAGGACCAAGAAGGGTAACACAGCTCCTACAGCTCCAGAAGCGCACCTGAGCAGCAGTATCTATCCTCAGCTCCACCTGTAACTAGCTCAAACTCCTCATCTTCACAGAGAGAAGTGGAGGGAACCCCAGAGTCTTTGCTTAGGTGGTACCTACCTCATTTCACAGCCATTTCACACTCTTTAACCAAAACTGCAACTGAAAGGAGCGACAATTTAAACCCTAAATTAAAGCAAAACCTAGCAGAAAACCAAGCTAGTTTCACATCAGCCTCAAGGTAACATCAGACAATTTTAAATTCTTCCAGCTCAATTTTATCTAGTTGTCTCTGGAAGCTACAGCTCCAAACCCTACCACATACCCCACAGCCAGAGCTGCACTGCTTGTTTTGCTAACACAGAACTGAGAACATGGAAAACTTCATAAAAACTTCTTATCTACAACACAAAAACCCACAGAGGCTCATCAAAATGCTCCCCGCTACTCTGAACGCGTATCGGAAATTGTGAAGGCACATCAGAACACCTCAGGAAATCACCTTAACACACCATCAACTTCCAACCTGGTCTTCTTAGGTTGTATTCAAATACAGTCTTTCTAACAAACAGGTTTAGGAAACAAAAGAACAATCCTGTATTTTCCAAGAAACTGCGAATTGTGGCTTGTTCATGAGCCTTCTGAAGCAGCAAAGAAAAAAAAAAAATTTCATCACAGGTAATTTTTGCCATGACCAAGGCGCGCACAGACCAAGCAAGGGTCTTATACTACACAATAATATTACAATAGAATATAAGTGTGTTCTCCTGTGTCAGCAGCCATCCAGTAAGAATATAATTGAGGAACTGCTTAATTTATAAAAGAGAATAATTTACTCCATGAAAATAACTAAGTACCTTAATTAAGCCATGGTAATAAGTGGCCATATCCATAAGTTGTGAGAAGACAGAACGTATTTGGTACAAAACAAAGATTAAAAAAAAAAATCTTACTAAGCAATGATCACATTTACTGAAAAATACTGAAAATGGAAAAACACCTTTCTCATCCCATGACAATTTTATACTGAGAATGATAACATGACATTAATATCACTAAACCTATGCAAAATGACACGATTTCTGCCAATATTCTGCAGTACTCAATGATTTCAGTTTGCTAGTGCATCAAACGGACACATCATCTTTTGATTCTTAAATAGGTAACAAATAATTAAACAGTGCCTTGCACATCCACAGAGAATCCTGATGGCATCCAAATATATTAAGCAAATCCCTCACTTGCAGTGACATATTTAGCTGTCATCCATCTTTGATATTAACAGATGCTATATTGCAAGTAATGCTGCGTATAGCATAAGCAGACAACGAATGGACAGACAGTAACAGGCGTTGCAAACCCTTTTCAACAGCACACGGTAAGACATTAAAAAGAGAGTCAGAAAGGGTGGAAAATTCACCAGTCTGCAGTTCTTCTATATTGCCTAGGATTAATTAAAAGGAAACAAAGTTTCTAATTCTTCTGACTGCAGAGAGATTTTCATAACGTGTTAACCGATACATGGTTGTCTCAGCCTGCAGCAAGACAGAGCTATTATTTCTGCTTACATGTGAACTTCCCTATTCATTGAAATTAGACGTAAACTTTGAAGGCTAATTACAGCTACCCGAATGTCAACACATTGTTTATTGTCTTACAGCTGGACATCCTAGTAGAAAATAAGAATACATAACTCTTGATAAATGTACAAAAAACCCCATATAACTACCATGCCTATCCAGCACGTCTGGACAAACTGGTTTTTCCAACTCATATAAAATTTCTCGAGACCTCTTATATGGAAATAAGTTTTCAGAAGTTGTCTATATTTTTGATAATTTAAAACACCTTGTGCCCACAGATCTGTAAAGCAATCACTTACATTATCTGGTAAGTGACAGGAGTTGATGGTATGGCTAGAAATATTTTTCACTTCATTTTGCTCCAACAGTTCGATTTAACAGGCCTGCAAGTAGTTCCGAGTACCATGTTTGCCTCAGACCAATAACCAGAATTATCTAGAGGAAATAGGTGGGATTCTCCCTGAAAGTGCATTTTGCTATCAACTTCTCATCAAAAGCTGATGAAACCTCTTATGTATGTAAGGTCTTACTTAGAGAAGCGCAAGTTCACCCTAAAGTCAAACTCTGAGTGTCAGACCCGCGTACTTTGCTCTTTCGCCCATGTGTTCTAACTTACTGAGAAAACTACAGTCTTCACATACAAGACCTTTATATCTAAACATATATGCACACACACAAAATATATATCTTTATATATATTTTGGTCCCACCAGATGGTTAAAGGAATCACCTCTTTTCAAAAAAAAAGAAAGAATAATACCTTACTGAGTGTTGGACAGCATCCTCCTGTCAAAAGATGTTTTAGTGAGTGTCTTATACTTGAACATTAGCTCTGGAACAAGGAATCAAGTATATCCACCTACATATACTTTGCATAGGAGTAACTCCTACCACTAATGAGAAAGAAACAGCCGTCGGTTCCTTTTGGCACTGGAGGAGTCAGTCTACCTGCCTCAACTTCTTTCACTTATTACAGGGGAACTTAAGAACTAGGAACTTACTGTCAAAAAGCAATTACCCCTACATACTCCAACAGTTATTTTATGTAATTGCTGAAATGTAACTGTAAGTTTTAAATTCTAGTCTTGACATTTCTAGTGATTATGTGAATTTTTACAGATCAGGAAAAGGAAACAAGAGAAAAACGGAAAAGTTTGTAAGAACGAAGTGACTTATTGTGTGTGAAAAGGGGGAAAAAAACCACACGCTATTAGGTTTCTGATGAACAGAGTTCCTTGAAATTAACTCCTTTTGGTTAAAGGAAGCTTAACTTTGGAATGGTCAACCTTGATGTAACACGATGATGTGTTTACACCACCCCAGCACAAAGACAACCAAGTCACACAGCAAAAATCCAATGTTCTAGGCCTTAACAGCAACACAAAAACAGCCCGTGCCCCTGCACAACACCCATTCTTTACACCCGCTTTTACTAGAAAGTATAAAAGTTAAAAAAACAGGCATAAAAACAAATCTAATTTGTGAATGCAACCCTTTAAAACAAAGGGGTCCAAAACAGCCTTTCTGCAAGGCCCCGAGCTCCTGAGCAGCCACACAGACCATCTTCCAGAAGCAGCAGCAGCACCAGCTTTAAAGCAAAGCCAAGTGCCACCTTTGGCTCAGGGCTCTGCTGAAGAGTTTCCCCTTCCACCACGCACTACATCCCAAAAGAGCCTGATGCATCTTCCAAGTAATTTCTTCAAAAAAAAAAAAAAAAAAAAAGAGAGCAAATGGAACAGCTGAAACCCAGGGCGAGCCACCAAAGCGTGACCGGACAAACCATTTCTGCAGACCACAACAGTTTCAGAGCCGGTCATCTCACTTTTCCAGCCTGCAACGTTTGTGCTCAAGAGGGAGAGGAAGGACCTCTGTGTGCAACTATGGGCGTTTCTGCTGGCATCAGGCTCGTTACAAGAAAATTAGAGAAAAATAAATGAAAGAAGAAAAAAGGTTAGGTTTGGCCCTAGACTCTGACAGTGTCTGAAGGAGAGAAAATAAATAAAAAACAGAGAGGAAAGAAGAACCCCACGGCAGTGCCCTGTCCCTGCCAGCAGGTCTCCCCGGAGACCGGGATCAGGGAGATCCATGTGGAACCGCGGGCCCCACGGCGGGGTCCAACCGCCAGCGCCCGGCCGGGACCCGCCACCGGCCGCTCCG
>JAVJGI010000050.1:48967398-48982370 GCA_035590275.1 Ibycter americanus | reverse complement strand
TGCCCCCGTCCTCCCCCCCAGCGCCCCCATCCCGCCCGGGGCCCGCACGCCCGGCACCCGGGATCCCGGGCACCCCCAGCACCGGGGGGGACCCGCCCCCCCGCACCGACAGAGAGCGGCTGCGGTGACGGGAGCCCTGGGAGCCCGCCAGGAGGAAGAACTATCGGGGGTATTTTTTAATTTGCGCTCGATTAAACTGTGCAGACCATAGATTCTGTGCGCTTGCCGGGAAGCGAGAGGGGAATTCCCCAAAGAGAAGAAAGATCCTTGGGTTGGTGTTTCTGCAACATTGTTATTCTTGCTTCCCAGCGCCTTATCCATGAAAGGCTTTACCAAACCGCATGTTGGGTATTTACTCCCGAATTCCACAAGGCAGGTGTACACAAGTACGTATGGGAAACGGAGCACCACCCGGCTACTAACCCCCGCCACTAAAACACGCAACCTCTTCGCATCCCAAGCCGCGCAGCAGCTCGCCTTGCGGGGCAGGGGTTTTCCTCGCAGGGCTCTATGCTGAGATCTGCAAAACCCACATGGACAAAACCGTCAAATTTGCAGAGAAATTCTGATTCGTGCTAAACAAACAACGCTCAGAACAGTCCACTGAAACTTAACGTAGGGAAACAGTTTGTTTTCCAACTAACAGCAAAAACAATATACTGAGGAAGCCATCGCAACAGGTTCTGTCAATTTAAATACACACACGCTTCCTCAGTTTCACCCACTCACCCCAAATTCTTCCCATCACAATATAGAATAAAAAGTGGAAGGACGTTTTCAATTAAATTTAAATACCTGAAATTTTAACGTCAACACTAATCTTAAAATAAAGAGAGCAGATTGTGCAACTGCTGCTTGATTTCACAGCTTTTGTCTTCAAAATGCCTGTATGTTTTCTTCATTTACTTCATCTGCATTTGTTCATGAAAATGTCAGGGTTTTAATTTATTTCCCTGGTTTGGTAAGTTGATGGAGATGCTCACACTACTTGCTATAAACACCTCCAATACGATGAATGACACAGCACTTCGCAATTCCGGGTTTATTCATTAAACGTGCAGACAATTCCAACTGCCAGTCGATATTTGCATTTTGGTACTGTGGAAATCTGATGTAAGTTATGCCCCAAAGAGAGAGAGATTTGGGGAATCTTTGTTCTTTTAGTTGAACATCACATACTCCTTTCACTAGTGCCTAGAAGCAACTATTTTGAGGATGAGAATATCAAATTTGTATTTTCCCCAATTCCTCTGTAGTGAAAAATCATAATGAAAATAACAGGCTTTAGAAAATAAAAAGCTTAGCATAATGGAACAAACACAAATTCCTGCACAAGCAATTAGGTCTGGAAGCCTGCTTGAGAGAAAAAGAATTAAAGGAGAACAGTCACTTTCATCTGAAAAGATATTTATTTTGAGAACTTCAGGTTGCACATTGTACAAAAAATTGACAAATTCAGCAAAAAACACTATAAAACGTATTTTTTCCCCTAACATATTAACATTATAATTTTAAGAGGGTAAGAGTTAAGAAAACCAAAAATAGGCACATTTGTTCCAGTCTGTCTGCAGTAAAGTGTGATTAAAAAATTCCCTGTCTTGCTGAGGTATTAAACTGCAAACTTTGGTAATGATAGAAAAAGAAAACCCATTCACAAAAGTACGCCTTCTCGGGGTCATGTACAATAAACAAAGCGTTTCCTAAACAAAACAAAGAAAGTCAGAATTGGTTATTCTCCATTTCCACCTAGAAACGCAGCAAATCAAAGATACAAAAAGTCATGTTACCATAATACAGCTAGCGTTAGGAGGAAACCTGAAAGTTTGCAAAACCATGCTAATCATATACAGCTACAGTGTTACATTTTACCCAAAGAATAAAATCCGGTTGGCTAGTTTAAACAATTCAGTGCTTATGAAAAATATATATATGGTGATTCAGAGCCCAGTCTTTCAGAAAAGGACAAAAGGCACTTAAGAATGGCTTTAGTATATTCCACAATGGCATTTCTGGATAGAAGACAGCACCTGGCTGAACAAATAGTTCCCTAATAAGAAAGAAGTCCAGCTGAGGTAGTACTTCGTATTGCTCCAGCTACTTGGCTATATGCAAGCAGCTTGCTTTATTTTTTTTTTTTCCCCCCAATATACAAAATTAGCAGGAAATGGCTTTTGATAGGTTTGCCAAATGTATAAAAACCAGTTCTTCAAAAAAATAGCAGATACTCACTCGCGGTAAAAAGATCATAAACCAGGAACCATCTTGTACAAATTGAGCATCAAAATGCTGCCAAGGTGATGCGCATGTCTACCTTTATGGCCAAATCCTTAAACATTGAAGATTGTTCTAGCAACCAAGCCATTTTTTGGAATTTAAAAAAACAATAAAAAAAAGAGGGGGCACAGGGGGCACTCTGAGAACTTTCATAATCATTAGCAGCCTTACCGGAAGCACTTTAAGTCCGCTAAAAAAAAAAAATTCTGTGCTAATGAATGGCAGTTTTGAGGAGGGGGAAAAGTAATAATGCAAAGTTCAACATTTAGAACAAAAACAAAATCCACAAACATACAAAAGGATATTCCTTGAAGTTTAATATTTTTTTAAAAAACAAGGAAGACTTTAAACTTTTTTAGGGGTCTGGGAGAACACAGACTACTTTTTTTTTTTTTTAAATTAAGCCCATTGACAACCCATTAATAAGTCTGAACAAAAGAAAGTTAGAAGTGCTTTACAGAATCACCGTCCATTGCCATATCCAGGAAAGAGCTGAGTTAGAATGGTCTGCAGTGTTTCGTTCACTTGCATGGTATAATTTTTGCCAAGATCATAGCGGCAGGCGGGACAACTGTACACATCAGCTTTGAAGGATCTATCCAAACAATCCTGGTGAAGAACAAAGAGGAAAAAAGTAATTGGTTAAGAGAGATGTGCAGTGTAGCTTATTCTACAAAGCTGCCACTGGAGAGAATGAGATTCCTTTTATATCCCAGTACTCCCGGGTGTTGACAAGAGCTGAGAAAGGCCAAGAGCAATGCAAGGCTGGCAGCGGGAGAGAAAACTTCCTTCACTGCCTGTAATAGCACCTGCGCTTCAACAGAGCCCATCAGTCACGGGCACGGCATTCAGGTATCCAGTAGAAGTATTTAATTCAATTATGTTTCTCAAGATCAAGATCCTGTTAAAGACCGTTGGAACTTCTGCATAAACACTTCTCATCATTCTTCAAAAAGCAAAGCCAACCCCCCCCCACTCCGTAACACTGCCGAATCCATAGGTGCCACCTCGCAGTACCACTGAGCCCACAGAGTTGCTCTCGTCATCTTTTGCAAGAATCGGATCACAGCAGCACAACACCGGAAAACTTTCTTTAAAGCAGACTTTTCTATGCCAAAGAACTTTCATCAAATCACAAAGTTTTCACATATAAACCTGACTCGTGCTAAAAGACTAACTACTGACAGAAAACCCAAACAAACCAGCGCCCCAGACACCCCCCAGCTTCCTCTCACCACCAAACAAGTCAGCTCAAGGCTTGGCTCAACAGAACTCGGCAGAAGAGTTGTATCAGCTGCTCACCTTGCACACATTGTGTTGGCATACAGTTGTGACTGGCCGAAACACAACCTCCTGACAGCAAATACACAAGAAGGCCTCTTCAACTTTATTTAGGAATTTCTGCAAAGAGAACATCTGAATTAACTTATTGTCACTACTCTCTGAAAGATACAGAAAAAACCAAACCAAACTACCACCCCACATTAAATGCAAGGGATTACTTTAGTCACAGAAAATTTTTCTACAAAGCTTAACAAGGGGAAAAAATAGCCACATTAAACAAGTTCTGGTAACTGTCTTCTTACTGACCTCAAATACACTGCTTTAAATTTACGCTGTGGATGTCTACACTAAAAAACAAAAAAAAAAACACTATAGGTCTGAGGCTGTTTCTTTAATGCAGCCAAAAGGTTTGTGTCTAGGGATAGTACAACAGTTAGTTGTCACTTTATTTCTGGGGAAATAAAGTATGATATACCGGTCCATCTTTGAGAGCTTCTAGTACTTCATTCCACAGTTTTTCATTGGCTTCATCACTTTTTATAAGAGATTTTTGCTGAGATGTCAGCTTGTATGGCTCAACTTTAGTTTTCTTTGGAGTCCCTGTAGGAGAATTGATGAGTTTTTCCTCCCCACCTGAAAGAAAACACCACTTTTTAAACAAACAAACAAAAAGTAACCAGAAGAGAGCAACTAGGTAAAATGCACAAAAACCTACAGGGCTTTCTATATCCACTTGCCTACTCCACAAACCTGCTGATTTCCTTTTCCTCTTTCCTTTCCCCGGGGTATCAAACTCATCATCTCCATTATTTTCTTTTTCCTTATCTTTGTTAGCAACAGCTTCCAAATACCCTTCCGGATACTGCAGGAAAACACAAAACAAAAAGCATCCAATGTAAACGTGCCTGTTCATAGACTTAGACTACTACAGGTCAGAAGAATGACCCCCAGAGAGCTGCTCCAGGGGTTCCCTATTTTAAGCAATAGATCCCCACTCTTACGGAGCACTTATTCAGGCTGTAGAAACTCTATACAAGAAAGTGAGTTTGGTCCATTTAGCCTCCTGATGTAAAAAGTGCTTTCAGTCTTGTGGGTTGTTTGTTTTCTAGGGTCCCCCTCAGTGTAAGAGGGGCTGTCTTGATTCTTACGCAAGGACCATTCTCAGTAAGAATGTATAATAGAAAGATTCCTGCTGTCCCTCAAGGTAGCCCTGATGATGTTCCAAAAGAGTACCTGCATCGTAAGGCCAAGCTTTTTCATCCTGTCCTTTCCTTCTTTGGTCCAAGGAGCAGGTTCTTCATCATCCCTCCTAAGCAGGTAACGCCACACTAAAAATCCAGATTTCCCCGTCTCGGGCCAGTATTTCACAACCTAAAAAAGTCAGATGCAAGTCCATCATACTCTATAAAAAACCCTTGGCCATAACCAAATTATCCTTCCCTAATTCAGTAGGTAAATTCAAATCCTTCTTACCTTGTATATTCCATCATATCTGTTCCCTTCTACAGGAGCGTATTTACTATGTTTGCCTCCTTTTACATTCCTCACTACTCGGACCGGCTTTCCGGCTCTCCAGTCCTTGGCTTCAGCTCCATTTTTGTCGTTGATGGGGGCACTGCAGTTCAGAGCCAAAGCTCTGGAAGAGAAAGCCCGATCAACTCAGTGTATTTACCAGGCAGAACTCTTCAGAATCAGAGGGAGGATAAAGCAAACCTTGCATGGTAAACCAGCTACTAAGTAGTAATAAATTTAACTATACTATTTTACTCAGAGCAAGGCATTGATACAGTTGAGTACAATACTAAGAGCAGCAGCGTACTGGCACTGTGCTGAACCACAGCAACAGCTACCAAAAAACTGGAAACCATGGCCTCTTTGCAGATACAGGAGCCCCTTCTGAATCTCTTCCAGAGAAAAAGGATGTAGCCAGGCTTTTTTGTTTGTCTTAAATAGTTACACTTTCAAGTATCTTGCATAACACCAAGAACTCTGGGAGATAGTAACTAAGCCTCCTGAGTGGGGACCACATGGTAAATATGCTGATAATTCATAGCATTACCCTAATGTAATTGCAGAGACCACCTCCTCCACTCAAGTCCACACTTAATTCTGAACTGTTCCTCTCAAAAGTAAGAGTGATCTGGTGTCCCAAGGTGAAAGGTCTTCAGGAGAGAGTGAGAAGACTTCCACGCTAATTTACTCTATGTTCCTTAAGTTTCAGTCAATATTAAATGTGAGACTAATACCATTTACAATTCTGTTTCGTTTATAGTGCACTGTAAGAGCATTTCCATTGTGCAACTGATCTGCAACCTACACCACAGTCGATACCTAATTCTGACAGTTTTTCCACTTAGCCAGTTTCTTTTGATACAAACAGGATAAACACTTTTTCAGGCTGACAGATTGCCAGCTACCAAGGTTAGGAACGGAGCGCGAATGCTGCTGACCTGTTCATATTGGTGAGTTTTTGATCACAAGACTGTTCCGCTGTGCGTTTGTTTCCAGAAAGATCACGCCCTCCGCTCCCTGTATATGTGAAGGAATTTCCATGATCCTGAAATGTATATGGATGGTTTCGACACATTCACAAAAATAATTCAATAAAAGCAGAAGAGTCTTTTAAATCAAGTAGCTTTTTGACAATACCATATTAAAGGGAAAGATGCTTCCTCTCTCTAAGCTCGCAGACTCAGTTAGTCCATGGTCCTCCCTTAAATCACCAAGAGAGAAGAGTCCGGGTGACAACTGTTGTGCTGTCACACACCGTAACAGTGCCAAGGGGCCTCTGCCAAGAGAGCAGCACTCCCCTCGCACAGGATTTTCTTGGAAGTGCAGGGGCACGTTCCAGATAAGGATAACGAAACTCGTGCCTCAGTACTTACACCGTTACATGACCTGGCAGTCAGAATTAAGGCTTAGAACGGCTGCTGAGATTCATGGCTACCTGTGTTACATGAGTTCTGACAGGCACTCGGGGTAAGGGCGTGCAGGCGAGTAATGTGCTGGTGAGCTGCAAAAAGAATGAGCAGCGGAGCCTGGTACAGCCTCAGCAGGGGAAGTTTGGCTGGCAGAACCACATGGTATACTCAGAAGACGGGCTTCAGTCCCCAGTTTTGTTCCGAAGGCTCCCCTGACACGTGAAGCTCTCTCTGGCAGCATATACCGTGAGACTGTTCAAACTGGGGGTGTGATGGAGACCCTGAGAAAGCAGCTAAAGGCTCCTGGATTAAAAGCTGACATATGGATATTAAACTTAATTTGGATGATCCTGTTTCTCAAGTTGGCACATATTACTGGATCATAGTTTTCCTTTGCCTAGTTTTCCTCTGAAGAACCTAAGTATCAGAGAAGTGTCTGATACAGAATGCTAAAAGCAACTAAGGCCAAGTCTTTGTTTTAACGACAAGTGGATTTGGTTCTCAGGCGTAAATAATCAAGATTCACTTACTATGTCATCTTCATAGCCTCCTGCCAGAACCAAGGAATAGGCGCCATCGTTACTTCTGCCATGAATACCTGCTACGTGGGGCCTGTGAACACCAGATTCGCTCACCTGAAAAAAAAAAAAACTTGCTAGGCAACTGCTGTCAACAGGCTACAAACAGTATGACTACCCACTGGTCTTGGAACTAAATGAACTCATAGTACTATTTCAGATTTGGTTTGCATATATTACAGGGTGATACTGTGTCCTCACCACTATCCTCCAAAAAGCTCCCGGCAGAGGAAAGAAAAGGAAAAATGGTTTTAAAAAATAAGCTGTTGAATCTTTCAGTAAATTGAACACATGGGGATTTTTTCGTGATGAAAATTTAGAAATTTGAAGCTTTCTCACTGAGATTGCTTATTAAAAAGCTCCCAGAATTTAAGAATAACATAAATATTAAAATTAAACGTTTGCATAAGGGGATTGGTTTTGAAAGAGTTGTAATAGCAACCTTCACCTAAGGTTGCTTTCAAGGTCTCAACCTTGAAAACAAGGTCTGGACAGGTCCGTGCTTTTTCTTCCCCAACTTTCTAACAGGATGAGAAAACCTTCTGTTTAATATATCCAGATATTACAGAGCCACCCTTACCAGGAGAACAAGTGGGAGATACTACTCATCTCCAGGAAAAGCTACTGGAAACAAATACATTTGGTTTGGGGTTTCCGAGTTACCAAAAAAAGCACTAAAGAAAAAAAAAAAAAAAACAACCCACACTCAAAATGCCTGGACAATGCAGCATTAGTTATGGAACACTTGATCTAGACAAAGCCAGAATTCTTTCCTTTCTGCACTTACATATCCAGTGATATACACTCCAAGATTAACTGTTTCAGGTTTCTCGTAAGAGCTGGATCATTCCCATTTTCCCCTGCAGCAGCTTGGGCCAGGATTCAGCTTCATACCTGAACTCTGAACTTCCACATGGTGCCAACCGGAATCCCAGGAATTGGTCCATAGTGGTTCGAGGGGACAATGGTACATTCCTTTGTGCGACCGACACATGCCATGCCCTGTTTCAAAGAGCAAGACCAATCAGCCAAGAACTACAAGGAACTAAACACACACTATTCTTCAAAATAAAATGGCTTTTGAACTGACCTTGCCCCAGTCTCTCCGCGAGGATGAATTAGCAGACGCCATCTTTTGTTTCTTCTTACTTTCTTTTAATTTCTCTCCTGCTAAAACCACCTCACTTGCATCATTTCGACATTCAGGGCAATACCTAAAGTCACCAGTTAATGAAAATTAACTAGTAGCAAAGCCTTAAATTGAAAAATAATTTCCTCAAAACATACTGAGTTTTTATCTTACTTTTCCCCACGTGAAACTAGAACAGGACACTGAAACAACTCTCCGTAGTGAAATTGTACCTGTATTAGCTAATGTCCTTGCCCAATTTTCTAAGCCATTGCACATGTCAGGAAACCAGCTATTATCAAAATCATTGTATAAAATGCTGACAAAGGACACAAAACAGTGTATTTCACTACCTATCTGTATAGAGATAGATCTAGATGGTGAAATATAGCTATCACCATATATATGTCATATATAAAACAGTATATATCACCAGCTTAACATGGTGATGGGTCCTGTGGACTACCTGTAAGCAACCCATAAATACCATTACACAAGTTAAGCCTCCTGGCATCAGGTCTGCGTTTGGTTTATGGGTAGCTCCACTTCTCTTTCAATAGGGATATAGATCCCAAACGTAGGGAAAAAAGTTTGAAAGCCACTGGGTTTAAAACATACTCTCACTAAACTGATGCTTGAGAAAAGCTATGAGGTCCTACTAAAAAAATGACAAAAACATCTCTTCACCTTGTAGGGTTCACAATATTGTCACCCAAGGGCAACCCAAGGGCAGCCTGAAACCCTAGACCTCACTTTCTGTTCCTAATTACATTGTAAACGTGATACCACACACACACATACTTAGAACTTACCAGTCCTCATCATCTGGTATGCTGCTAAGGGGGGGGTTGAGACAGTAGATGTGGAAAGCCATATCACACTCATCACACATCAGCTGCTTATCTGGATCTTGTTTACCCCCACAGATATGGCAAGCACAAATCCTGCAGGTCTTGTTCGGGTTGTCCTTACAAGCTTTACACACAGGTCCACTTTGTCCTGTTGGCAAAAAGAATCCACAGCCTACGTCAGACTCCAGAAAGTGCTGTGATACTTGTAGTTGCAACTCCTTTCACCATTTCCAGCATATCTTGGCACTCTTAGACCTTTGATCCCCACAAAGACAATAAGCAGAATATCACAAGGTAAGACAGACAATGCAGGAGCTATGCCACAGACTCACGTTTTAATGGGCAGGCACTAATTGGACAAGTACTGCCTGGTTCTTCAATTTTATAAATTTCATCCACTAATGTAATTCTGCAGTCATTCAAGGAATCACCAGCATCCCTGTAAGGAGAAGTTGATAAAAGGAAAAGATCAAACTTTGAAAGTATCCTACAGCATGAATTCACATGCACATCAGTAGCACAGACTGGGCTGGTATTAGTCCTGCATCACAAGAAATCTGTTAAAGCATCACACAGTCTGGGACAGTGGTATGTCAGCATCACAATTAATTGCATTTTCATGCAGTTAAAGCATATCCCCTCTTGTCTCAATGAGAATCCAGGCATTTATAGGATTCCAGTTATCATTAGTGACTGTTCCTCCCCTAAAGTATATTTCAGACTAACTCTTCTCATATTTTATAGTTAAAAAGTCAAAATCACTGTGGTGAGAGGAAAAAAGAGGAATGTTCTGGCAAACCTGTGAAACTTATCTGAAACTTTAAGAACGATTATCTACTTTCCCTGCACCCCAAAGCGGAGAGTCCCTCATATGTAGGCTTGTTTTCTCCTTCAGAAGAGAACTGGAGTAATTTTTCATCATCTTTATAAAGTGAGGGTTCAGTCTACGTTATCATATCGGCGCAAAATATTACACTGAAGATTTTGTAAAACCGCTATGGATAGCTAACATGGCCAACTATTTTTCACCTCTTGGCAAACACGGGGCTTTGCATCCTCCCAACATTACGTGAGCCCACCAGGTCAGCATGCCCTGTGGTTCCTCAGAGCGTCCTATTCCTCCAGTGGAAATTAATGAGAAGTGCAATCTGACTCAGTCAGTCGCCCAGAAAGGACAGTCCCGCTTCTCACCTCTCCCCAGCACTTCTGTTGCACCAGTTTTGTTGCCTCATTTTTTTCAGCAGAGTCACTCAGACCTCATGAAAGCTTAAGTAGAGTTGGGGAATTCAATTTATTCCACGTTATGAATTTGCTTACCCCAGTAATATCTTTGCATTTATCTCCTTGATCATTTTTGTTTCCCTTTTTTGCAGAATCTCTGCATCGTACCAAAAACCTCTCTCTTTTGGTTCATCGGGATTATAGTTGACCATCACCACCTGTCCTACTTCTAGCTGGTGCCACTTCAAAATAGTCCGTGCGCGAGCCCGTACATCACTCGAACTCAGTTCTACAACTCCATTCTCTGGATAACTTGAAGTAGAAGGGAGGCATGGAAGGACAGAGAAGAAAAATCAGTTTCAACATCATAGTTTTTATAAGTGATACATTTTATACAGACAGGTCCATTTAAGAACTGATGCCACGTGACATACAAAAAAACCATCAACAATAAAATCTCCTTCTCCCACACAGACACAGCCAGAATTGGGCAGTCTAACTCTGCTGCTATTGTATCCCACTTAAAACTTGGATAACAGCAGTGCGTATTTCTGAAACGCATGATTCCAGCCCCCTGGAATGCCAGTCAGAATTCCAACTGTAAGAGAAACCTAAAGAGTTAACAGGGCTCAGGAATATAATTACTGCGTCAATCCCGTTCTGTTTTACCTTGTGGATGTCTACAACAAAATTTCTTATCAACATCGCCATCCAAGTATCTTTAATAGCCAAGAAGATAACAAAACTCACTCTTCGTATTTCACGTGATATATTACATCTTCTTCAGGAATTGCTGTCGGCTGATCGGGATCTGTGCAACTGTCCGCTGCTTCACTTGTATGTTTTTTTCTGGTTACATTTACAACCTGGGCTTCAAACCACGCTCCCATATTCGTATCTCGAGCGTCAACCAAGTCATTGATCTACACAAAGCAAAGTATGCAGCTCACCAAAGTGGATTTTCAAATTAAGCATTAATTTCCAAGTCTCCTTGAAGATTTAACCATCTCAAGAGCTTTGCCACTACCGAGATATTTAACAGATCATCTTAAAAATTAAAGTTTCCTTTGCCTTCCTGATCCCATTGCGCACCCCTACAGTCTTCTCAGGCTGAACCTCTAACAGAGGCTAAAAACCCATTCTACACCCACGTGTGTACAAACAACTTTCTTATCTAGTATAAACCATTATTAGTTAGTCTATAACAGGCTTTCAGAACTGTCTTGCTTATGGGCTGGCAAAGACATCACTAGATCTGTAACAAAATCCGTTGAAACAGACAAGTAAACTGATTCTGAACAGCTGCTTGAGATTTTCTTTTGTTCATTCAAGAAAGTTTCAGCTTCAACAAATGCAGTGACTCCTCCAAGCAAAAATACTGGGAAATTTTTTTAAATCAAAACAGGCACTCTGAATGCTTTTCTTTTTTTTTTATTAATCAATTAATGTATTGTAGTTTTAGTTAGGAGGATAAAATGAAAAATAAAATATTTTGACCTACAACATGTTGCATTTAACTGGTTTGTGGGTTGGTTGGTATTTTTCTGTTTGTTGTTGGAGGGTTTAAGAAAAAACCAAAAAAAAATTATCTGCACAATTGGGACACAAAGATTTTCAGAAATTCTCAACTATAGAGAAACAACGCCCCGCCCGAAGCGCAGTTTTAAGTAACCTGAAAGTTGTTTAATGGCTCACCTTATAGAGGCCAAATCCCGGGTCAGTCCAGTCGGGCTGCGCAGCTGTGCTCGGCTGTCCCTCCAGTTCCATGGCACCTTCTCCATTGTGAGAGCTTTTGTCAGATTCGCTTTGGCCTGAGCCACAGCCAGAGTCTGTGTCGGAGAGTTCAGAATCCTTTTCCTTACTAACAGCAGGAAGCACTGCTGGGCTTTGTCTGACCAAGAGTTGAACAATATCATTCAGTCCAACGCTGTAATCAAAAAGGGAGTGACCGTCTTCCATCTACAGGGGAAGCATCAAAATAATCTGGTTGTTTCATTCAGCAGAGGTTTGCCAATTCAACACCACCCATCGTGGTGTAATTCTCTGTGTGCCAAGACAGACCACATCGCTTGAAAACCATTAACAAACAAGGAACTTGGCAGTTCATCAGCATCACAGTTACTTATAGACTGTTATTCTTGCTATTTAAAAATGTTCTTTTTTTCGGACTCTACAAGCTAGAAAAACAAGACTCCCATGCTGCGGTAGACTTGCTACCCAGACAAAGCCACAGCGTTCTAGGAGATCTGAAAGGGTTTGCAGCACATTCCCTAGAAATACCAGTTCTAGGAAGGAGGACTTAAAAGAACTACAGATCCTCTACATTCCCATCAGGATTTAAGGATAACACCCCATTACCTACAAACTCAAAAGGAAATTCTTTCTTCCTTAATTCAGACACATCCCATAACACACCGTTAATGTGGACTGGCCTTTACATTTTAATTGTGTATGTTCCAGATTATTGTTACAGCATCGCCCTGTTAAATGCGGCATCAAGTAGAAGCCAAAGAGTTAATCACCTACTTTTCTCTGGGCAAGCACACATTTTTTCCATTGAAAGTAAAATCAAAAAAAGATTCAATTCAACTTGAAACTACCCAAACACTTCTCAGCGTAGCCAGACATGTCCTAATTTCACAGCCTCTCTAATTTTAAAAGTCTGTTTTGCAAGTCTGGCATCGCGTGTTAGTCAAATCAAGATCCTACCCCTGCAGAAAGTAAGAGAGGTAACAAGAGGGCCAAATAGGTCTCTCAGTTACCTTTCAAGAACTCTGAGGAGCACTACCATTTTAGAGTTAAAATGTAATACGCGAGACCACAGTGCAGTTAGAAGTTTAGACAAGCTTCCACCACATATTTAAGGTCTGACTAAGAAATTATACAGGAAATGATCATCCCCTTCCAGCCCAAACCACCAGAAAAAGCAATCCCCAGAGCTTTGTTCTCTATCAGGGGGAAACAGACCAAAACCACAAAAATTTACACTTCACAGGAATCACTATGATAATTCAATTCTGATTTATGGCATAAAATGGCTATGGAACAATCCCTGGAAATCTGACTGTACAGGAAGTGATCTGGACTTTCTCTGGTTCAGAGATGAAAACTCATCAAGATACACAGAACCAACCAGGCATCGGTTGTTTCTTCTGAACAAAGAGACAGTATCACAAATACAGGATCATTATCACCAAAGAACACCAGTGACAACAGGTGCAAACAGAAACGGAGAAGCAGAGAGCACCAACGGGACATGAAACCACAGGAGTTCAAAGGACAGTCTGAAAGAAGCGCCAGCATCAGAGGAGGTACCGCTAACAAAGGAGGCGGGGTTTTGCTTTTTTGTGTCATTAATTAACAAGTATTGTCCTAACAGCATTTTAAAACGGTAACTAATAAGAATTTGAACATTTCAAATGCTTCCAAAAGCCAGACAAAACACAAATGAGCACAGCAGGAGAACGATGACTAAGAGAGGTTAGATCACACTGGATAAATGTTTCTGCCTAAAACCACGCCTAAACCAAGAACTACTGGAATTACACAAAGAGGAATCATCTTTGTAAGGCAAGTGCATCCTTCCTGGAAAAAGTTACCACTTCCACTAAAAATCTGTTCAACCTTAGTCATCTGCACAGACTTCAGCACGAGCAAGGCTGACAGTTGGTGTACCCTGGACCAATCCTCCCTTATCACTTTATCTGCAACCACAAATGGGTAATTACTGCACCCGAATCTACACTAACGCAACAGAAACGAGGTGACACGAGCCCTTCAGAGATGCTACGTATTCCTACAAGCCTTTTTGACTACTACTGGTACCTGAGCTTGTTAAATTAAAGCTAGTCCAGGTGTGTTTCCATATCCTACAGTCACACCTGCTAATTATAATGCACAGCTAGTTCGAGTCATCTTAAAATGGAGGGAAAGGTAGGGAAAAAAAATTACTAAAGATTGTCTAACTCCACCCATTTCAGAGCATTCCTATTGCAGGCTAAAGCAGCCCACTATTTCTGAAATAAATTTCTTTAACCAACCAACCACTGGTTCAGAAGTTTCTTTAGCATGAAGGTTTCGCAGCGCAGTGCTATGCAGGATATGGAAAATGCATCTGAAAACGGTTTCAGTTGCCCTTAAGACTAATTTAGATACGTTATTAATTCACGCAGAAGAAAATTGTTGTTGTACAATCACGATTGTAAACATACTGTCGAGAACACAATACATGCTACTGAGCCACTCAAGATTTTACAGCTAGTTGTGTACCTAATGAGATTTTGACGGAGGAGGAGAACTTCAAAATCACGAGCTGCTATCCCCATTTACAAAGAAAAATGGGAAACAGGATCTTTACAGCTTTCGTAGCGGTAAAACTCGCAAGGCTCAAAAACTTTTAGCATTTTAAGCCCACAAAAGCCCTGGTCATATCTGTATTTCCAAAGACTTCGCGAAGGCGGTGTCAAGGCAGAAAAGCAACAGGCTAGAGGAAAAATAAGGAGGAGGAAAAGAAAAAGCTTTGCAACTGAAAAGAGCCCGCTGGCTGACTCCTTGCAGCCCCAGCGCCCGAGCGGCGCGGGCAGCAGCTCCGGGAGTCACTAGATGGCAGCAGAACCCCCCATTTTCACGCAATTAAAAAGAAAATAAATTAAAACAGCCTTCCCCAGCCGGCGGGGACAGGCTGGCGGGGGCGGGGGCCGCGGCTCCGGCCTCC
>JAVJGI010000050.1:48945525-48965621 GCA_035590275.1 Ibycter americanus | reverse complement strand
GGCCGTTATTGTTCTAAAAACCGGGTGACTGTTCCAAAAACCGGGCGACGGAGACCCCTGCGAGCAGCCTCCCGGGGAGCGGAGACCCGAGGGATTCCCCCTCTGACAGCCACCCCCTCCCGCGAGGGGTCCCGTACCCCCGGGAGCGCCAGGCCCTGCAGTGATGCGAATAATGCGAATAATCCGGATAATAACCCACAAAAGGCCTCTAACCCCCCAGGCCGTTAGCTCCGGGTGGCTTCTGGGGCTAGCGTACCGCCCCGCTCCCCCGCTCCCAAAAACGGGGCCTGGGTGCCACGGCAAGGCCACACGCGTGGCCGCAGGAGCCGACAAAAACGGCTGGTCCGGGAGGATGTTTTTCTCCAAAACTACTAACGCTACGAGGAAGTTCAAAATGATAAAGTTTGCTTAGAGCAGCCATCGGATGGAGGGAACTGTAAGTGGGGGATTACCAAGAGGTTGCTGAGGAAAGTCAGCTTCAAAAGTATAAAAACATGAAAACTGGTGGTTGGAGGTGGAGAGATTCCGGGGTGGGAAAGCGGGAATGGCGGCGGGATCGGCGCTGCCGGAACAGCTCTGGCGACACTGCAACCTGCCGAGGCCCCGCAGAGCCGCCGTCCTGCCTCTATGGACAAAGGGAACACGAGGCGCGCTGAAGATAAATGCAAAACAGTGTTTCCCAGGTTGTCCCCCCCGCAGCACCCACAGAGATAACCTCTCCCGTTCAAAAAATGCAAAATCCGAGGGATGCAGCACCCTCCCACCCCCCCTGATTTGCAGACTGCTGTAGAGAAGGCACGCAGCACGCAAAAGCCTCCTAAGCAGCGTGCGCCTCTGCCTTATTCCCCTCCTTCCTTGGGATCTGTTGGGGATCCCCAGCTGAGCCACAGATCACCGGTCGGAAGCCACTGGCCGAGATGAGGTTAGTACCAAAGGTTAGGCATGTGTCAGTGCACTAAAGCCTTGAAGCTGACCCGTGACCTGCAGCAGTCAGGCTTCATTTCCTCCCAGATCCAAAGGCTTTGCCTTGCAAAAAAAAAAGTCATTTTTCCCCCTTGTAGGTGCACTAGAGTCTTAACCTTGACCTAGCACAGCAGCAAGCCCTTCCCACAGCCTGAGAGGGCTTGCAGATGTTACAGACCTGGCAGGGAGCAGGGGAAAGGCTGAGCCTTGGAAAAACCATTTTCACCCTTGTACGGACAGGTCAGATGTCTAAAGCGTCTCAGGTTTGGATCTCCCAGCCTCAAGCTCAAATTAGCGCCGTTTAACAGCATACCTGGACCCATATTCCATCACCTGTGCCAGTCCCATTTCCAGAGGAGCTGAGAACCCACATCCCTCGCGACTTCCAGATGCAGGACAGTTTAACAACACATTTTACTACCCTATTTCAGACTGTTTCAGCATCACTTACACCCCTATAGCAGTACCAGAAGAAGGTCAAAAAAGCCACTTTCAGGTGCAGACCTGAGCCTTCTTCCCTTGGTTACTCTGTATCCCATTAAGCTGACAAACAAGAGTTACATATTTGAACAGTTAGCCATTCATGTCATGCATGCTCTGATGCTGAATATGTTTCTGACAGCACCTTGTTGCCTTGCATTTGACCCTACCATATGCCCCATTCGGGTCCCATCTCACGTCCATTTAAGAATTATACACACACGTACGTCCTTCTGCCCTCAGCACTTCCCATCGCAGCGTGGCGAAGGCAGCCTGACTGTAAGACACGGCCTCTTCAAGGAACAGGCTCCGGCCAGTTGCTGCGTATGACTAGCAGCATCCCTAGAACTATCAGTCAGGAAACAAGAAGCCCACTTACTAGAGAAACTTTTACTCATTCAGCGAATCCACATACTGAAAAAACTGTGCTGCATCCTACACACTGTTCCGTTGGGTCTACAAATCACTCGAAATAAGGCTCAATTCTAGATCATTCTAGCAGTGGAACATTGATTTCACTAGAGATTAAATTACATATGCCCTCCTCTTAAGGTCCTCTCTTCTATTAAAAAAAAAAAAACATTGCCCAAGTAGTTTACAGAGAACTTGGTGTCAGTGAGATAAAGTCCTGGGAGCTTCAGGTTTCCTCAGACTCCCAGGAAAAAAACCATGACTTGGTTATATTGCAGTTATCTAAGAGGCTGATGAGTTTTAGTTTCCTCACTTTCAGATTGTTTCAAGCATTTCTTTCCTTTGGAGTTACAATTCTGATTGAAAACACTGTTCTGCTGTCTGGTAAATGCCCCACGCTGTGAAGAAACAATATCTCGGTTCTCCTGCCAGCAGGGATATCCAGTTCAGTTTATGAAAACTTAAAGCATTGTTGAATTCATTTGCAAAAGGATGCAGTTAGCAAGACAAAATTCAAACAGTCTCCCAGCCCATGGAAATACTGTTCAAAGTGAAGTTTTGGCATAATGTTTTAGGAGAAACAAAAGTCCAGGCACATACATAAGAACTACCAGCTGATAAGTGTCATTAAAACAAGTATTGGATGAAGAACTGATAGCTGGTCTTATCAGTTCCAAGGGGGCCAAATTTATCCTTGGGTGGGCAGCACAGTCTCCCTGTTACAGTTACTATGACTCACAGTTCATCCCTGACAATGCCTTTACAGCACTTTCCAGGGAAAAATAGCAGGGGGGCTGGTCTCATAAAACCACAAGAAGCAACACAAGACGTACAAACACCCTAAATGTTTAAATGGCTCGTGGTAACAGCAAGTTCCATAGCTTGCAGAAGGCTGGCAGGGTTCAGGAACGTGCACCTTTGACTTCTCCTTCAGCTAACCTCCCTGGCTCCCCTCCACACTCACCAGCCCGAGGCCACATCTGCTCTGTCCAAGAGACTTGCTGTGGCTCTGAGGTCATTCCAGCTACAGAGAAGACGCAGCTATAGAGGATTAGCTATATGCAGCTATAGAGAGGATCCCTTGTGAATCATGAAGGACACAAGCAAAACCAGGGAAGGAAAACAGACTATTCTACCTGACACAGGCAGAAAAAATGCCAAGAACTGACTCTTTGCCCAGCTAGCTGTTTATCGGCCTCCCATCATTCAGGGCTGAATGTCCTCATAAAAAAATCATTTTGATGGGCAAATAACTTAATTCTGTCTTTCATCTTTTCTAAAATAGTTTGATTTTTGTGGAGCTTGGAAATCAATGCTTAGATGTGGAAACCAGTGCAGGAAAACATGGGTCCCAAAACAAAACTGAGCTGGGGACACAGAGTTCTCATGTTCCCATCCAAAGCCTTAACTTGCTATTGCTCAGCATCCATGAACTTCCATCACTTCGCTGAATGTTCTTCCTTTTAGCATTTAAGTGAGGCCTTAACTGAATTCTGCCATCTCTATCCTGGAGTTTGCACTATGTTTCTCTTCTAGCACATGAAGCATCGTATGGCTTAACCTCCTGAGCCGTAGGAAGTGCTCTGAGAGCCAGGACTCCCTGAACCAGGACAGCTGGTCAGAAAAAATCAAGATAGCTAGAACATACTGCTTTTAACCATCTTTTTCTGGCCTTCCTTGCAGGTGCTAACATTAATGCTTTTACGTGTGCAAATATGTATTCATTGCACAGCTGTTCACAAGGACTAGTGATGATTCAGTCATGTCACATGCACCACAGCAAGAGACTTTCCCCTAGGTTGAAGAGCAGGGCTCATAGGTAAGGTCAAGTGGTCTCAACAGGTACGTTCAAGTTTCCACATGCACTGGGATGATGCAGTTATGCTGCATCCAGCAACAGGAACTCAGCAGATTTCATTTTACTCTCCCTCCGTGCAAGGCTCTTTTGTGACGGCAGCTGAACAAGAAGCAGTTTCTCTCTGCTGCTTCAGCAGAGAGGCTCTGTGATTCTTCAGATTTCCCTAGGGAAAAACATTTTGCCCTTGGTGAAACCACTGTCTGCACAATAGATATTGACAACAGGTTAAGCAAATACATTTAAAGCATACTATTTATTATTACTCAGTTGTCCTGTATGAGATCTTCACCACTTCACAGAAGACCAAAATGAAAGAGATGATGCTGGAGTTCAGGACAAATGCTGCCCTCCTTAATGCTCCCACAATTTCCAAAATAACTGGGGTAAAGCTAGCCAAACTCCAAGACTGGGGCGTGCAAAGGAAAGCCTGTGTTCCTGATCACTGGGGAGGCAAGAGAAGGGGCCTTGGCAACGGCCTGAGGTGGAGAGGACACGTAGCAGGCCCAGATGACATCCACTCGCTCATCTATCAAAAAACAGCCAGCATTATATTAACGCACCCCACCTCTACCTCAGGTATGAGGCAAGAGTGCAACACAGAGGGAGGAGCAGACGGGTGTGTAGGAAACCATCTTGCAGCCTGAAAAGCAGCAGAAAGGTGAACTGGAAGACTGGGAGAGCAGCCAAGAAGCCATCAGGCCGTGCCCTGCAGTGAGGGCAAAGCCGGCTGGGGCTCAGGGCAGGAACCTGCCTGAGCTGCCGCCGCCTGCCCTTAAGCTGCTGGAAGGGAAGCAGGGGCTGGGAAAACCTCAAGGTGAGATGGGCAGCCAGGCAGGAGACAGGCGAGTTCTGTTTCTGCTGATGCGGGGTGAGGGCAGCAGAGAGCTGCGGCATGCCCTGAACTAGGGAAGCGCTTTGAAGACTTGGAGAGACCAGGGTTGTTTGTTGGGAGGCAAGAGCTGGGCTGAAGCTTTTGATTTTCAGAAGGCCATAGCACTTTGAAGGCCGCTGCCTTTGGAAATTGTCATGCAAAGACTGGTGACTCACAGATGAGTAGCGCAGGACAGGATCCAGCAAGGAGTCGTCTTCTGCCATGGCCCTGCCTCCACCACTCTGCTCTGGTTCAGACACCCAGTGCTGTGGGACAATCCCAAGGACACTCAACGTTCCTTCAGACTGTGGCCTTGGACAAGGCTGCCGTGATGAGCACCAACTACTGCTGCAGCTGACAGGAAGCTCGAGCATGAGTGGGAAAGAGTTCTTTGAGTTGATGTGACCAGCTGAAACTATTTCTGCCACTGTTACTCCAAGGACTGCTCACTTCCAACAATGAGAAACGGTGGAGTAGAGGAAGACTGGAACATGAGAAAGCAGAGTCTGCGGGCAGTGGAGAGAGATGGGGCTGTCAGCAAACATCTTGTGGACTTTGCACAGCAATGAAAGGCAAAGCCCACAGGCTGACGTGTCCCCTCAGTGAGCTCCAGACAATGCTGCACTGCAGCTCCTAAAGGAGGCACGCCTGAGCTCAGCAGTCCAGAGCTTCTCAAGCAGTTTACTGGAAGCCCAAGGGCTTTGCTTGACTTAACCAAGGAACAGAAATCAAAGCAACGCATGTCTCACTCTTGAATCATCCTTTCTCGTGCCTGTGTCTGCCCCAGGGAAGGTGATCATGGGATCATGGCAGGTTAGTAATGGAGTAAATGGCATGGAAGATCAACAAGATCATTTCCTGTTGCAGCAGATGAACACTTGTAGATGGGGTGCTTCAGTGTCACATGTGGCCTCTGGTCCCCAAAGGGACAATGTTGAGCTGTGATGCACCACAGAGCAGGGAAAGGAGCAGTGCCTAACAGTGGAAAGGCCTGATCCTCCAAATCCTCCACATACCTGCATGCTTTCTGCTCGATGGAAATCCAAACAGGATTGGGACCACTGAGAAGCATGTAGCTGGAGAGGCCTCATCCACATGCAGACCCCAGCACGTAGCTGGAACAAGAGCTGTAAGCTAGCAGCAGGGCTGCAGAGGAGTGGGCTTTCCTGGCTGCCACCTGGCACAGGAGATGGGGTTTACAGCTGGGGATCACCAGAAGAATTCTGCCCCATCTCTTGACAATGCAGCATTTGCACAAAAGCTGCAGTTCCTGATGTGATGCTGCCTTTTGTGGGAAGTGCTGCCCAGTGCCACAGGGCTCCCTCACTCCAGCCAACACAACTCCCTTTCTCTTCCCCAAACATGTTTCGCGGCTTCCTCCTACACCCTTCTCACGCCCACCAACCTTCTTAGAACCGATTTTATCTCAGCTTTAAGTATGCAGCCTTTATACATTAAGAAGAATCACAGAAATGATCATGCAAACCTTTGCTCTGAAATTGCAATCTCCACATTTTCAGTGTTGTGACATTGCAGGCAGGTCTACCCTTGGGTAGGAGCTCCAAGCGTTGGTATTTTGACCTAGTATCTAAAGCCACACTTTAGATATCAAACACCATTTGCTAATTATAATTACCAGTTATCCCATGCAAACCACTTGCCACTTTGCTCACATTCATCTGTGCCACATTACAAGCCACATGAAGGTGTACCGTGCGGATAGTGCTGTTTCACCCGTTCAGGTGACGAAATACAACCTATGAGACTTTCACCATCACCACTGCAACTGGCCTACTCAGGCACTTCACACCCACGAACTAACTGACAATTTGCATTATTGACACTACCTGAGGATGTAGCTGCTGTCCATATACATGCCAACATTCAGAAAAGCACAGGACTAGTTTCTTGATTCCTGGTTCCTGCAATAAAAAATAATTTCATCAGATCTTCAGGGGACAGACAAGAACATCCATTCTTACCCTTACACACATCACAACCTGTAAAATCCACCATGTGACACTCACTAACCAGCTTCGGTTTTAGTACAAGACACTGAACACTTCAAAACTGCACTTTAGCCTGTGAAGGGAATGAGATCAAAGGAGGGACTACACATTGCCAGGGAGTTTGTTAGACAAAAGGTTCCCAGGTGATGCTTGAATATGAAGTTTACATCACACAGACAAAACACACAAAAAAGTCTTCGCAGCAGTGCAGGTGCACTGAGGCAAGAGGGAAAAGCCACAATTTGTAGCTGGGCAAGTTCAGAGTGGACATTAGGAACTGCTTCTTCATTACGAGCGTCATGCAATACTGGATCCAGTACCCAGAGAGGCTGTGCGAGATCTCCATCCCTGGGACTTCTCAAGACTCAGCTAGACAAAGCCCACGGCTGACCTGACCTGGCACTGCTAATAGTCCTGTCTCAAGCAGCAGGTTGGACTACCTGAACTCCAGAGGTCTCTCTTGCCAAGGACTCCATGATAAGTCTGACTCAAGTAAGGAGGGGGATTCCTTCTAACCTCAACGCTCAGAAGTGATAATTGTCTACATTTTTGTCAGCTGAACAGCATATTTTCAAAAACCATTCACAACCCCCTGCTCCCAGTGCCTTCACGGCTTACTGTGGGCAATACAGAAAAAAGACCCAAGGTCTCCTGCGTTCACCGGCCAAAAACAAGGTGACTCAATCAGTTTAATAGCTTTAGAAGACTTCAGATAATTCTTACCTGTGCCTCAGTTTCCTCCCCCACTGATCTTGAAAACAGACAACAAGAAGCTTAATTGATGGTTTCAAACCAGGTTTTGGGATCTGAAGATGAAAAAGCACAAATGGAAAAACAAAGTATTAACTACAATTGTCATTGTTTCTTATTGCTATTAAAAAGTCAAAACTTCCCCCAGCCAGGCTCAGAGTCCTGCACTGCTGGGCCCTCTGCAAGTATAAAAATAAAAGGCAACTCCCATCCTGAAAATCACAGCAAACTTGAGAAGCAGCATGTTTCACCATCGCATATTTGCTGTAGCCAGGCAAGGGCTGAGAGCGGGAGAGCGTGTCTTACTCATTGGGTAGTTACAGCACCCATGCTGCAGGGTAGGAGAGATTTGCCAAGAAAACATCACAGCTTAGTGATGTTTTCACATCACAGACCCCACGTCCTGCTTCTCTGGAACTTCTTGACAACATCTGCGCTGCCAAGCCAGGTGCAGCCCCACAGCACTTGGCACGCTGAGCCCCAGCACCCACGCACGGACCTTCCAACCGTGCCACTGGCTGCTCACGCAGCCGCTCTGTGGAAGAAGCTGAGCAGCAGCTGGCCCTGCACGTGCCCCCTGGGGGACAGACCCCCCGCCCCAGGGAGCAGGGACTGAGCCCCTGCCCCAGCACCCTCCTTCCACGCTGCTCCAGTGCTACGGCTAAACCCCGGCTGAGGACACGTTCCACATGGCCACTGTGGATGGCGGGCAAGGCCCCCGCTGGAAGCTGTGTCCCTGGCAGCACGGACACACCTGCACCTTTGCTACAGCGCTCGGAGGAACGGCTCGCTCTCTGGGCAGGCCCTGCCCGGCTCCCCGAAGCGAGGCAGCGCGTTCGGGCCGCCACGGTGGCAAGCAGCATCTTCCAGCCCAGAGATTTAGCTGAAGGAAGGGACGGGCGTGCAAATGGCGACAGGAGCGGTGCCTGCAGGCTGACGGGCCGAGCCCATTCCGCAGCCATGGGGCACGTCCCCACAGACCTCCAGGGCCTGTCCCCCCCGCACCCCACCATGCTGGGGGTCACATCCCCACAGACCTCCAGGGCCTGTCCCCCCCACACCCCACCATGCTGGGGGTCACATCCCTGTCCGTGGCGGCTGCAGGGCGACGCACCCCACGGCCCAGCCCCAGGGCCAAGGCGCTGGGGGGGACGGTCTCTGAGAGACCCCGGCAGGCCTGGCCCCCCTGGGGGGCAGACAGGGGCACTGCCACCCCACCGCCACCAGCGCCCCACAGCCCCTCACCTGCCTCCCTCACCTCACACACCCCTCCCACCTGCTCCCCATTGGCCAGGCCAGCACCTGCAGCATCCCGATTGGCTCCCCCAGCTGCTCATCAGGCCCTGCAGGTATTTAAGCGGGGCGAGGCCCAGCACTGCCTGTCCTGTTGGTGCTGGGGAGCGGAGGAGGCAGGTAAGGCAGGGCTGGTGGGGAGGGATGTGGAGCTGATGTGGGCTTTGTGCCTTGGCTTGGGGCTGGGAGGGGACTCCCCGAGGCTGCCCCTTGCTTCCTGTGGGGCTCGGCAGCCCCTTGCATCGGGTGGTTCCCTGCAGCCCTCCCAGGGACGGAAGGCTGGAGGCTGGGCTCCACCCCTAGAGCCCTTGGCTCCTGCTCTGGGGAGCACTGAGGCTCAAACCTACCTGCTGAGGGGCTGTGTTCCCCCAGCTGTGCCCCCAGGGCTTCTCCAGCTCCAGGGAAAGCTGGGTGCTGTGGCTCTGCTGCTTTCCCCATCTGTGGATGAGGGGGGTCTCTCAGCTTTTTGAAGCCAAAAGTGATGCGTTATGATGTCTTGCTGTATCTGCTGGGCCTTGGGGAAGAGTTGAAAAGCTTCAAATCCTTCCCTAAAGGCTTCTTCTTAGCCCTGAGATGACATCTCGGTAACGCTATGGGTCTCTGATCTGTGACTGAGCAGCCATGGGTCTGAAAGCTCTTTTCTGCCTGTTGTCTGCTGAAGATCAAAGCTGGGTGAGGGGGTCCGCAGGAGGTGGCTCTCCACCCAGCCACGCAGGGACAGCGCGTGACATGCACCCCAGACCCCACCGCTGACGTGTGCTGATGCCGGGGGAAGCGGTACGTGCTTCGGGAGGCAGGCGGATCCACCGGGCATCCCCTTCCTGTTGACAGTGCCGCCAGACCTGCCTGTAGCTATTTCACATGACCATTTGGTGTAGGCATGATAATGGTGTTAACGAAGGGGGTGGCTTGAGCAACCAGGTAACCTCTTGCTTGCTCAAGAGCACCGTGTCTGTACAGTTGGAGGCTGCAGCCACGCACAGCTCTGCCAGCTCACTGGTGCAGTGCTTGGCAAACTGGCTTCGTGTCTCAGGACTGGCAGGGTTCTTAAATGTGGTCACGACTACCTGAAACTCTGCATGGCTGTGAAGGACTTAAATTACTGAAGCTTGTTCTGCTGAAACTTCCAGATGAAAATATGTGCTAAAGAGCAAGCAGCGTGCTTGTTGCAGCTTCTGGCTGAAACAGAGAGGTCTGTCCTCATGGAAAAATTGGTGGATGGAAAGTATCAGAAGAAGCTGTTTAATTAAACTCCCTCCCCTCTTTCCTAAAATCTCCAAATTCTAGTAGTTTGGGTAGCTTATACACTCGCTGTCCCAAGGAGTTACTGAGCCAGTAATGGCCACTGGCTGTGATGCTTAATTTCCTTTGGAAGTGGGGGGGGGGAAAAACCCTGCCTCTACCTGCAAAAGTGGCTTTAGTCTTTGGGGTTCCCTAATGCTGACGGCTTCTCCAGAGAGGTTAGATGGGCACCTCTGCCAGCAATTTTGAAACTAGTGTCCTAAGGTCAAAGCTGAAAACCATCAGATTCTCCTCCTAAAGCTAACTGCCCTCGAGCACTTGCAAGCGACTCCCTGGGTTGCAGGCAGTGCCATTCCCTGCTGCAGCAGGCACCCAGTGACCCAGTCCTGCTGACTGTTCACGGTAACTGGGGTATCGGTGGCAAATCTTGAGAAGAATGTAAATAACTGCTTTAACCACAAATTAATGCCTCTGCCCTGATTGGCCCTCCCTGCTTCTATCTAAAGCACTAAATTTAGCTTTGTTTTCCTAAATGGTCATTCAGGAATTGCTAGTTAAGCTATTGAACCAGGCATCCTAGCTATGGCTCAATCTGTTTTCCCAAGGTAAAATGCATTTAGAAGGGAGAAAAGCTTCCTGAACAAGATCCTACCTCTCTGTCCATGGGCCATCTTCATGGGGCAAAGCTTCTTCCCACAGGAAAAATTAAAGCTTTACACAAGTTAAAGAACTAGCTTTATGGTTGTTGTCAGAGTGACAGAATCAAGGGAGGTGTTTTACCCCAGCAGGAGAGTACAGCTCTTCTGTTAGGCTAGCGTGTAGTGCTGACTGTGACAGTCCGACCGAGGCAGGGAAACAGGTAACAGCTTGGCAGTTCTGGGGCTGTTGCCCTGGCTGTTTCACTGAGTTCAGACTTGTGCCAAATTGGGCAATGATCAGCAGCTGAGTTATTGTGCCATGCTAGAAATGTGCACTGAAGAGTTTCATCTTTCTGAAACTACCTGTTTCAAGAACTTTCTCCAGCAGTGACCTAATATTTCTGATGTTGCAATGGTATGAAATCATCTGATCCTTGTTTTCATACAAAGCAAACTAACCAAAGCAAACTGTGATGCCGTTCCTGCTCTTCTGCCTGGTGGTTTCCATGCATGGGCTTTGTCTACTGGGACTCCCACTTGCAACTACCCTGGCTTGAGGCTGTGCTTTTCTCAAAAGGATTTTGAAACAACTGACCAAGCATTGCTAAGCACTGTGCTTTCCTGCAATCTCTGAAGCAAATCAAGGTCTGCTCAGCACTTTTGCAGGGGAAAGAGAAAATAAAACCATGCTGTGGGCTCATGAAGATTTGCCTGCACCTTGATGGCATTGCAACACACTCCAGTTCTTCCTACACAGAGGAGAGCAGATCATGTTCTAACACGATTGTGCTGCAAGGATTGTCACTGACACAGTTGCATCCAAAATTAAGATGGGCTCCTAGTGCTTCAGAGGTTGATTCTAACCTTGTACTAGTTCTTACATCAGCTAAGAAGTTACTCCTGACTTATGCCAGCAGCTAGAGCCCTCTTTTTTTTTTTTTTTTTTTGCTGCAGTGTGGCTCTGTGCTAACCCTGACAGCAAGCCCAGTAAGACACTCTGCAGTTTGAGGTTTTTTCTGCCTGTCTAGAAGCAAAATAACTGAGCAAAGGGGTTGTTTGTAATGGTGTTGAAATATCTGTGCTTTGCCCTGTGACAGGGCTGCAGACTGGTTCAGCCTATTTGGCTTCAAATAAACCAATAAACTTGCCCTAAAGCAGAGCAAGAGGAATAACCACTAACTGAACAAATGCTGTGGACTTTGGGACTAAGACTTTATGTTCAAGCCCTGCTTTTGTTTAGAGCAATTTTTTAGGAGCTCTCCCAAGACTGACAATGTTCAAGCTGTATTTTTCTGTGCTGTTAATTAGGCAGCCCCTGGGCAGGGTGGTTCCCAGAAGAGTGCTGGCTCTGGGCTCCTCAGAGAGGCTGGAGGTCCCAACTCTTGTGACAACTTTTGCTGTAGACATTTAGCACTCTGCATTTCTGCCTTGCTTGGATCTCACCAAAATGCTGACTAATTGCATGATTAATACAGTAATACTTGACATGCTGCCAAGCTACCTCCTGAGATGTCTCCCTTAGCTCTAGCCACAGTCAGTCCAGGGCTAACAAATGCTTGTTTCACTACTTCTTCCCCAGTTCTCTGTTCCTGTTTCCACAGCAAAATAAAAACCTTCCACAAGTCAAAGAACACAAGAAACAAGACAATAGTCTCTGTCACAAATCAGATGGCAAGGTTTTTTTTTTTGGGGTAGAGCCTGCCATTGAGCCTGGAGCAGTGCTTGGCTTGGGAATCTAGTTTGTAAGAAATTTTGGTTTGGGGTTTTTTCCATTGGAAAATGCCATAGCAATTCTAAGAATAGGAATTAACTGGCAAAAGAGAGAAAAGCAGGCACTGCACTGAAGAGCAAAATGCTGAAATCCCTGCTGTGCCTGACTACGGCTCAGAAGTAATCCTGGATTTATCACATGACCCTGGAGTGTCCAGATACCAACCTAGGTCTACGCTGGGGAAGCCAATACATGTTCAAGATATTGCACAGTTTTTATACTTGAACCTTTTACATCCCATTATGTAATGAAAATACTTCTGAGGCTTGGTTTCACAGGAAGTGAGAAGAGATTTCCTGCCTAGTTGCTCAGTAGGATGGGACTGCAAGTTGCAAGGTAGCCATCAGAATGCTGCAGCTGAGAAACCTGGCTCACTCTTCTAGGAAAACTTCAAAGGATTTTCTTATCCTTCCCAGAGCTGCGAGACTGCCAGTGTTGCTGGAGCTGGCAGTGGTGGTGGGGAAGCCGATCAAAGTTGCCCACTATGAACACAGGTATAGTGGGGGAAATCTAAAATGACTCATCTTAATGTCCTTTGCAAAGGATACTCCAGAGGAAAGGCGCTATAAACACTGAAGGCCTTTAAGAAGGTAAAGTAAGCTTATTGCTGTTTCAGTGTCTCTGGCCCTGACACCTTTCTGGAGGGGAGCTGAAGTCCTGCCAGTCTTTCCCCTGACCCCACCCACCCCCCAAAGAGGAAAATTGATTAAGCCATTGAAAAACCCATCCCTGCTTCAGAAGAAGTGGGGGAAATCTGAGGGCTTTTCCCCCTTAAGGGGTATTAGGCAATTTCAGACAGTTTTTTTCAAAATAATTATTTCTGTTTTTAAACTCCATTATTAAACTGTTTGAGCTTGCCACATTTTGAAAATTTAAACAATTACTTATACTACTACCATAAGAAGCCCTGCTGCAGCTGCATTTCAGCAGGGCTTGTTAGAAGGACAGTAATCTGTCATGACTGAGTGAGACACTGTTCAGGGATTCCACCATTAGCCCTGCTTCTGCAGGGTGTGTCTTTCCTTCAAGTGCTCCTTGGCCAGCAAAGAGCCTGTGCAGTGGGAAGCTGAACAGAAGCCTCTCTAGCAGAGTGTACTGGCCTAGCAGGGTGGCTTCTGTGAGAAGCTGCTAAAGCTTTCCCTGTGTCTGATGAAGCCAACACCAGCTGGCTCCAAGATGGACCTGCTGCTGGCCAAGGCTGAGCCCATCAGTCAGTGCAGGAAGATGGGAGGATGTGCTTCAGGTAGATTCCCTGGCAGCTTGTGGTGAAGACTGGTGAGGCAGGCTCTTCCCTCAGCCCATGGAGGTCCATGGTGGAGCAGATGCCCACCTGCAGCCCCTGGAGGACTCCACACCAGAGCAGGGGCTCCTGGCAGGACCTGCAGCCTTGTGGGGAGCCCTGGCTGGAGCAGATTTGCTGGCAGGACTTGTGACACCACAGGGGACCCGTGCTGGAGCAGTGTGTGCCTGAGGGACGGCACCCTATGTGAGGGACCCGTGCTGGAGAATTTTGTGGAGGACTGTCCCCTGTGGGAGGGACCCCAGGCTGGAGCAGGGGAAGAGTGTGAGGAGTCCTCCCGAGGAGGAAGGAGCAGCGGAGACTGTGATGAACTGACCGCAGCCCCCACTCCCTGTCCCTCCCTGTGCTGCTCAGCGGGAGGAGATGGAGAAATCAGGAGTGAAGTTAAGCCTGGGAAGGAGGGAAGGTGGTTTAAGGTTTGGTTTTGTTTCTTATTGCCCTACTCTGGTAATAAATTTTCCCCAAGTCAAGTCTGTTTTGCCTGTGATGGTAATTGGTGAATGATCTCTCCCTGTCCTTATCTTGACCCAGAAACCTTTCATTCTATTTTCTCTCCCCTGTCCAGCTGAGGAGGGGAGTGATAGAGTGGCTGTGGTGGGCACCTGGCCTCCAGCCAGGGTCAGCCCACCACACAGAAAATGCATAACAGATAAGATACTTCTCACCCACTTCCAGCCTGCAACTTTGAAGCCAGTCAAATGTTACCAGCTACAAAATAAGTAGGATAGTTATTTAGCTTAATGTATCCCCTGTTCTGGCATTGAGGGAGGTGACTGAGTACAGTTCTGGTCCTGCATAAATACTTGCATATCATAAACCATGCAGCCTCTCCAATGTCTTCACACCCTTGCAAAAAAGATTAGTGCTGCCACACTAATGTTCTCAGGACATGCGGAATGATGGATCCCAACTTTTTGCCCTCTGCTTTTCGCCAGTTTTGCTAGGACTTGAATTCACCGGAGGAAATAAAGTTGTGGTCATGCTGTTATACTCTTGTTTTTCCTTTCAGCTGCAGTTGAATTCAGCATGGCATCAGAAAAGAGCACAAAGAAAGATGTGCTGAAGGCTGAGGAACAGCAGCAAGCGGTAGGTGCCAGGGCAGCTACTGCTCTAACATGCAACAGTTAAACTACCTGCTGACAGATACACTGGTAAACTAACTTCCAGCACCTCAAAACCAGGCTGGGAGCAACAGAAAGATTAACCATATGAAACTGTGGCTAAATCTAAACTTGGTTAATACAGAACTAATTTTTTTGCTTAAGAGAAAACTTCAGGGCTGGCTCAAGTAATGCAAATAATTCTGAAACATGAGCTGTTATAGGTCCTATTTCCACATCTGGGGTTGGTGCTGAAACCCAGTGTGACTCAGAATTTGTGAGCTCAACAGCTTGAATTTTTAATCCTGGCTTGTCACTGATGTCCTCCTAGCAGCCTTTGAGTGAGTCTTCAGCTGAGTTTAAGAAGGATGAGGAAGATGGACTGAATGCCTGCTTAGGACCTTTCTGGATAGACACATGGCTTGTATTCACTCAGCAGCTTAAGGCTGGGTCTCTAATGTCACTTATTCTCTTGGGTTTTAGAGTGCTGTCAATCGGGTAACCAGCTTGCCCTTGCTCAACTCTGCATTTAACCTGGTCTCGTCTGCCTACAACTATACCAAGGAGACCCATCCTTACCTCAGTGGTGTCTGCAATGTGGCTGAGACTGTGGCTGCTGTTGCAGTAGGTAGCGTGGTTGGTGGGGCACAGCCCATCCTGAACCAACTTGAGCCACAAAGTAAGTGAGGAGGCTGGAGTGACCCTTTCTACACAGAGGAACAGGTGGGGAGGGGAGTTTCATGTGCCTGTTGGAGATGGGTATTACCCATGCACACTGTTGTAATTAATTGTAGCACTAAGTCTTCCACTCAGCACCTCCCAGCTGCTCAATGAACCCACTGAATTTCATGGACATGAAACGGTTACGACCAGAAACAGTTTGGCCGCTTGTCTGTGGTTGCTTTAAGTCACTAAAAAATTCCCTGCTTTCTCCTGTATCACTCCAAGTTATGAGCATCCCAACTGGTACTAGCAGCGCCTGTCTTGGACATAGCTCAGTCTCCCATCCCAACACTTTTCAACCCTTTAAACCAACTGCCCTGCCCTGCAGGGACAAGCATTGCACTCCAGTTGGAGCAGTGTGCTGCCAACAGCTAGAAAGCTGGAAAAGCAAAATGGAGACTACTTGAACCTGTCAAATTGTAGGGTCTGTCCACTTTTTAACAAGACACCCCACCCCAAAATGGTGATTTTTTTTTTTCTTTCGTGAGTGCATTCTGAATTGGCTATCGTAGGGTCAAAAACCCCTCTCCAGACTGAAGAATAAAGTGGTACCTGTTGTCTTTTCTAGTTGCACTTGTAAATGAATATGCCTGTAAAGGACTGGATCAGCTGGAAGAGAACTTGCCTTTTCTTCAACAGCCAGCAGATAAGGTAAAGTAAAGGCTTTTCCTGGGGAAGCTAGGACTTGATCTCTTGCTTGATGGAATTGTTGCAAGTACAGAGAATATGGGGAAATAAACTTCAGCAGCACTGCTTTGTCAAGTCGGTCCCTGGTACGGGCCGGAGGAGGCACTGCTAGCTGATGAAAGCCAGAGAGATGCCTTCAGCATGCGGAAGTGAACGTGTCCATGTAAACATAGGCGTACTGACTTCCCCAGCTCTCCCACAAGACTGTAAGCATAACTTAGCCATACGTAAAAGCTGCTTTAGGGAGGCAAAAATCTATTTCACAAAAAAAATTTCTTTCTCTGCTTCTACCTGTTGTAGGTAATCTCTGACACCAAGCAGCTGGTTTCCACCAAAGTGACATCTGCTATGGATGCTGCCTGTGAGGCAAAAGAAGCAATGGCTGATAAAGTGACTGAAGCTGTGGACCTAACTAAAAATGTTGTTGGGGACAGTGTCAAGATGACCAGGTCGATGGTCACCTCCACTGTTAACAGTGCTGTGGAGGCTGCCCAGGGTGCCAAGGACCTCGTGACTAACAAGGTGACCGAGGCAGTGGACCTCAGTAAACACATTGTGGAGGACAGCGTTGGACTGACCAAGTCTGCAGTCGCTTCTACTATTGTCAATGCTGTAGAGGCTGCCCAGGGTGCCAAGGACCTTGTGACTAACAAGGTGACGGAGGCAGTGGACCTCGGTAAGCACATTGTGGAGGACAGTGTTGGACTGACCAAGTCTGCAGTCGCTTCTACTATTGTCAATGCTGTAGAGGCTGCCCAGGGTGCCAAGGACCTTGTGACTAACAAGGTGACTGAGGCGGTGGACCTCAGTAAACACATTGTGGAGGACAGCGTTGGACTGACCAAGTCTGCAGTTTCTTCTACTATTACTGCTGCTGTAGGGGCTGCCCAGGGTGCAAAGGAGCTTGTGACCAACACAGTGACTGAAGCAATGGACCTAACCAAAGGGGCTGTTCAAGATGGTGTTGAGAAGACCAAATCGATGGTCACTTCTACAGTCGGTACAGCTCTGGATGCTGCATATGGCACCATTACTAGCAAAATAAATACAGCCTTGGAGCAGAGCAGAGAAGCTATCCAGGAGGGTGTGGAGATGACTAATTCAGTGGTGACCAACAGCATGAGCAAAGCCAAGGCAGTGAGCCAAGCAGTGGCAGGTGGTGTGGGATCTGTCCTGGGTATATCAGAAGATCTGGTGGATCACTACCTCCCAATGACAGAGGAGGAACTAGGTGAGAAAATGCTTAGCTGGCGGTTGTAAATGCAAATCCTTTCCCACATGACTAGAGCACCTGACACTGCAAGACTCCTCTTCTGAAGTAGACAGGTAGCTCTGAATTTGTCACCAGGTTGGCTGGCTGTCAACACTGACTTGCCACGTGGTATGGGACAGAGTTCAAGCATTTTCTAGCTGGCCCTTGCCTGTAAGCCTCAAGACCAGCAAACATGTGGGTGCACGCTTCAACCTATCTGTCAAGTCTGCTTATCCAAAGAGAACATGTTGAGCAGGGACTAGCCTACCTTTAATACCTGAGCAACTACAAACCTCTACTGTTTACACAGCAAGCTTCAGCCTTCATGTTTTTCAATGAGTGACCTTACCTCTTCCCCCCTCTTACAGCTGGGGGAGTGGAGCACAGCTGCATCTCTGTTCTTGTTTCCTCCAGGTAAACTGGCCACTACTGTCGAGGGGTTTGGTATGGCTTCTGTGGAGGAGCAGAAACAGCAACAGAGTTACTTTGTGCGTCTGGGTTCCCTCTCTAACAAAGTCCGCCACCGAGCCTACCAGCACTCCCTGAACAAACTGCAGTGCATTAAGCAAAGCACCCAGGATACACTCTCACGACTACAGCTGGCAATAAAACTGGTACAAACATGCTTTCTCCTTTTTCCTTCCGTCTGTAGTCTCCCTGCCCTACTATCTAGATGGAAGTTCTCCCTCCATCTTGTATCAGTTGCCTGTCAACTTGGATCCCTCCCTGGGAGGGAAGCGCTTGTGCTTCTCTGATTGTGTGTGCTTGCAATACAGCTGTTCCTCTCATTTTTCCCCATCAGATTGAATCTGTGAAACAGGAGGTTGGCCAGAAGCTCCTGGATGGGCAGGAGAAGCTCCATCAGCTGTGGGTGGACTGGAGCCTTACCCAACCCAAAGGAAACCAAGTTAAAACTGCCTCCCAGCCAGAGGTATCCCTAGGAGGGCATATTTAATCAGGCCTCTTGTGGATGGTGTAGATCTCGTCTGCTCTAGTAACTGAGCTGTATCTCTTTCCCAGCAGGTAGAGTCACGGACTCTAGCTATGCTGCGTATCATCACCCAGCAGCTACAACCTGTTTATGAGAATCTGAAGGCCAGCATCCAAGGCCTCCCCAGCAACATCCAAGAAGCTGTGTATCAGGCCACTCGAAATATCCACAAGCTCCATAGCTCTTTTTCTAGTGCTGTATCTTTCCAGGACCTCTCTAGCACCACCCTGACCCAGAGCCAGGACTGCGTGGCAGAAGCCCAGAGGTCCCTAGATGACCTGTTTGAGTATGTAACTCAGAACATCCCTCTAAACTGGCTTGTGGGTCCCTTCAGGGCAATAGCTAAAGTGTCACAGGATAGCAGAAAGCAGAAGAAGAAAGATACGGTGACTGATATAAAATCACCTGTGTTGGAAGAGGCTACACCATCAAAGGAGGTGGCTAAAACACCCAAAGAACCAAAGGGAGCAAACAGGATCCTGGGGGAAGGGTGTGAAGTGCTAGAGAAGCTGGAAGAGAGGGCAAAGAAAGACTCAGAGGTGGCAGAGGCTGCAAAGGAGATAAAAACTAATGCACCAGAGGAAGATGTCTGAAAAATTCCTGCTCTTCTGGTCAAGGCTCCCTGGCTAGAACAGCACTTTATCTTTTAATTAGGTGTCCAACTGCCAGTTGTGCTAACAGTGCTGCTCCTGTTCTCTTGCTGTCTCAGGCTGTTCACAGTAAATGTAGTTTGCAAGGAGGCTTGATAGCCAAGGTGGGGTGATTCCGTACCTTGATTTACTATTTTTTAAATCATGTTGCTGCACTGAAAGGGAAGATGGGGACCTGTACTTCAGCTTTTTAAGTCAGCCCAGCTGCATGTCTGAATGGCTAATTCTTGCTGAGACAAGCTGTGGGAGAGAAGAAGTGGTCTCAACTTATTTTTAATGTTGGATTTTTTTTTTTAAATTCATCCAAGCTGCAGAGATCTTGAGAGGATGATGTGCTTGACCTTTGATACCATTTCCCTCCTTCTACAAGTTTAAAAATGTGTTACAGACATGACTTCCCTTCTGCCTGTTGCGCTTCCCCTGAGCTCAGCCCTGCAGCAGACCAGGAACAGCTGGGGGCAAGAGGCTGCTTCTCCAAAATATTTTATGGATTGGTCAAACACTTTTTCTTTCATAGAGAAACACTTAGCAAAGTGGGACTTTCTTTTAAGCGTGCCAGCTCGCAGTGGGATTACCTTTCCTAGCTGTATGAATGACTTGAGGGATCATCTGTTTGTGTGTAATAACTCCACGCGTGAAACACTTTGCAGCCGTTAAGAAGCCAGCAAAGGAGATGGCTTTTGCCAGGAGTTACTCTGCTGTGGCAACGGGATATCCTGTTATTAAAATAGGGGTGACAGGTGCTGGCTGTTTTCCCAGCAAACAATGCTTTGTAATAATTTCTAACGTAACTTATTGTGGTAGCTTATGTCCTAGCATGGTCCCTGGGCTAAGGCTGGAATCATGGCAAGCAGACGCCGGAATAAAGCGTGACCTGTGTTCAAACACCCGTTTCTCGTGTGTTTCTGAGGCTGCCGCGCTCCGCTCCCCCGGGGCCGGGGCGAGCGGCCGGTGTTTAACGCGCCCCCGCCCCGGGCGGCCTCTGCCTTCCCCGGTCTTGCTGGGGGTAAGCGCTGGCGGCAGGGGCCGCCTTCGGGCTCGGTCTTAAAGCAGAGAAGTCGCTGCCCCGCCGCGCCCCCCGGCCCAGCGCCCCCCGGCGGCACCGGC
>JAVJGI010000050.1:48933670-48945090 GCA_035590275.1 Ibycter americanus | reverse complement strand
CCGGGCCCTTGGGTGAGTGCCAGGGCTCGGGGGCAGAGGGGGACACAAGCCCCCGGCCTGGCAGGGGACCGTGCGGGCAGCCGGCCCCCCTGCCGCCAGCAGCTCGGCCGGGCCCCCTCCGGGCGCGCTTTATTGCTCTGCTGCCCCTCGCAAGGAGCCTGCCGGGCCCCGCAGCCAGCTGCCTGGGGGAGCCAGACAGCTGCACCTACCTACCGACATCATTCGTTCAGCAATTATTTGAAAACAGTTGCAATTAATGGCAAATGAAGGCAAAGAACGTGCGCTTTGCTTAATAACTCTTGGAGTAACGTGGAACGCTGGCAGACCTGCAAGCGCTGAGCAGATGCAAAAATACTTGAGAGCTGCGAGGGGGGGCTCTGCAAGCGCCTGGCGAGCGTCCCCCCAGCTCCCCACATCGCTGTTCCTGAATGTTATCCTGTGTTCTCCTTGCAGGTTCCTCAGCACTGAGATACCCCGGGTCCGAGACGAGCCCCTGAGCAGCAAAGAGCCGTCGCTTGCGCAGTACATGAAGCACGAGCAGGGCATCGCAGAGCAGCGCCGCGGAACGAACCTTTGCTCCAAGTGCTGTAATATGCTTTTTCCATCCATGCCGCTTCAGTCTGTCGTCTGGGCCACCAGCTGATGAGATGGCACAGAGCGCCGAGCTCCAGCCAAGCTTTGAGGACATTTTTAATATTCTATCCCAGATCCCACCAGATAAACTCCTTAGCCTCAAATATAAACTGAAGCACTTGTTATCTGGGCCCAGCAGCAAATTACTGCAAGCCATGGTCCTGCTTACTCTGGGGCAAGAAACGGATGTAAGAATTTGTTTGGCTGCCTTGGGAGATAACCAGGCAGCCCAGTATGTCCAGCAGACCAAACTGGGCGCTGCAGGAGTGCAAGAAGATGGGGAGGACATGCAGCCTCCCCAGCTGGATGCAGATGCCAGGGCACTTCTGGCACAGATCTACGCAGTGCTGGCAGAGGAAAAACTGTGCAGTCATGAAGCCACGGACAAAGCCTGCGAGGCTGCCACCAACGCCTGCAATGCCAGCAAGGAAACTCAGGAGGGGACACTCAACAGCACCCCACCTGAGGACCAGGAAAAACATGGCTCTGCTACTGGCACAGGCCCAGGTGACAAATTTCAGATGCTGAGATCTGATGTGGGTGTAGGGCTTCCCCAGGCAGCCAGCCCAAACTACATGGTGAGAAGTTCTCCAGTGCAGATTGGAGGCAACTCAGACCTTTCAGGCCCACGGACCTTGTGCTCCTTGGGGAGTCCCTCCTTCCCCAGTCACTTTGAGATCAGTGCGTCACCAACAGCTGTTTTTTACACCCAGCCTTCTTCCCACAAGCGTGTCCCCCAGCCCAGTCGGCTGTGGCAAGGGAGTAGCAGCGGTGCTGGGCAGCCGGACGGGGACCGAGCGAGCCATGGCCTGCAGGAAACAAGCTGGGCCAGCAGACCCAACTCTCCTCCCGGGCCGGACACAGGTGCCCAAGTGCCCCGACCAGAGAAGGTTCTGCAGGTCAGTTCACGTCGTCCAACTCTCCCTATTCCCGAAACGCAGCAGCCCACAGTGGGTGCAGGAAACCAACCTGTCGAAAATAGCGATGTTTCCAGCACAGTGGCAGCAGAACCTCAGGCACCAAAAGAAAACACAGACAAAAAGCAAGATGAAAAGCAATTACCCACCGGTCTTCCTGACTCAAGACCTACACTGGATACTGCTCCTGCCCACAAGTCCATGGAGGATTCCTCTGTTCCAGCAGGCATTCCTTCTAACTCTGCATCTGCTTCCATTTCAGCCTCTTCCCTTCCTCCTCCTCCCACCTACCCCTTCTCCTCAGCCCTCCCCTATCTTTTGCAGGGAGCAACTTCCAAGTCATCATATCCCCCTCCCCTCCCCTCGTCCCCCTCTCCAGCCTGGCCACCTCCTCTCCAAAGTGTAGAACCAGTGCCCACATCAGAGCCAGATGGCGGAAAGTTCTTCACTTTTGTTGTCCTGCATGCTAGTGAAGATGAGACCGTTGCCCATCGGGTCAAGGACCGGCTGGAGAACATGGGGGTTCCCAACGGTGCCACACTTTGTGAGGACTTCTTCATTGCTGGACGCAGCCATATGACTTGCTTCCAGGATGCCATGGAAAACTCTGCTTTCATAATCCTTCTGCTGACCAAGAACTTCCCATGCAACCTATGTATGTTTCAGACAAACACTGCTCTGATGGAGTCCATCCTGAAACCATCCAAGCGTGACTCAGTCATCCCTTTTGTACCCAAAGAGAACCCCCTGGAGAGGAGCCAGATCCCCAGCATGCTCGGTGGGCTGATGCCCTTGGATGAGAACTCTCCTGGGTTCTCCAGGACAGTGCAGAACACTTTTACCACCAGCAGGATCAATGAGAGGAAAGCTGTGTGGGACCAGATGCAGAGAAGGAAACTACAGCTGTATCAGCAACAGTACCAAACACTGCAGAACTTAACTGCCCTGCACCTTGGCTCCCTTTCCCAGCTGCCTCCATCAGCAACTCGGCCGCAGCCGCTGGAACAACTACCCCGACAGTGGTGCCCCCCTGCTTCGACTGTCCCTCCTGCCGCATACCCACCTCCCTCCGCTGGTCACCCCACTGCTCAGATGGGTCCCCTTCCTTTCCAACCACTTCATCTCCCATCAGGCCACTACAACGTGATGCCAGGGCCAGGAGGCATCCCATCCCTCATCATTCAACATGCTCGAATGGTTCAGATTGGGGACCACAACATGATGCAGGTAGAAACTGTCACACCAGGTCCACGGGACAGTGAGGAAGAAACCAGGTAGAATGCTGCATCAGAGACACGGCAGGTCAGCCACGGCCAGAGACACTCACACTTAGCTTCAAACCCTAGATTATAGTGATTCTGCTGGGACTGGGACTATTCTTATTTCACTGTGGGTAAAAGGTGCTACTTTTCTGGAGCACAGGAGAATACTACCTTATTTTTTTTGTTGGACAAAAGAGATTGCAATCTCCTGGGACCATTTTCCTTGGGCTTATTTTCAAGTAACTGAGAAAACTCTTTTCCTGATTTTCTGAGGCTACTGGAAGGTTTTATAAATAAATTTTAATTAATTTATTTGTGTTTCTCTGGTTCTTTTCAGTAGAAGTAGCAAAGGGGCAGTGAGGGATATCTGGAGAACCATTCTGCATGTCTGTACCTCTGGGGTGGAGGGGGCTGGGAAATGGCACACAAGCGTTCTGTTTTGTGATCTGCTGCTGACCAAATCATTTGAAGGAAAATCTTCAGGGGCTGCTTTGGGGAGTCACTGTGACCCCCCCGTCACAAGTGCTAAGCACCACAAGGTCCCACCATTTTCCTTCAGCAGTCCCATTTGCTTGGGGTTGCCGAGTATCCTGCCTACTTTGTGTGCATGGTGCACTCCCCTTGCTGCAGGGCACCAGCAGCACCATTTCCTCAAGCCTCTCACATCAGACCCAGGAAGGTTCAGGAAACCAGTTTCACAGACTTCTGAAAGGCTGCAGGTCTCTGGGCTGAGGCATCAAGAGATCGCTTTTCCCAGTTCCCCTCTGAAACTACAGAGAGAGAAGTTTTTTGTTCATGAAAGACGAAATTCCCACACACCCCTGGAGGCATTGTCGTGGTATTTTTGTATTTAAGAAAACTGTTAAAATAACTGAGATTACACACCAGATACAAGGCTAAACAGGAGTCTTAACAGCAAAGGGTGGGTGTGTGGGTGTTTGGGTGTGTGTGTGTGAAATGTGGAGAAACTTCAGGGCGGCAGCAGATGAGTGCCCACTCCTCCATTCTTACCTGCTTGGGAAAGCTCAGAGGTGGGACCAGAGTCCCATTAGACTGGCTGTTGCACAGAGACATGTTCCCTACTGAGATTATTCCACCTATTTGTTACTGCCTTTGAGGGAAAAGTTTGACAGAAAAACAAAAGCATTGAGCAGAGCATTACAGAAGGCATGGAGAAAGGCCAGGAATGGGGGAAGTATTCTGCAGGATCTGGGTGAGGGATATACCAGGCAGGTATCTACTGAGCTTTTAACACATGGAGGGCATCTGAAGCAAACCCTCAAATCCCGACGCTCTGCTGGGGCTGACGGCTTCTGCGGCAGCCATTTGCCTGCTCTGTCAGTAGAGGTCAGCCCAAAGCCACCAGATGACTAGAAATGGGCCTGCTCCCTCTGCAGACCAAAGCCCTGCCAACAGCACCAAGCTCTGGAGCCAACTCACCCCGCTCCAGGGCCTCCGCAAGCTGCAGAGCGCTGCTCGCCCTACTCCTCACCCTAGGAAGGAGCCCCAGAGCTGCCACGTTCTCGTTAAGGCAGACCTCGAGGGCCAGTGTGACTGATACAGGGGAAGGTGACCCTGTTTGGGCTATTTCTGCAGATGTGTGTGTGCTTGCATCACTCTGAATAGCTGTCCCGGCAGGTGTCAAATCAAGAGGAGCCAGCACTGCCTGGCAGCCAAAGCGCCAGACTCCTCCAGAACATCCTGGACCTGGGACTACCCGAGCTGGGCACTCACAGGGCCTGGCTATGGATTGTAGTCTTTGTCAAAGAGCCATCCAAGCCTTACAACCAACGTCTGTGTAAGACTTGTGCCCCCTAGGAGGGGCCAAGGATGTCTGCAGGATGATGCTGGAGAGCCTGGGTACCGACCAGTGCAAGCTCTGGAGCTCCTGGGCACCACCAGATGTAGGAGACTATTTGTACCTACTCTTAAACTGCAACAGAGTGGTGGCTGTCACAGTTTTGGATTTAAATACCACAGAATTTCCTCTTAAGAGGCCACAGGTTCTTTCTCATGGATCTGCCCATAGAAAGTTTCTCTGCTTCCCTCACAGACCTCACGGAAGCTTAGCTCCTCCTGCACCTCCTTGGCTGAGAACAAGCACAAGACACCAGGCTTGGACAAATCAAAGCCATCTCTGTCCCGAGCAGAACAAGAACCACACAAAAACACGGCTATTTAAAAGCTGCCATTGGGTGACTGGCTTCCAGCTTTGAAACAAGTTGGCTTTTAACTCTGAAGGACCCAGTGACAATGGATTAAATCACTGACTCTCTCAGAGTCTGCTGGAATCCTCCAGGTGCTTGGATTACTTCTGTTTCCTTATTTTCCCTCCCCTACGTCACCTTTGTTCAAATAGGTGTTGTGTTACCGCAATTCCTGTCACGCTGCAGTTGTTGCTGTGCAGCCACCAGGACAGCCGCTCCCCTTGGGAGAAAACATATACATCCCTCCTTCCCCAGCTCTTCTGCTTTCTATAAATAAATGTCATGCAAAACTAGCCAACTGGAAGCTGCTCCAGCTTGTAAACAACCTTAACACAGTCACATAGAGTTTGCTTGAACCAGGGAAAGGGAAAGACATCGCAGCAGACTGTAAAACATTGCAGGATGGGGTTCGTGGAGGTTTTTTTAAGCTTACTGTGCATGGAGGGCTGAGAGGCTCAAAGGTTACTACTGGGAGCAACTTCCACCTCAGAGCCACCGCCCTGTTCAAACCGCAGCAGCAGGTTCACTCTTCCCACATTTTCAGGGCCCTCTTTGCCATTGCTCACGCCAGCAAGGAAGCTTTGCCACCAGGGCCTTGTTTTCACCAGGAAAACATGCCTGTGACCCCCTCATTCTTCCCCAGTTTCTCTGGGAACCTGGGAAATGCTGACCGGTATCCCTACCTTTATGCTCTAGGCCACTTTCTTTGTAAACACTGACCTTACAGCATTAGGAGGCCTCAAAGATGTCCACAGAAGGGCACCAGCAACTGGCTCCAGGAAAACACCAGTGCATTTCTCACCACTTTTACATTTCTAAGGAAACCTGTATGGGAGGCGCTATTGTCAAAAGGGCCAAATACCAGTATTAGAGAGAGAAAAGCCCATCTTAGGTTTTAAGAAAGGAATAAAAGGCAGACATTTTGTTTGTGGCAGGCTACAGAAGGGCTCCTGGAGAGCAGTGTGCTACAGGAGGGTCTGTAGCCACCCCAGTGAAAAAAACTTCCACTCTCTGTCCAAGATAATTACACCGATGATAAAATCATCACCGAAACCTTTCACTGATCCCCGCAACTCCTCGTTTTGCCCCACATACTGGAGCTGGCCCAGAAAACACCTACAATAAATAAGGACTGTTCACTGTAATTACCCCTGAATTCATGTAGTGATTTTTCCCACCCAGTAATTACTATCAACATTTAATTACTGGGTCCTTACTATGTAATTACCAATTATTTATCTGTTTAAAAAGAAACAAATGTAAAGTCCTTTTCTATCACATGAAGTATTCTCCTCCTTCAGGCTTTTGTACATGACCGGATGCCCCAGCTACCCGATCACAAGATCCCAGCTCCAGAGCTGCTTCCCCATCCCAGCTGTAGGAGACCTCCCTTCTCATCTCTCTCCCAGCAGCTGTGTGTAGGGGATGGAACTGCAGTCAGAGCACACCCCAGTCAGGGACCACCAGTCACTGCCTCAGTCCTGAGGCTATCCAGTTCACCAGGTGGCACCTGCTCTCCTACATACCTGAAGATCATCTATAGCACAGCAGTAGTATTTTGAGAGGAAAAGCACGTCCCACAGATCTGCAGACACTACTTCCTGTCTAGCACAAAGGCAGCAACACTGACCAAGAATTATTTTTTGAGGATGGAGCAATCACCAAAGGGACAAACATTCAAATATTGTATCCAACTGCTCCCATCCTCCCTGGGGAAGGCTGAGCATTTTTGGAAATCCAAATCCTTGTGGGGAACTAATGCCAATAGCTTTAATTCCTCTGCCTGCTTTTGACCTCCCACTGACAGATCTGGGATTGAAAAACAAACTGGTAATAGCCACACTGCATCCCTCTTCCTGCTTGCCGTGCCCATAGCCCCAGCTGTATACAAGGCAGGTAACATCAGAGTAGCATCCTTTCACACTGTTTCATTAACATCAAAAGATAAGGCAAAATAGATGAAGAGAGGTGTCATTTCAGTGTCAGTGTTATCCTTTTTCAGGGGAAATGTTTGCAATTGCAGTACAGATTAGCTTTTCCCAGGAGTAATGATGAAATTAAACAACCACGTCCACTGACTGCAAAAACCCAGTACTCCTGTACCCACAAGTGTACCATCCCTAGGAAACAAGCTGAAAACAAGAGGCTTACCAGCAAGAAGTCCAAGGCACTTGCATTCTAGCAGCCATTTTTTGTTTTATTATTTAAAGTTAAGAGCGCTCATCAGCTCACAAATTAACAAATTCCATTCCTGCAGTTTAGTTCAGGTTTCAGCCAAAAGGAAAAGAAAAAAAAAAGTAGCTAAACTAACTCTGCACTTTACATCTCAATAAAAGTTAAACCTCCTTGCTTTATAAATAAATGTTATAGTTAACACAGCAAAAATGTAATGGCAGATCTACAATATCATTAAGGGGCAGAGAGCATTGGATTATTGAGGCATATGGATATGCTGACTTATAAATACAAGTAGAGAAGCTTCAGTAGCATATAGTGCACGGTTGTTTGTCAGAGTTCTGCTCTCCCAGTCTTGACCTTTCCCAAAGCTCAGAGGCAGCTGCTTCACCCCCAACTGTGCTTTCCGCTCTGCCCGGGGCCAAGACACAAGCCACAGGCTGCCAAAGCCCAGTCACTCCCCCTGCAAGAAGAGAAACTGCTGGAACAGCATCTTGTTTACCAACACTGTCTGGTTACCACCAAGGAACGTTCTGCTAATGGAGGCAAATACCTACCCTGAGACTACAGATTTAAAGAGGGAAAAAAAGCCAAGTTGTGTCCAGCTCCTAATTAAAGAAAGGAGCTTGCCCAGATAGTAGCCAAATGAGATTTCAAATTCAATCTTTGAAGTAGCACCATCCTCAGTAAAGTTGCAAAAAGAATTAAAAGCCAAAACCAGATGCTAACAACCCACTCCATGTAGGTTTTCAGAATGGGATAATTAACAGAACCCAATCAGTTGATACTAATAAGCCTCAGAAGAACGAGGAGGCACCTTTAACTTTCATTTCTTTCTTGCTTCCTCCTTCAGACCACCCTCATGCAAACATGCCACCAACACTCACTTGCTTTAATAATCCTGCAGGCACCACCCAGACTACAAGTACCTCCCATCCTTGAGGGCTTGCAAGAGCACATCCTCAAAGACGGTTCCAAGTGCACTGGTTTGGCTCCGAAACCTGCCCATACCCACCCTCTACAGATCAATCCCTGCTGACCTCTGGAGCTAGAGGACACCTCTGTGCGGGGAAGGGAATGAATGTGCACAGAGTGGGCAAGCTAAGGGCCTGATCATCACAGTAGTATTTTGTTTTTAAGGTAGCAGTTTTTCCTCCCCATTCATAAAAACCAACATCTATTGATGAAACTATATAACCAGAACTGACCTTACTACATCTTAACAGGATTGAAGAAGTCTTGCAGCATAGATAGGGCCTGGCTCTAAAAGAGAAAAAATAACCCAGCTTTATGCACAATCACTGAAATCTCAGGCCTTTAACACCACTTGCTACTTGGCCAACCAAGGGAGAAAAAAACCCATCCTCAGCATACCCAGCCCTACTGCCATGCAAGGCAACTACCTCAGCAGAGCACAAGCCACTCGGCTGTCAGACTCTTACTGTACCAAATCTGAGAAGGGGGTGGGGAAAGAATTAGTTGGAAGATATTTTATTCCTCACTTGCATTCCTAGCTGTTTGGTATTTGGGACGGGAAGGGCTAGAGCACATGTGTGACGCGTAGCTGCTCCAAAGCTTAACGCTGAGTTAATCCAGCACTAATGGGAGAGGCAGCAGGTCCCAGGGAATCTCCATTTTCCTTCCTTCTCAGGACAAGACTGTTGGCATGGGAAAGGGCAGGGGCTGCGGCCTTCTCTGGATACAGCGCAGTGGAGATATCTGGTACCTGAAGACGACAACAATGAGGGACAGCCATGAGCTCTCGAGCCTCCTCCTCCCCTACCCCTGTGCATGCCAGCTTCGTGGTGACAGATGAGGACAAAGCTCGCAGCCCGTCTCAGCACAGCGACGGCCTTCGGCACCTAGGCGAGGATGGCCTGAGATCTCAGGCTGCACTACCTCAGCGGGGTGAAACGGGTAATGGGAAAGGCTGGGGGCTTCAGCTCTCCCGCCCTAGTGCAGTTCAATGAAGGCTTCCAGCTCCTCAGGGATGAAACCCTTGTAGGGAATCTTGTGCTTGTCCAGGGCGCGAGCAGCAAGGCACTGGAGGGTGATGTAATTGAAGGGCTGCATCATGCTCTTGGTGAGCAGCTTCTCATCCAGCAGCTCATAAGCAGTCTGCTTGAAGGCATTGGTGGCATCCATATGGGCTCCAGCCTCCATCAGGGCACTCATGATCAGCGGGCAGTTGTTGCGGGCAGCAATATGCAGCGGGGTGTTGTTGTCATAGTCACGGCTATCTGGGTCAGCCCCACACTCCAGAAGCAAGTTCACAACGTGGAGCGATGGGAACTTGCCCACGGGATAACGTCCCACTGTCGTGGTATCTTTGTCCACGGCCATATGCAAAGGAGTGAAGCCATTCTTGGCCCGGGGGCTGCACTTTAACAGGCGGTAGACAGTCTGGCGCTTCTGGTGTTCCTGCTCCGGGGTGCACTCCACCTTCTCCAGCAAGAAGACCAGGTGAAGGATAATGGCCAGCGTCTTGGTGAACTGCGCCGAGTCAACTACAGGGTCCTTGCCATGCACAAGAGCCCTCTCCACCTCCCGGACCCCTTTGCTCAGTACTCCCATGAGGTCAGAGAAGCCCAAGTGGGTAGCTAAAGTGCCTTTGGAGCGGTCCTGAAGCACATACGAGAAAAGCTCAGCAAAGGAAAGGAAACTGCTGGCAGTCATCGGGCTGAGAGGCTCCAGGTTGCCTTGCTGCATGTCCAGAGCATACTTCCACAGGTTAATGCAGCGCTCAAAGTTGCCAGAGTCGGCATAGACTGCTCCTCGGTAACGGATGTAATAAGAAGTGTCTGGGTGGGAAGGACCCAAGATGCGCTCTCTAATCAGCAGTGCCTGCATGCGCATCTCGTCCGGATCAGTAATCAAGGCTTCCAGTTCCTCCAGCGAACTCACTTCCCGGGAATAGTCATAGGCCAGCACCAGCTGACGAGGCTCAGGTTTAGGCAGGTACTGCCCGCCTTCACACCGAAGCTCCATTGCCCTTCGCCAGTACTTGTGGGCTCCCAAAAGGTCGCGTTTCTTATCCACAAACGTAGCACCCAGCAGCTCCAGTGCTTCCACAGCAGCCTCTCGAGTGCAGAACACGTTAGGGACCTGCTGCTCATCCTGACTGGAAGCTGAGGCACAGCATCTCTCACTGCCTTCATCACAGCCCTGAGGAGCTTCCTTGCCAGTGCTGCAGCACCTCTGATGGCTCCCACCTGATGCACAGGTCCCATTTTGGTTCCCTGCAATCTCCTCCTCTTCCTGCTGCAGTCCTCCTTGGATGAGGTACTCCACAATGTTGGTGTGACCGGTGACACTGGCAGCTAGCAAAGGAGTCATGCCATAGCCGTCTTTCTCCATGCGGGCTTTGGAGCGGAGCAGTAGCTGCAGGATCTCCAGGCTGCCGGACTCAGCGCAGTCATGTAGGGCCGTATTCCCCTTCACACTCCGGCGGTTGACATCAGCCCCTTTCTCTAGCAAGTAACGTGCAATTTCACGGTGCCCTTTGTAGCAAGAAATCATCAAACACGTGTGTCCGTGCCTGTTGGCTACTTCCAGGTCAGCGCCTCGCTCCCCGACTAAGTAGCGCACGATCTCCAGGTGCCCATCGAAGCAAGCAGCCCGCAGCGGCGTGGAGTTGGTCAGCGTGGTCTGGTTCACTGACGCGCCGTGATCCAGGAGGCTGCGCACGACCCCCAGGTGCCCGGCAGCGGATGCCGCCCAGAGCGGCGGGGCCCCCTCGATGGTCTCCCCGTCGAAGTTGACCGAGCCCCCCTCCTCCACACGGGCACCGCAGTGATCCAGCAGGTACTCCACCACCTCCAGGTGCCCGTGCCGGGCCGCGATCAGCAACGGGGTGCTGCCCCCCCCGGGGCCGTCACCTCCACCCGGCCCTGCTGTCAGCGCCTCCAGCTCCTCCCGGCTCCGGCTGCCCAGCAGCTTCTGCAGCAGCTTCAGCTTCCCATCGCGGGCCGCGTTGTACACAGCCGTGCGCAGGTCCATGGCGACGGGGGCCGCGGCGACCGCACCGGCCACCTCCTGGCCATGGACCGGCTGCTCCTCCACGCCCCCAGCTCGGCCCGAGGCAGGGGACGAGGGAGGGCGGCCCCGCGGGGTGGGGGGGGAAGAGCCCTGCGGGGCCGGAGGGGCCCGGCAAGACACCCCTCACCTCAGCGCAGCAACCTTCAGTCTCTCCGCCCGGCCGCCATCTTAAGTTGTAACGCGAAACA
>JAVJGI010000050.1:48912813-48933187 GCA_035590275.1 Ibycter americanus | reverse complement strand
GGGAACAAGGCCGGGGGCGGGAGGGGCCGGCGCCGGGAGGGGGCCCTGGCCCTTGTGGCGGAGCGCCCGGGATCGGTGACCCGGGATCAGTGACCCGGGATCCCCCTTTCCGTGCACACCAGGGGCGACCTGGCCTGGACAAGCTTTGCTATAACTGTACTGCATGTGTAAATGTCGGGGGGCGGGTATTTCCCTTAAATTGCTGGAAGCGATGGAACTATAAAATACAATACTTACACAGCATCAGTCTGACGTGGTTTTAATTGTAGTGAGTCACTGGGGTTTGGTAGAGCGTCCCGAAGTACAGCTGCTCTGCCCTGGACGGGGTAGTTGGCGATAGCAAAGCCTCACCCACAACAGCACACATGGATTTATTCCCTCTGGTCCCTGCCACAGGACAACGTGTACCACTTTCACCATTCCTGAACGATAATACAGGACTGGAGCGAGGGAAAAATATTCAAGGCAATAAATAGCCTAGCTTAGATGAGCGAAGCTTTAGTTACCAGAACCTATTTTTAGGGCGTAAGTTGAATTTAAGTGGCTTTAATCTTTATATGGAGAATTGGCACAAGGTTTCTCCTGTTGTATTTTATTTATAGCTGTTTTTTCTCCTTTCCAGGGAAACAAGATTAGCCTCATTATTTCCGTTATTATTATTACTCTGTCTGCCATTATTATTATTCAGTCCAGCCAGCCAGCCATTTAGGTCTTGTCTGGAATTACCTAGGATTATCCTGCTAATGCATGTTGCCTTCACACAGAATATCATTTTTGTTGCTAAGAAACTGCTTTTGCATAACAGACAGCGTGGGCCTAATTTTCACTTCAGCAGCTGTTAAAGTCAACGGGAGCAGCAGGTGCTCAGCGCTCCTGAGAGCCAGAGCCAAAGCGTCCGTGGCAGAATTCCCACACAAGGTCTGACTGTGCATGTGAGTGTGTCATCTGCGCGCGCGATGTGCTCGAGGACGCAGCGGCTTTGTGCTTGAAAAGAAAAGGAGCAAAGGTATCTTGAGCGTTTCCAGGGTGGCCTGCTGTGCGAGTGCAGTTTCCTGCACGCCAGGATGGGAGGAGCGGCATGTGGGAGTGAGTATTCCTGTGTCCCCTCTGTACACAGATGTGCGAATGCACATCGATGGTCACGAGCTAAAAATTGGGTTCTAAGTAAATAGCTGCCAGCAATGAGTTTGGGCACGTGGTCCATTTTAATATTAACGTGTGAGCCTTTATGTGCATGTCTGTGTGCACCAGCGCAGCATGTGGAACGCCTGGATGCGTGAGCGGCCTGGGTGCATGCAGGGCTGTGTACCTGTGTGCATCTCTGTCCCCGCTTGTGAAATGCCCAGCACTTTGGCTGTTTATGCTGCAGGTCAAGGCACAGACACAGTGACATTTCCTCTCCCTGCTGGCTCTTTCATGTTGCTATGGTGATCAGATGCACTCGCGCTTTTATCTGAAGTATCTATTAACTAAAGCTTCCTATTAATTTCCCCTCCACAGAATGCATATGGAATTCACCGGAACACCAGATAGGCTTTTTAGGTCCCAGATTTACATCAGAGCCTGCCCCCAGTTCTTGGGTGGGCTGTTGGAAACGTCACAAGGTAGAAGTGCAGCTGATGGAAATGTTTTTTCCATGAATAAAGAAATTGCTTAGTAATGAGAGAATAAAGAGTACAAGGAGTAGTGTCACAGCAGCCTCTCCCTGTAGATCCGTGACTAGGAAATGTACTCGAGCCTCAGTACCTCGCCCCCGACCCAGGTGTAAATGGATTCTTTGGTCTGCGAAGTCAAAGAGAGCCGAACGCAGGGGTGGCCATGCTCTTGCCAAGAGTGGGTGGGCTGCAACTGCATCCCCCTGAAAGGTCTGGGGTGGGATTCTGACCCTGTGAAGGGCAGAAAGCAGAGGCGCTGTGGTTTATCCTGATCAAATTCCTTTCTCACATTGGTTTTCCTGCATCCTTTAGCTTCTCTTACTGTGGTCACCACCAAAAGAATTAGTGTCCCAAACCAGGGCAGCGGTTTGGGACATCACCCAAAGGGGGAGGCTGTCCCCTGAGCCAGATTGGCATCAGAGGCGCACCTCCCACAACAACCAGGAATGAAAAATCTGCCAGTGTGTAACACCCCATCTGAAAGCATGGCTGAGTGATGCGTGGCGGCGATGGGTGGCCGTACACAGGGATGCTTCCCGCATCCTCTGGCAGAGCTGGAGCTACTGCTGCATGTCAGAAAACCTGCCAGGAAATCTTCCTGTGCAAGTGACAGCTACGAGTAATGCAGGGGGGATCTGGACACCTGGGACAGAAGTGAAGGGCTCAAAACTATCACGTCCCTCAACTACAGAATACATCCTCCACGAGACCCTGGAGACTCCTGTGACGGTTTTGTAGGGTAATGCAGATAAAGCCCCAGCCAGTATTCTGAGAATACAGAGGGAAATTAAATACCCACCAGAGGAAGAGAAGATAAAAAATGAGACGTTTTGACAGGGCTGCCAGATTGTGTGGCAGGAGGGTTAATTTTTTTTGAAACTGCCATTTCATATTCCCTTTCAGACAAGCTGAATTACACAGTACTGGCTGCTGGAGGAGTAGCATAATTTTCTTCAGAGAAATAATGACAGGGTACTTAAAAAGCAAGTGAATGGATGGCTAAAGTATCGGGCATAGACTTAAGAAATCAAGGCTGAGACCTCACCTTTGCTAGACTCTCCTTTTGTGACCTTGGGCTGGTCATTTAATCTTCCTATGTCTTATTTCCATGCCAATAACATGGGGATAATAACTGTTCTTTCTCTGTCTTGCTTATTTAGACTGCAAACTCAGGATTTACAGCTGCATTTTCTGTGCTTACAGGGCAAGAAAGCCAAAGAGCTTCAATTCATGCTAAGGTGTCTGAGACAACCATAATGTACAACGTAGATAATCATAAAAGGGCTCAGATATATGGTTTGGAACGTTTTTAGCATGAAAGGCTCAAGAGTTCCTAATCGATGGTTCCATGTCTCTTCCCTCAAAACGTGGAGAAGTTTGGATCTGTGCTAAGAATTCCAAAAGCATATAGATAATTTAGGAACAAAGTCCATGCTGATTTATTGAATCCCCAAGTTACTTCTGAAACTGTAAGCATATAATGTAGATGCCTGCAAAATTTTCTGCAAGGTCTTTGTGCTCAGTCTGTCACTGCATTAAAGGTTAGTAGTGGACTGAGTCGAGATCCTTGTTTTTTCAAAGCTTAAATTTAGTTGTGCAGGCAGCCGTGTGCCAAGTTTTTGTCAATCTTTTCAGCTTTTGGGGGTTTGTCTGATTTCCACAAGTCAGAGGAAGATGGCTTCTTGCTGCTAGGTCCAGCGAAGACAAGATATTATATACAGTTAAGCAACTACATGAGAAATTTGCTGTACAAAAGGGACAATTCTAAAAATAGCGAGAAATGGCACCATGACATTAGCAGGAACAATGACCCAATACCCAACTTGCTGCAGGGGCTTTTGTCCTATAACTACCTTCATCATTATGGCTTGTGATGACATTATTTTCTGTGCTTATATGGGCCATGAGGCCACAGCTACCTGGAAGGAAGGATTTTGATCAGCCTGCAGAAGATGAACAAGCAGGAGAGGCATGTTGGGTAACACTAAATCAATGTAGTTTCATTTACATTAGACACCAGCCTGGCAATTTCAACGTTAATGGTTGCACTGCTGCCCTCTGAATTTTTGTAGATTTAATATATCAGTGGGGGAGTAAAAGAGACGGGGAGCACAAGTCATTCTTGCCTATGATACATGGATCTTTTCTTTCATGCATCATCAAAGGACAGCGATTTATACCGCTCTTAAATCCTCCTGGCAATAGATTTCCTGGGATAAGCGTTGCTCTGCTCCTGCCTCACAGATTATCTAAGATGATAATAGCAACAGTATCTTTGGATCCCTCCCTCTCCCAAACGGAAAGGACAAAAGACTGGCTGTGAGGCAAATGGCAAGGCAGCAAGGGCATCAGACTTGGACCTAAGCCTTAGGCTCAGTTTGCTTTTGTGGAGCCACCAACTGCCTTTGTGTGTTTTGGCAAGCCATCACCTCCGTCCTCTGGCACCCTCCTCCTGGGTAACGCGTGGCTACCTCGTAGCAGTCCTGATGGAATAAGGTGCTCAAATACAAAAGCGACGAGGGACATACAGACCTCTAGATAGACAGAGAACCGAGTTAGCGATCTTTCTAAAGGCAAGAGTCACTATTTCCTTTTACAGAGGCACCGAATAGGGCAGAGACCGGTGTAAGAAGTTGCAACAGGTCAACAGACATGTAGGAAATAGAACCTGGGAGTCCCGACCGCTGCTCAATACCCGCTGCAAAGAAAGAAGTATCAGGACTCACTAAGAACCTGGATGTTATTGGCTGGCTTCAAGGACTGTGAAGTATGTTTGTAAACTACAGAGCAGAGATTTGGAGGTCAGTGGACCGCCTTCACCTTGTAGGCATCTGCTGGAATCTGCTGTGGTGCTCTGCTGCACCAGCCCTACAGCTAGTTGTCCAAGTAGAGTTCTGTTTTCAACCTCAGTGACCCAGTTGAAGGTAAAGCCAAAAGGACTTAGGTTCCTAAATCACGTATGCCATAATAACAGTGTGCAATGCTGCGCACATCCTGTTTAGCTTAAGAAAAAAAAAAAGAGAGAAAGAAAATGCTCACCAGCACCAACAACCCAAATTATTGAAGGTGTTTCAGTACTTACTTTTACCACTGGCCTCAGCAGGATTCAGGAGTTTCATTTTCACACCTAAATACCTTTGAGAATAGAGGCTCTGGGTGGTATTGAAAATTTGCTCTTTTCATGTTTTAAAACCCTATTGGAAGCAAAGGGCTAGACTTTGAAAACAATCCCCTCCAGGCATCAAGGTACAAGCAGAGTCTCCGAGCGCCCCGCAGACCTCTGTGCTCTCAGCAGCTGGTGTACGAGCCCTAACCCTGCCACAGAGCTGCTGTGGGGTCTCTGAGCAAGGCGCTGAACTTAATGATCGTTGATTTCTCTGTGAAATTGTTTTGAAGTTAAAGCGGGTGAATGCCGTGCTTAGGGAGGGCTGCGCAAGGAGCCCCACTGCTTGGTTCTTCACGGGCACTTCTGCTGCGTCACTTGGAGCCCAAACGTGGTGAACTTCAAGGGGATGCAAACCGAGGAGCAGAGTAAGTCACAACACGACCTCCAGTGCAGCAAAGCACTTAAATACCTACTTAGCTTCCTGGTCCGGAGGAGCTTCATCGCAGACAGGGCTCTCGGTGGGCAGCGGGACCCCTGTTCTGTGGCACAGCCCGTCTCCAGCCAGCGAGGGTGCAGGTCTGTGCTGTATGGCAGGCTATGATTTGTTGTCACCTTTTTAAATCAGAACAACAAAATCACTAGTCTTCCACACAGAGCCAGACCACCGAGAGCAGCGCTTCCTCCTCGGGGACGTGCCCCTGCATGTCTTCTGTTGTCCTTCCTCAGTTGTTCTCATTCTTTTGACACGTGCTTCTCATTTCAGGGATGGATGCTGCCCTTTGCGGTGCAAAAAAAAAGAAAGCAGTATTCTTTGTGAGACCGTGTCAAAGCTCACTATAATTGTCTGTCCAATTTTGCAAATGTACCTGTGAGTTCCTGCTCCATTTTCTCACTCGGGAGACTCTACATGCCTATAAAAACTTGCATAGTGTTTTTTCAGGGATATCAGGGCTCAGCAGGGTCTCCTTTTTCCTTTCCCTATGATAAACTTCTCCAGGAGTGCTCTGTCAACCTGTCTATCTCTCGGTTGTATTTCAGTCTCACTGAAATTCCAAGCAAATGCAATATATACTCGGGAATGCTAGAGAAAAGGAATCAGTTAGCAAAGAAAACAATAATGATAGTGCTGAGTTTCCTGGAATCCCACTGAGAGACTGATTTAAGCAAGAAAAACAAAACGCTTTTGCTGTTTCCTTTTCTCTGAATTGGTTGATGAGCAATCTTTATTTCACCCCAGGTTTAGCTCTGCTTCCACTACCCAGCTTTTTTCTGTTAATACCTTGCATATGGCATAAATAAGGTGTGAAAGGACAATGCTGGCTCGCATCCATGGAAAGGATCTTACTTTATTCCTTTCGACTGCTGTTGTCTGAGTGAGGCTTACTTACCTCGGCCGCTGGAATCAGACAAGGGATGGCATCCTTCCCATCTTCAAACCAAGCCTGTTAAATATACTTTTGTAAGCAGTTGTGAAAAAAAAAAAAAGGAAAGAAACAAAAGTATCCTTCAACAGCCTCGGCTCTGCAGAGCTGCTGCCGTGAAAGGCTCCTTTCATAGAAGGAGAAAGCGTTCGGCAAAAGGAGAGGGTTTGCTGCTGCCGGCAGAGGTTGTGCCCCATGTAAGCTCACAGGGAGCGGTCCGGTCCCTCCTGCCCTCCCTCCCTCCTGCTTTTCTTTCTTTTTTTTTTTTTTTAAACATATGTGCTCTCTATGGACACTTTAATCAAACTCCAGATGGGTTGTTTCAATCTGGGGATTTGTGCCGCTGAGGAGATAACAGCCCATTGTGCCAGCCTAGGTAGCAGGCGTGTTTGTGATAGCCAGAGCTGATACGGGGAGATGTCCAGGTGGTCTTATTTAACAGGGGGTATTAGTGATACTGCCATTGTCCAGGAAATCAGATAAAATGGAGGTCCAGGTGTTACCCTACACCGTGTTTGTGTAATGACATTGCCAACCGCTGATTACTACCTACATTAAAATACAGATCAAACACTGCAGAAGGTGCTATTTTCTTGGACAAGATTGCCGGCACCCCCCAACTTCCCGGGGTGCAACGCCAAAAGTGCAAAATTTAATCTGAATATAAAGTGGAAGCGCAGTGAGCATGCACTCCTTGCTTATGCTGAATATAGCTTTACTCTGACACGTGCCCATGCCTGGCCTGGGCTTGGATTTCCTAAACGAAGGTATTTCCTCTAAACTGTTGCGTATTTTCCGCTCTGCCCTACCTCAGAGTGTTCTCAAATGAAAATACTTTGGGGGGTGAGACAATTTTTAGAAATAAGCTGCCCGGGACAATTCAGTGTTCTGCTAATTAGAACAGAGAATGAATTGTAAAGATGAATGAACTTGAGAGAGAGGAAAGATAGTTTGGGAAGTGCTAACCTGGACTGTAATTTCAAGTGACAAGAACACTTTACAGTCCTGGTTCTGAAACGACGCTGCCCAGCACAGTGATACACCAGGTTCAGGAAGGGATTTGCCACAAATTATCGCTAGACAATCACGTAATGATCAAGACAGAAGAAGTGACTGCTCAGCTTGAGCAAGGGATGAGGTCCTCTGCTGGTTTTACGCACGTGCATTCCCTTTTTGGAGCAATTTAGTAGAAAACATAATTCCAGGCTCAGAGGTGTGTGAGACTTTTGTCTAGACTTCAGGTAGCGTGATCTGTCTCTACAGGGCCGTGTTTCTCAATGTGATATTTTGCAGGATGGGATCTGCCACTTTGAGTTTGTCCCAGAGATTTCAGCAATGTGGAAGATTATGGCTTCTTGTAACACTGGCAGATGAACCCCATGGCGCTGAGAGGCTGCTCTAGTGTCTTCGTAATTGTTTATATAGATAGGATCTAAACTTAGCTACAGAACATAGTGGAAAAAAAGCCTGGTTAGAAAGAGTGGGGATTCGAGAGCTTAGCCTCCAGCTATCTTAGAAGAGGTTGGCTCATCACGGAGAGATCCCCAGCTGCACTTCCAGGCTGTAAATTAAACAAACAGTATTTCCTATATACCAGACCACAGGGATGGTAGAAAGAACAGTTGTGGCCTTATTGCTGTTATTTCCTTTGGTTTCAATTTCTGTCCTCTGCCCCCCACCTCCTTCTCAGGCTGGTGTTGCCCACTTTACCTGATTTGTTATTTATTACAATGGTTTAAAGAGAGGCAGGGGGAAAAATGCTCAGTGCAAATTATATTTTGAGCTGTTGTGCTTTGCCTCTTTGGCGGATAATAAATCTCTCTGGCAATGCTCCTCTGTATAGGATTTGTCATTAAATGCAATTAAACAAACCCTGCAGGTGTCCATGATCAGGCCTGCAGCAGCCCATTCACAACTGCAATGTTATTATCATCCTGACAACAAAACACCAGATATTTCCTCAGCTCCTCTGATCGATGAGCTTGCCTGACTTGGAACTGGAGGGAGGAGAGAAGGGGGGAGAAGAGTGGTTCAAATGCTCTTTAGACTTATTGATGGGAAAGTCAAAAAGCTGCTCAGCAATCAGAGGGAAGGTGGAAAGAGAAAAAGGCAGAAGAACAGGAGGACTGAAAGGAATAAATGAGAGAGGAGTGTTTGGGAGCAAAAAGATAGAAATGGGGCGACGTATCACATGGTATCCATCTACCCAACGATTTTGTTAATGCACAAGACTAGAATTTAGCAGGCAAGCGAGGTAGTTTAGGTATGAGTCTTCTCATGTAACTTTAGCCTGCTAACATTTAGGCTTTTAGTGTTCAGTGAGTCATGCAGGCTCCCTTTGTAGTCAATGCAAAAATTCATCTCGCCCTGAGACAGGACCTGACCAGTGGGTTGACTTGTTGTCCGGGGGTATCTGTCTGTCTCCGTTAACTGCAGCCCAATGGCTGGATCAGATACCCAACTAATTACAAATCCCATCCGTAACAGCCAAAGGAATTGGCGTTTGCTGAATGCCTGTTCCTTTCTATCTTCATTCACAAGGAGACATTTCCTGGCACAGCTATCAGGAGAGCATGCTACAGAGGCATTGCTGATAGTATTTGTAGAAAGCAGATGCAACAACATTTACACCAGAACTGTTGTATGCTTTGACAATCGGGGAACAGGAAGAAAAGTCCTGTGGTTTATGTCCCAGGCAGCCTGCAGACTATGAAGGTCAGGGATTCTCAGGGGACTAGCTACCAACAAGTCCAGTGAGAGAGAAAAATTTGCAAACACCAAGTCAAATTATTCTGCCGGAACCATTTGTTCAGCTCAGCCTCAGGGTGCTCTCAGGATGACCCTCTTTCCGCCTCTGGTCTCACCCCAGGAATCCTACTTTAGTCCAGTTGATTGCTGGGCACATATAGAATTGCGGCAGCAAGGGATAGCTTACGTTACTATAGTGCCTTTGCAGATGCGTGGTACCACAGAAAGCAAGCCATTTTCAGGTTGAGTAAAGGCAGTTAAATGAGTAGGCTTCGGTAGTGTGTGCGCACATGTAGAGTGTAAGGGGTGATTATTTCCTTCTACAAAAAAAAAAATTATTGTCAGGGTCTTTGACGAAGTTTTCATAGCCACATCTGAAATGCCCAGTAGGGCAAACAGCGTGAAACCTCTTTTACTGGCGTCAGAGATGAAGTTTGGATTATGGCAGAAGGAGCCAGGATTTCTAACATCAATCCGTGGTGTCTCGGGACGACAATTTCCCCAGACCGTGCATCTGGATGGCTATGTGGCACTGGTCTCTGGCTCCCTGGTTGCTAGGGCAGTCCAGATTTCTGTACCAAAGAATGCCCTCTTTCTGTTACTCTCCTGCTCAAACACTGGAGGATTTCCCTCTGCCCCTTTCTGTGTCCTTCTTTCCACATTGCATTGCCACTTAATCTGCTGGTTTGTTCTCGCAGCAAACCGATGTGCAATTCCCCAGTGGGCCAAGCCAGCACCGGTCTGTGGAAGCCAGCAGAAGTGCCCTGACCCTGTGGCACCACAGGACATGGCCCCTTGAGTCTGGCTGCAAGGTGTCGATTCACTGGACACACCGGTGGTTCCCCGGTTGTGGTCCTTGGGGCAGTGGTGGTCTGCAAGGGCATGGAAGGACCCACAGCTACCAGTATTATTTATGGATAAGTCCATTTTGCATGGCTTCACCAATAGATCCTGGGGATGTTTGAGGTGACCCTGGGTCAGAACAGCTGGGAGCCATGCATCTCTGCAAAACCAGCAGCCTTACCGGTGACACAGCATTGCACCTCTCTAGTGTCTTCCATTTCCCTCAGTTTCTGCCTAGACTCTGCTCTCAGGTACATCTGCCGAAATCTAGAAACATCTCTGATTTACTCCTCCCAGGCGCTGTAGGATTTGCGCTGGGGTGACAAAGCTGACACAAAGGGATGTGCTCTCTTCCAGGGAAAAAAGACAAGAACTGGCATGTCCCGGCTGCCAGTCTGAGGAGCCCGGTGACTGTTAATGAGTGTCACTGGGACAGATCTTCAGCTGGCGTAAATGAGCACTAGCTGATTTTAAGTCCACAAGGACTTTAGTGGAACTATGTTGATTTACACCAGAAAAGCAGCTGGTCCAGGGCTCAGGCTGGCTGGGGAAAACCCCCTGGAGTTTCCATCATTGGGTGTGAGAGCAGGGTAGGAGCCGGCTGCGTGCATGAAGGGGTGCGGAAAGCAAATAAAGGAAGAATGGGAAATGCACATCTTATTGGATTGACTTCTCCAATGAACACTTTTTTTTTTCTCTTCTTTCCACTTCCCTTCTTCCCCACCTCCAGCAGCTCCTCTCTCACACGCTCCCTCTCCGCGCTGCTCATCTCCCTTTGTGCACCTCTTACCCGCTCTCTCCTCTCTAAACAGGTGCAGTTGCCACTCAATAGACTTTAATTACCACTTCAAGGGCTCTCACCAGGGTCTGTTGGGAGGGTGGAGATGAATTTTCCTGAGGATTATGCGTATGTCTGAGTTTTTTTTAGTCAGATGGCAATACTGCTGTCAGTCTGTATCCACTGAGAGATTGTTTCTTCATGTTCTCTCTGCTTGTGTTAACAAAAAGCAAAACTGCTGATGAAGGAAAAAAACCCAAAAACCAACCCAGCCATTAGCTGGATTAATTATCAGGACAGCAAATTGGTCTAACGAAAAACATTATGGACAGTTTTAAAAAAAAAAGGCGGGGTCTCAGCTGGGCTTCTACAACATTATTTCTGCTTGCAAATATGAGGCCAAATTTTCAGAAGTGGAGAGCTCGGCATCTCTAAAGATTTTTGTGGGAGACTGGGGTCTAAAAATACAAGTTGTTTTTAACCACTTTACCTTCTTTTTTGTTCCGTGCTCTTCCCATCACAGCTCACTGGAGAAATGCACTGTTAATGCATTCTGCTGGTACCCCCGGGGATTCCTCCAGAGTGAACATGTCAGTTGATTTCTGTCTTCAGCACAGTTTGCCTATGATGGAGAGTTATTCCCAATGTTTAACTAGTAACAGAACATTATTTTTATTATTAAGATCCTCTTCAAAAGACAATCCTGGAGAATGCAGAGCAGAAGCTTGCGTCTGTCGGATCTGCTTGAAATTGTTTGCACAGCATGTGAGCGTACACTGGTGTATAAATGGAGACGCACACAGAAATGTATACACATGCTTACATGTGCCGATACATGTGCCACTGGAAAAGCTAGGAGCTGGAAATGTAACAGTATCTTTTGGGACAGGGAAGATTTCCAAATATTTAAAAAATAATTTTGCTTTTGCTCAACATTAACATTTTTTATTTTTTCATAAAAAGAAAAGCAGGAAGGAGATTGTTTTAGAGCAAATTAAGCAACATTTTCTTCTGCCAAAATTAAGTTTGTTTTCCTAAACAAGCAATTTAGCAAACTGGGTAAACAGTGTAACCACATCTGCATTTCTGTAAATGTGTCTTCCACGGAACGTTCTGCCTAGCACCAAAACAGCTGGGCATATGCAACATCTGGGCTTCTGTCTGGCACTCGCCCCTGTACTGGTCCCCGTGCATGCACCAGTGTCCATGCCAGAGGGCAATACGGTGCCGTGCCCTGCCTTTGCTGTCCAGGCAGGATAGTCTGTGCTGAGCTCTTCTGCATTCATGCCACCGAGCCAGCTTGTATTCCTGGGTTAGTATCCAGGCTCCTCTTTTCCCCTGGGCATTAGCAACCACGCAATGAGACCCAGACACTGGGCTGAGGTTCTTACGTGCAGTCGTGTCTCTGCACCCCAGCGGCGTTCATTTCCCATCGGCACAGCTGCCTCCTTGCGCTCCCCGCCGCGCTCAGCCCTGGCGTTGGTACCTGCAGCACAAAGGCAGAAGAGGTGAAGGAAGGGTGGATGGACAGCACTGATGGGGATATGCTGGTAAAAAAGCAGAGTCATCACAATGGGACTTCTGCCCTAAGACATCACTGCAGAGTCTGTCCGGGGATGTTCTGCGCCTCCTCTCTCAGGCTCGGGGTGCAACTGGGACCCGATAAAGCGACGAGGTGCACGACACCATGGGCTCAGCCTGGGACGCGGCTGCCCCTCGGTGCAGGGTCCATGACAGGAAAAGGAAGAGGCACGGTGATGCGCCTACAAGAGACTTCTCCCTGTGCAAACACAGCATGTCTGTGCCACTTTCTCTGGACTTTCTCCTCGCTCAGGGAGAGCTGTTCCCTTCCTCCTGTACTTCTCCACCAGGAATCCTGCAATCCCTTCCTCTCCTATTCCTGCCTTCCCCAGCCTCTGGAGATCTGCCAGCCCTCCTGATATTCCCACTCTCATTTCTCGCACTGTGTCCTTCTCATTGTAGCTCTTTCTTTCATCTTCTAGGACTTTAAAACCCTTCTGCCTCCATCATCTCTTCCGCCCCTCTTCCCTTTCTTGTGCATTTTGCTTTCCAGGCCCATCTACCACATGTTGTCCTGCCATTTATGTGGGACTAGGACGAACATTGATCACAGCCATCTCAAACGCGTCTCTCCCTTTTCCCAAAGAGCCAATGAAAACGTCACCCATGAGATAATCATCATGTTGCTCACGTCCCTTAATTGCTCTCAAAGTACACATCGAGGCTGCAGAGCCTCTCTGAAAGGCAGGTTCTGGCCTTTGGCACGTTATTGACAGGCTGTTGATAGGCCCCTTTGTTGAGGAGCAATTTTGTCCCTTTTGCTGTACATTTTTTTGGTGTTTTTTTTTAAAGACAGCCCTTTCAGAGAGAGTAGATTTTAAAAATAGAGCTGAGCTTTGAATGAACAGGCACCAGACTTACTCCTGAGAAGCAGTGGCGTACATGTGAGATGAGAGCTACCAGCACGTTTCATGCAAGACTCCATACAAGAAATCAAAGCTATGATGACTGATAACTTCATCCTCGTTGCTTTTTGTTCCCTCCTCTCTTAGACCTGGTAATTAGATGTTTACTCACAGTGTATTACTAAACCATGAGATGTCTTGTGTGTTCCAGTGCATGGTCCCCGGTAAACAAGTTAGAGAAAGTTGACACTCAAGCTGTGTGGCAACCCATCTGTATCTATTAGTGATAATTCTTTTGTTTATTTAATACCTGCTGATTAAAATGGACTAAGATTTCCTCGTCACAGCAGCCCTCCACTGTCTCAAAGGCTGTATGTGTCTGGGGCAATTGCTGGTGCGCCCGCTGAAAGGGAATATTGAGAGCAGAACAAAGCACACTTGCTCTCCCATTACTGCCGTGGGCAGAGACCCTCCATTAGCAGTGCGGAGTCTATGACACATAGTTGAGCAATTCTCACATCAGCTACTGACTCCTGTAGTCGACACAGGCTTTCAAGCTACCTCCTTAATAAAAATGTATTTTAACATGCCCCCTGCCATGTAAGCTGGGGTCCCGCTGTGGCAGATGCTTCATGTACATCTCAAGTTAACCCTGCCAAAGCCTTCAGCGTGGCTGCACAACCAAGCGCCGGTCTCCACCTAAGTAGACTTTCAACCCAATCCTTACCGAAATCTCCAGGCTATATGCAACTGAAAACCAATCCTGGCAGAAATGAAATTCTTTCCTCTCTGAAACAATGTCCTTTGGAATGATTTTGCTGTTAATGAACCCCGACTGAGCTGCTATATTTTGGAGCCACTGGTGTGCATTTTAACAAGGAGCTCTCTATGTGCGGATGTGCATCAACATAGCCAGCCCCATAATGGAAGTCTGTTCAGCATTGTAAGTCCCGCATTAGGCTGTGCCTGTAGGAACCCTGGGACGTTCCACTGAGACTGCCTGGAGGTAATCATCTCTCCCAGCCTCCTGGCTGTCCCTAACCAAGTGCTCTGCTTGTATCTATTCCAGGAAACAGCTCTGGAGATTATAAAGTTTAGACCCTAATGCATTCACTAGCAACAAGGGGGGGAAAGTGCCATTTGATTATAGATGAAAAGGAAAAATGCAAGGGGCTTTGGTGTTCGGAAAAATCTCCAGCATGCTGTGATTTGGTTGTTGAACCCTGTAAGGGACTGGAAGCCCTTGAACTTCATTGTTTTCTCCGAGTCAGTTCAGCCAAATCGTAAGAAATACTTGAAAAACATCATCCACCTCGAATTTATCTTAGAATCCTGCATGATTAAAATGCTGCCACCCAGTACCTCCCATCACAGAAACCTATTTCATATGTTACATCTACTTAGATACGCATTTTTTGTACACACAGCACAGGGAGCCGAACACACATGTGTTATTTCGATCAGTGTATGTTACACAGAATGGAGGCCATTCTGTTGAAATTCAGGAAAAGGAGTTCTTTCAAGCCCATTCCCTCATCAATAAGCCAGTGGAAAAACTATAATGCCCATTTTCTAGAAAAAAATAATTGGCTAATTTATTTTTCAAATTTGTGGACTTGTTAGTTGGCGTTAATTGTTCTACCTACCTGTGTTGCACCTTGCCAGGTTATGTAAAATCTGCGCATACCTCTGTCGCCAAACACACCTTCATCAGCACGTAGTGAGAACTGCACTAAAATAAAACGTTGGCTGAATTAGATGGAGTGGATTAGAAAGATGATAAAAGATAAGATAGGAGGAAATAAGATGATAAATAGGTCTGGCAAGATAGATGGATAATCTTCCTCCCAGGCCAAACATGACAAGATAATAACCTTTTTCTTTTCTCTAGTTCCATTTGCTCTTGGATCTCCAGAGCTTTACAGATACCACTTAATTTGGTCTTCTGGTACCCCTGTGAAATGAGTATCACAATGTCCATTTTTACAGAAAAGGGACCTGAGTGGCATTACTTAGGAATAGGTATAAGTTTAAGGTTAGGATTGGGAAAGTCAGCCAAAGTGTTCTCTTTTGTTGGTTTTGCTTCTTAGCTTTCACTGCGCCTCGGGCAGTACGGTACACCAAAGACAAGCTGGTAAAATCAGAGCGCTGCAGCCACCACCTCGCAGCTCGCCTCTGCCACAGCGTTTGCACAGCCCAGCCAGAGCGGAGTGAGTCTTGTCCTCTCCTTCAGAGTGTGTCCCTGTTCCTGTCACCAGCTGGGGACGGTGCCTGTCACAGGAGCCAGGTGATGTTCACAGCTAGACGCAGCTGCTGCGACGGCGCAGCTCTCCTTCTGCTCCCCGCGTGTGCTGGGATCCGGCGAGCAGACAGTGCACTGGGCGGTGGGATCATGGTAACTTTCCTTCTATCCCCTGTGCTTTCAGAACAGGGATTATTTCTGAGCAAATCTAAACCACCTGTCTGAGCAACTGCTGAGCTCTTTAAACATTCAGGACTATGACGGCGCTTTCTCAGTTCAGAGAAGGCTTGTCTGAGCTGTCCTTTGCTCTCCTTGCCCGGGAGAAATCCCCGTTGCTCCTGCTAGGCTCAGTGCAAGGTCTGAGCCTGCAGACTGCAAAGCGTCGGGCCCTTCTCTGGAGCCTTTGCCTTCCAGAGGATGACAACTTAACCGAGTGGGAGGTCCTAAGTGAAGTTTTATATTGCTTTGTGTCATTGATTTCTCCATGTACATTCAACTGCGACACGGAGCAACGGAATACATGATTAGACAGAATTACAGACCACAACATTAATAATTTTGTGAGTTTAACTGGAAAGATTTGCAATTGTTCTCCCTGGGAACTGTGCAATTTTCTCCTTCTTCTTAAGAGAAACTCTCCTTTCTGCTCTAATGGCAGGGTGTATTGTCATCTGACGGTAGCAGGTACTGACTATTGCTCCTGACTCGGGGGGCTTGAATCCATGCAATTTTCATCTGGGCTGGAATCTTGTAGGTGGACTGTTCATCATGGCTCTAGATTTTCAAAAGAAGTTAGCAATTTTGGATACCTTGTATTTGTGTTTGAGACACTTTGAAAGGGGACCGATTGTGAGAGAGGCAGGTGCTTGGAGGTCCCTGAAAATCAGGACTAATTGAAATGTGTCGTGCTGGGCACCTGCAAACATGAAAACGCTTTGGTAAATCACAGGGGAGTGTTCTGTTTCTGAACATGACTTGGGAAGACTGTACAGCCTCAAGTAATACAGGATAAAAGGAAGATCTTTGCATAACCTTATGGAAGCATCCTTTAATCCTCAGTTCAGCCAAGTGCTTAACTTTAGACATGTATTTGATTCCTGTGGGAGTTAAGTGCTGAAGTTTCTGCAAGTGCATTTGCGTTCTCCTGAAGTGGGGCCTGATATTGTGTAAGTTACTGGAGGTTTGTTTTATGACAATTTCATAGTCGGTCTCCAAATTAGGATAAAACAAAAGACAAAATCTTCCCCTCTATCCTGAAGTGTGATCCTGAGTAGGACACACAAGGCTTTGCCGGCTTTCCGCCTGTCCACGGGTTCATATGCAGAGCCACAGACTGTACCACAAAATGTCTATTCTTTGCACTTCATCAAAGCCCCAAGCCTGAGTCGCAGGCTGTGTTAAGTGCTGAGCAAACACAGAACAAAATGTCTATGCCCCAAAGAGATCGGACTCTCATGCAGCCGGGCTGCTCACCCTGGCAATGTAGGTGTAGAACCCGAATTCATGCAAGGTTCTGCACGGCTGCAAACATGCACTTGAGAAGCGAACAAGCAGTCATGCAAACAAAACCCAGCCAGCTCCTCCCCTCATCGATCAGCAACCCATCGGAAAAATCCTTGCTTGGCAACACTTGTTAGAGCCTCCCCTTGCAGCTCGGAGGCTGCTGAAGGCAAAAATCTTGGTATTGACCCTAAGCTGTGCTACTAACGCGCAACTGGGCGGTCTGTTTATAAACAAGGTAAAACTAAAAACTCCATCCTCATTATACAGCAGGAAGGGGGCCACATCTCACAATCGGAACTCGCAGGAGCCATCTGGTCTCTGTAAATAAGGGCTACTGGAGTCAGGGCGTGAGCGTGCCATGATTGTAGAAAGTGAATAGCCCTATTCATGCGAGTAGTATAACAAGTACTAAGCTAGTAGCATGCTCAAGGCTCTGCTGAGTCAAACAAAAACGTGGCAGTAAGGGGTTTCTTTTCCTGTTGCAGGGTCAAACCTATAGCTACAGGACCAAGCTTCTTTTGAGGCACAGGCTAGATGCTTTCTGTGAAGAGAGGAGTCGGGATGATGCCTGCTCAGCCCTGGTTTGTCAGCAGTGAGCTATGGCTGGGGTTTTCAAAGCTGCTCGGGGGGCAATTCCTTCTAATCTCAGCGAGTGCTGAAGACTCCAGATATCTTGGGCAGCCTTAGGATACTCAGACACAAGTATCAATATTGAGTATTGTATTAACTGTTCCTTAGCTATTTTTTTTTCTTTTCCTATTTTGTCTCTAGGCTTAAATTTAGGAAATTTTATTAAATTAATATGCCAGCATCTTTTTTACTAAGGACACGACTTACAAACATATTTCAGCATCTAAAGACAGATCATTTTAATAGAAATCCACTCCTACTTATTTTCAGGTGAGGTGTATGCTGACTTGTTTTACAAATCCCACCAGGATGTCAAGGTTTGTTCTAAACTCGTTCAGTTGTAAAGAGGTGTTAAACAACGATGCACTTTGAGGCCACACAACGATCAGAACAGCCTCTGAGGGAAGGCCTGCCTATACAGAACATCTACATCAATTTTATCACCTGCTTTTCATCTCTTCTGTGCTTTGGGTCTTGACCAGAACCTGAGGGTAGTTCCAAGGGAGGTTTATTTATTTTGCTTTCCTAGTAATGGATTGCTCTGGCGGGGTGTGAATTTAGTATCTTAACAGAGACAACTCCCATTGATTTCAGTGAGGAGTAAAGCCCAATTCTTTGCTCAGAGTTGCTCCTTAAGATCTCATTCTGGCCTGGATTCAGTCGCACAGCTAAATCCTGCTGAAATGTTTGCCAAATGGGGGGTGGATGCAAGTGCTTACATTGAGGTGTGTGCTTAAATGGCTGGCTGAGCCAGAGCCCTTGCCCTGTTCGGTGGAGGGAGTGGGGTTAGGTGGGACCACGCTTGTGTCGCAGTGCAGTAGTGGACCGTGGCGCACACAGACACACACGTGTGTAACGTGCATGAATGCAGGTGTTCGAAAGAGCCTGAATGTCACATTGCATGTGAGCGCAGGTGTCTGGAGCAGCCATAGCACCGAGGTCTGGGTGCCAAGTTCAGGTGTCTGGGGCGGAACAAATCTCTGCCAAAGAGAGAGGAACCTTGACGTGTTTATCCAAGCTCAAAAGCTGTTGCAGATCTTGCGTCTGAAATCCACTCTCTTTTTCCTGCTGAGGTTCCCAAGCACCTCCCAGTCTCCCAGCTACTCGCAGCCCAAAACCCTACCAGATGCCGTGATTGCAGTGGAAAAGCAGCTCATTACTGGAGTGGCAGGCGACGCACAGACAAATATTTGTGCGAGGCATACAGAGCCCAGAGACTGGAACACATTGTCTCTCTGATGGGAGGAGGAAAGGGGAAGGAGGACCTTGCCTTTAGCAAAATTAAATAACAAAAATCTATACAGTGTTTACTTCCAGCAAAGCTTAAAATATTTCCTTCTAGCAGGCGATGTGGTACCCTCCTGCCAGACTGATTTCCAGTTTACGCATTTTGCTAAATACTTTAAGGGTCAGGAATTAAACTGAATTGAGTTCAGACCTTACCCTGAATCCCCTGTTCTTCAGAGACCTCTGTGTTAGGATTTCTCAGAAAAGAGACAGGATTGTGTCCTTCTACAAGATGGGTTTGTTTTGAGATCGTCAGAAAATCACCAGTAAAAATAAGGCGACAAAATATGCCCTAAACAAATTGAAATGTGACTTTGATTAAGCAATACACACTGCACAATACAAAATTTAGTTAGCTTTGAGGATATGGTATCATCTGTCCTACTATTTTTTGTATTAAATATGAAATCTGATTAGGCAATTTCCCAGCATGCGGAGATAAACCTATAAAAGCAGGAATAGGTATTTGGTGCAATATAATTCTCTGGCTTCTCCTCAAGTTCTCTAGCATGCCTGTGTTGGGCCAGGAGATAAAGAACGTGATTTCTTGCCCTTATTTCACAGCTGAACTTCATAGGGAAAAGACCTTATATTGATGTTGCAAGGGACAAGGCATTACAAAATCTGAACCTCAGCATTATGCTGCATTGAAGAAAGATCACAAACCGAGTCACTGTGTGGACACAGAACTGATGGAAGATGTTATAAGATTTACAGAAAGATAACAGGAAGGTATCTCTCCATTCCAATTTCATGAGCGAGCATTTCCACCAGTAGTTTGTTCAATGTATATAATGCATATCTCTGAAGGTTCTGCATATATTCAAGGCCTTATAGGAAATACCAACTTTCTTTTCAAGTATTTTTCTTTTTTCCTGAATATTTAATTCCAAAACAGCAAATAGGAATTCCCTTGAAATGGAGAACAGCTTGTTTCCTTTTCCTTTTGGAGACCAACATTACTTAAGAAAAATATAGGTGTAAAGATGGGAGACGGGGACAGTCTGAGCCTGGGATTATATTGCCTTGTTGAGCCTCTGTTTAGCAGAGTATTTAATATATATGTTTGACAGAGCTGGGTGGGAATTTTCAATGAATAGGGATTCATTTAGGGCATAGGCTCAGCTTCCAAAAATGGAGATAAAACAAACGCAGCAAATCACTTCAGCTGACAATAGCAATAGGAAATGCTTTATTTCCAAAGTGCTCAAACACTTTACTTTTAACATTTTGTCTTTCTTATTTTCTAAATTATATCCATGGCTTAATAATCTAAACAGGAAAAAATGTTTTATTTCAGCTTGTTCAAATTTCTGAGTTGAGCCAGGGTTAAGTACTTTGTTGTTTTAATTTTGTCAAAATTTAAAAAGAAAAACTTTGTTTAATTTGACTCCACTAGATTATTTTTTGGGGGAGGTGGGGTGAGGTGTGTAAGCACTTGTGGAAAAATCCACTGTGGCATAGCCATTGAGCACTTCAATATAACAATCTGTCATCAGACCCTATATGTACCACTAAAGCATGACAAATTTTGAGTGCTCAGAATAAACTACTGAGGAAAAAATATTTTCAAATAACTGTTCATTGAAGACTTTACTCCCAACAGCATCTTGGTGAAATATCTTATTTCTCCTATAGAGAATTTTAAGAGCAACTTGGTACACGAACTACTAGCCAGACACATTTCCAAAATAATAATTTTGAGTTTTCCAGCATAAAGTGTCAAGAATCCGTC
>JAVJGI010000050.1:48892795-48911808 GCA_035590275.1 Ibycter americanus | reverse complement strand
TATGCAGTTCACCTTTGCCAGCGGAGGGGCTGGGAAAGCTGCCCTGCCTCTGCCTCGGGGCTTTTATGAGCCGCCGGGGGGGCGGCGGGAGGAGCGCCCAGGCGGGGACTCTGCGCTCTGGCCAACGGGAGGCTGCTGCTCCTTGCAGATGCAGAGATTGCACAGATTACATCATGGAGAGCTGCCTGCGCTTCAGTGTAAAAGTCTCCTCCTCGCGTAAAGGCGGGTCGGAGGAGGGGTGGCGGACAGCAACAGGTCTGTCCGTCGGGGTAGCGACGCCTGGACCTCTTGGAAATAGAGCAGTGGCGGGGAAGCGGGCGAAGGAGCTGTCGCCACGCCTCGGGGACGTGCCCTGGGACACAGGCTTTGCAGGGGGACAGGCGGGACAGCCCGCCGGGAGAGCCAGCGAGGCTCCCCCTCCGCTTCAGCCTGAGCAAGGACCTGCGGGATTTGCTCTGTGGGTGTCAGTTGTTCAGTATCCCCCAGGACCACCCCCCAACCAGCCTGTTCCTGCCACCCTACCGCAGTGTCCCTCAGCCTGTGTCGCTCGCACCCATTTTCCAGCCCAACGGACGAGCCAAGTTTCTCCCTAAATTCTCAGCCTTTATCATCCTGTTTTCGGAGCTTACACAAAGTCCCAGCCCTCCATCTCTTCCCAGAGATACCAAGCCAAATTGCAGACCAGATCCGAGTACCTGGAATCCATTTGGTTCTCTTATGTTCCTGGAGCAAGGAGGTCAGACAGTTATTCCCGTGAGTGTGCCAAAGAACAAATCACTCGCCAGTGAAAACAAATTTATTTCCTAACCCTTACATCTAGGAACACACACACGTTTCTGACTTTGACCGGGGGGGTGTCAGCTGGGGTGGGTTTGTGTTGCACCTCTTAGATTGCAAATACACAGGCTGCAGACATCAGTTCTTCCAGACAGCCCTAGGTTGTCCTAGACGGTCAGTATGTTGAGGTAAAGCTTTGTCTTCTGGTATGTCCTGTGCACAGGATATATTATCATGTGATACCAAGGGAAAAAATAATAATTGATTGTAACATTAATTAGATAGAAATCAAAACAGTTCAAAGTTAAAGGCTTGGTCTGAGTAATACTTGAGATCCACATTCAGATCTGATTCGCGGAAATTGCTGCCTGCTACAAATGGATCTCCTGTGGGTAAACACTGGGCTCTTAAGATCTGGATCTAAAAGCAGATGACATGAAGGGAGCCCATTTTCAAGTGGCATTGGATGCTATTCAAATCAGAGCATGATTAGAATGAAGCCAGGTGGTGTTTTTGCAAATATTTTTTTTTTTTTTTTTTTTTTTTTTCTCCTGGTCTTCTGTACCATTGTGAATTATGGGCCAAATCCTTTGGCTGGCTTACATCAGCTGAGAATCTGACTGGCCACTGTGACGTTTTTGTTGTTGCCTAAGATAAAAGATGGTTTTGAGCAGGATGTACCTGTGTTCGAAATGAATCAGTGAATACCCTGGGAACTCAAATGCTGATCTCTTGAAGGAGGAGATGGAGATTGAGCAGTACCTGATGACCTTGCAATGCATTAGTCACAGCACGAAGAATGTAGACTGGTGTACGGGTAAAAGAAGATGTTACAGCCTTGCTAGTGCCTGACCTTGAATGTGTGTCTGTGAGAGATTTTCATTCATGAGACAAATCTGGAAGCCTTTGCTCTGGCTTTGTCCAGGCAAAGCAGGAATTTAGGGGGAATGTGAAAAGGACGGGAGCTGAAACTGTAAACAGCATCTTATGGAAAATGCTGAGGGGTGCCTAAGTCCCTCCAGAACATACATCAAAAGGACTTGGGCACCTAATTCCCTTAGAAGATCCTACTAGAGAGGAAACCCGCAGCAAAGGACTGTGATCAGTGCTTACGGCTGTTACTACCCCAGCTGGACCTCTTCACCCTTAATTGTCCCTTTACCTCATTTGCGCACCAGGACTCTCCCAATTTGCTTTCAGTTCAGTCTTAATGTGGTAACTGCTGCTATCCCCTGTCCCAGAGCTGCAGCTACAAAATTCTCTTTGATTTTCCTCCAGCTTCTGCCTTTAAGTCTCTGCTCTTAAGTCAAATGGAGAAAGGCCCTGCTGAGGTTAAGGAAATGGGCCATGAGGAATGATGAAGAATAAGCCCTCCAGCTGCATATCTAGGAAGAACAGCCATTTTGCAGTCATTCACAAGGGATGAGAAGTGTACAGGCACTGCCTGTTTTCCTGAGAGCTGTAGCCTCTTCTTTTAGAGGTACCGGGCAGGACTTCGGATGCAAGTCCTCTCCGTGCCATCTAAGCAGTAATTGTGACTGAAAATTTCAGCTGAGACTTCAGAAACTTGATTTTCAAAGGGATCAAGTTGTGAATGAGGTGTACCCATCAAGCCCAAACTGTCTCAAGCCTGAGCTATTCATTCAAAAGATGCATTTGAAATGTAGGGCTTATTGCAAGAAGAGACCTGGAAACTCACTGCATCTATGGCAGATTCATTGTCTCTGGCTTTTCCACCTTGGGAGACTCCTCTGCCTCACTGATTTGCATTCCAGATTCGTTTCAGTGGAAGAGGAGATTGGACAGATTTTTCTTGTGCAGAAAGTCTGGGATGAACTTAGAAGCCACAACAGGAAAGGTCACTGTTTGATTTAATTATTTCAAGTTGTTTTCCACCCCCTACTCAGAGCAGCCCTCACGGCTCCGTAATTAGCAACGAAGCAAAGGGGGAGCGAGCTGGACTTTGGCCCCAACTGACCTGATTCATACAACATGTCTGATTAATGCACCTGGTCACATGGCAGCTGCCAGCGACTTGTTGCTGGGCATCCAGAGGTTTCCAAGGGAACCGCTCCTTCTCCTGCCGATGCTCCTCAACAAGTGCGGGAGAGCCGCAGTTCAGAGGGCCTGATGCCCAGCCAGGCAGAAGACGGGAGCAAAGGTGTGCGGAGAAATGCCCAAAATAGAAAGCATCCGCACAGAATTTAGTGACGGTCCGCAGCAGAGCAGCTCGGACAAAACCCTCTGAGCTGAGCCCTACGGTGTGTGCTCAAATCCCTGAGCCACGGGACTGCCTCTGCTCAGCCCTCCCCGCAGCCCCCTCCTGCACACCCTCCCTTGTGCACGCAGCCGTAGCTGCCGCACACCTATCCCAGCCCACGCACGCATCGCTCATGCACAATCCTACATACACCCCATCAAACCAAAGACACATCACAAACAAAACAACAGCTCCGTGCTCACAGAGACACGGTCCCAGCCCCCGTGCATTCTCCTCTTTTCACAGAGGAGCTCTAGCACACATTGGAGACACCTTTCCTGAGGTGCGTTTAAAAACTCCTTCATATTACAGAGACCTTTATGGACAGAGATCCAGTCCCCTAGAAAGCTTTCCACCACTGCACGCACAGATCCAGCCTGCCTATGCAGACTGGCACAGAGCTTCCATGTAGACCAATCTTATCTCCCTCCCCCAAATCCTTCTCCCCGTACACACAGCCAGAGTGCTGCCTACACACAGGCACAGCGGCTTCCACATACACAGCCACTCTTCACACCCCGCCTCTAGACACACGTCCTTACACATGCACAGGCTCTGCACTACTTGCAGGCATCTCCTTCTGTGCATGCACTTCTGCAGACTTAAGCTCACACCCTTGTTTGTAGACATTTCTGCTCGTTTGCACACGGATCATAGAATCAGAGAATCGTTTAGGTTGGAAAAGACCTTTAAGATCAAGTCCAACCATTAACCTAGCTCTGCCAAGTCCACCACTAAACCGTGTTTCAGTGCAGAGGGAAACTGAGGCACAGACAGGCCCTGCAAAGCTCTCTGCATTGCAAAGCACTCTGAATCACAGCTTCTAACACAGCAGGAAGAGGCCACAGGACATAGAATCGTAGAATCACAGAATGATTTGGGTTGGAAGGGACATTTAAAGGTCATCTAGTCCAACCCCCCCGCCATGAGCACGGACATCTTCAACTAGATCAGGTTGCTCAGAGCCCAGTCCAACCTGGCCTTGAATGTTTCCAGGGATGAAGCATCCACCACCTCTCCAGGCAACCTGTGCCCGTGCTTCACCACCCTCAGTGTAAAAAACTTCTTCCTTATATCTAGTCTGAACTCATGCTGAGCAGCACTAGCCAGGGCAGGGTGTCAGTCCATCAGTTACAACTCTTACTGACTTGGGAGCAAACTACCTGAGCCTACGCACAGCCCCATCACCACACATCAGGGAAGGGGGGTGAGCACAGACATCAGAGCATCCTGCAAAAGGCAGGACAAAGCAAAACCCTTATGCATGTGCGCACACTCTCACCCTTTTACTCCACACTCCCCGCAGTCTGCGCACTCACCCTGAGCACTCAGCCAGTGATGCACACCCCAGGATCGCTTGCTGTGCATGCACCCGTAAATGTACATTCAGTGTCCACCAGCACACCCCGACACGTCTGACAGGGATTTCTGCTAGCGTGTACCCCCTCATCCCTTCTCCCCTTCCTTGTAGCTGCAGGGGTTGTATCTACATTGTCTCACAAGCCTAGCATGTGCTATATACATGTACACAGGCCTGCAGTTCTTGGCAGTAAAAATAAAGTCTCTGAACTAGCAAACACAGTTGACTTGGCAAGTAGCACTGTTCTGTAATACCAGTCTTCCAAACACACTAGGCAGGCTTACAACAGCCTGCCTTTCCTCTTTTCCCTTTCACTATGATGGAGGAAGATGGGGAGGGTGTGTATATCTGCACCGTGTGCTCTAACAGTAATTTCCCAAGCTTGTTAACGCTGCTCCAGTTTTGTTAGTCATGGGGTAAGCATGAGCCCCAAGAAGGCTCCAGAGGTTGTTTGCACTGTGCCAGGAGACCTTCCATTCAAATCTCACATCCACCTGATCCTTGGCAGCAGAAAGCCAGCTTCATTCAACTTATTTTTGTAGAGCAACAGTGATTTATCCCCGCTGACACAATGGTTTGCATTGCTGAAGGTCACGAACAGTGAAACATGTCTTAAACATGCTCAGTTTCCTCACACCCCCTATCCTCCCAAGTCTTTCTCTTTTTTTCCCAGGAAGGTAATGCATCCTCGCTAATTCTCTGGATCAAATTGCTTTCAGGTGATGCTTATTGACTATCTTTTATCTAATCTTCCAGACTAGAGCATGTGCCTGCAAGAATATAAGATGTGAACGGCTTCATGTAGCAAACTGGATTTACATGATGAGAAGAGAAAGATTCAATGGGTCTGGTTCCTTTGCCTCTTAACTCAGTTTTAGGCTACAGCAGAACATTTGATACAGGAGGTGTATCAGACTGAGAAGAAATGTTATTTGGACTAAGCTCAAAGGCTTAAGCAAGAGGAGTGTTCTGGTTTCAGATGGGATAGAGTTAATTTTCTTCCTAGTAGCTGGAGGTATGTTCAAAACTACATATATGTGACAGTGTAAGTTAACTATGCAACCAGGAAGATACAACTCCATGGAGGGCAGAAAAGGCTACGAATGAACAACTGCTTGTTAGAGTCAAGGTCTCTGTATGAGCACACGTAAGGAATCAGACATGTTTGTGTCGGCATGAACTGTCTCTCACAGTGTTCAAATTATGTGTGTGAGCATGCACGCCTGAGAAAGTACAAGGGTATGTTTATGTGTAATAACACACTTTTAATGAGGTGTCTGCAAAAGGCACAATCAAGTAGCAGCAGAATATGTTCATGCCTCAGGGGAGAGTGTGGAAGTCTGCCTCCCTGCCTTTATCTCTGTGTTGTATTAAACTCCATATGCATGTACTTGAACTTGTGACATTGAGACCATCACAAATATAATGAGGAGAAAGAGGTCATTCAGACAAACCTGCCTGTCCTTGGTCGAGTTTCTGTTCATGGCTTGAGCAAGAGACTCTCAGCTGCTGAAGCAGTTAAAAGGCAAATATTGTAAAAATGAAGCCCATGCTAACTGAGTAAACAAGAAGCTTGAGAACTGGATCTGTCAGGGGCTAGAGCAGCTTGTATGCAGAGGTTAAAGGAAAAAAGAAAATAAATAAAAACAAGCTGAAGAGCAAACAAGAGCACTGGAGGCAATATTTTCATAAGCATTAAAAGTAGAACCTATGTTCCATTTTCAGAAGTGGGTTTAACACTTAGAACTCAAAATCACATGACCTTTCAATAAAATCTGGGATTCTATGTCCCATAGATATTTTAGACACAGTTTCTCACAATATGAGAAGTTGGTGCCCCAGTGAAATTACCAGGCAAGTTTAAAACAAACAAAAAGAAGTGCTTTTTCACACAGCCCATAATCAAATTTTGGAGCTCATTTGCCACAGGATATTGTGTAGACTGAAAGTATAAATAGGTTCAAAAGGTTTTAGACAAGTTTATGGAGGTTTGGTCTATCAGTGGCGATTAAACTTAATAGTCTGGATGCAATGTCCAGGCAGTCCTTGCAGATTGCTGGAAGCTACAAAACTACATGTAGGAGAAGCCTCATTCTTTATATACCCCTGTACACTGTCCTAACTATCTTTTTCTACTTACTGTCAGGGCCAGTACACTGGGATAGGGACATGTCTGTTGTGGATCAGTCAGACCACGTTTATATTCCTAAACATACCGTGAATCACCAGTTTAGGCTTTCAGAGGGATCTTAATACTCAATCATTTAGGAGCCCTGATCCTTAGGGATCCTCATATAATTTATTCAGCTACAGATTAGATGCTGTTGCCTCTGGATCCTAACAGAATTACACTTCCATGGAACTCACCATATCAAACAATCTAGGGTCATTTGACACTGGATTCGAACACAGTGTCCCCTCTGCAGAGAGATTTCAGAACGTGGCAAAAACAAGGCTTTAGTTGGCACAAGAGTACATGTTACTGGGTAACAAGACAGTCTGATTCAGATCCCTCCACACTGGTTAGAAGCCAATTCAAAAAACATGGTCAATGTGCTTCAAAGAGATTTTTCAGGCAATGCTACTCCACATGCTCATCCCAGGAGAAAAGTAAACTGCATATCAGGAAAGGTGTAGAGGCAAATTCTGCTCTCACATGCAGTGGTGTCAGTGTGGAGTATCTCCAACAAGCTGACAGATGCTTAAATAGTGCAGACTTAGGCTGGCAATTAGTGAGCACAGTGATCAGAGGGGCTAAGTCCTGAGAAACTCCACTGATGTGGGTAGAATTACCAAAAAGTGATACTAATTCTGAACTGACTGGGACTACCACGGCAATGTTTGGTCACTGAATATCTTAAGCAGAGAACAGTGAGCACTGGCCCACTGATGTCTGTATGTTTTGTAGTTTTTCACTTCTGGCAGTGGACAATGATGCTTCCAAAGAAAGATGTGTCCCTTCCAATGTACAAGATCAAATGCCTGGTAATCGTTCTCTGTGTGTGTATGTATGAGTTCCTCTTATTGCGGTTCCTGGAGATCATATTGGTCCAAACCACAACAGGCCTGTTCTGCATTTATTCATGTCCCTTCTTCATTTCTCTGCCCCTTCTGCTCTCACCCGTATTTCTTCTTTTCTGCTCTTCCCTTTCCCTCTGTCTGTCCTACCCTCCCTGCACCCCACTCCAATGCAAACACCCAAGCCTTTTTTTGGATGAAAATGATGAAAAATAAACCCCTTATGAGAAGCTGCAGTGTGTGCTCTGCCAGAGAGCAGTCTTATTCATTAAGGGAATGGTCTTGTATGCATTTGGGCATGTTATCAGTAACACTCCAAAGGGAAATGGACTACTTAAACCTATTATATCACTGCTTTATTCACCATGTGCTGCCATTTACCTCCTACATGACGCTGGGCTCTAATAGCACCAGTTCTGAGAAACCCTGCACATTAGCCACAAGCAGCTCATTAATCCACTGTTTTCATTCTTGCAAAAAAAATGGTCTCCAACCACATAAGAGCTCAGATGCTGAGCACTCAGCCAAAAACAAAACAGCTTTGTTGTGCCAGCAGCTCTGAGGTAGCCCCAAACAGAACAGCACTTTCTGCTGATGGGGCACAGAGGGGGCCCTTGGGCTTGGGCGACAGGGATGCACATGGGGGAATGGGACAAAGCAGTCAGCCTGCAGCTGCTGCAGGGAGACATGGAGAATCTGATTCCTGGAGGATCCAAGCCAGGCCCGTGTAGCCTTCACCACAATCAGGTCCTAGCTGTTGATGCAGCTCTGTCCCGGGATATCAGTTGTCCCAGACAGAAGGAAGAAAATGGAAGGCATCTCTTGAACTCCAGCATGAGGAGTCTGTAATCAGACCAGGGATTGGCAGAATTAATTCCAAGCAGGTACAACGAGATCTTTGAGAGCCCTTGAAGAAAATGAAAGGCCCTATGTCCCAGCCCTGAGCCACAAATCTGTGAGCCATTTTGCTTCTTCACAAACACACAGTGGTTGTGGCATAAAAAAGCAGTCGCATCTGCTTCATCAAAGAGAAGAGCCCTGCTAAGGGCCCAGGCTTGCTCTCCCTAGTCCGCTGCTTGCACCATGCTGAGGAGGCAAGCTGCTCCATCTCCTGGCTGACAGGGCTCCCTGTCCAAGCCCCTCTATGTCAGGGCAGAGCTCGCTGGAGAATGGTGCAGGTGTCTCCAAACGTGATTATTTCTGCTGAAATCTCCAAAGCTAACAAACAAACCCTTCTAACTAGAAGATGCGTGGCTCGTGGACAGGAGCTCTCATAAAAACAACTGCTCATCCATGTGGGAATAATAGAACATCTGTGTCCACAAACTAGGCACAGACCAGAAACAAGAGGCAATAATTTTTCATGAGTGGGACTTCAGGAATCTGGGATCTGTTCTTTTGGGACCTCTAGGTCACTTTGTCCTGCCTTATTTATTTAAATAGCTGCTTCTCCCTGGCTGCATATCCCTGCTTTCCTACAGAATAAAGAGAAATAAAAGGCAAGAGGATCTGGCTGGGGTGACTGGTGGAAACAGAAGCAGAATCCAGGAGCTACTGCATTGTTTAACAACTCCACTCTGAGCCCTGCCTTCTATTTCAGTAACTCCAGTTCAACTACAAGCTCAGTCACAGCTCTGCTATGTCATGGCCATTGTCAAACCTTCCGCCCTCCTTTTCAATCTTATGGAAAGCTGTTGCAGAGGCAGTGAGAACTAGAGATGCAAATGTTGATCTTCAGGATCTATGGCATCTTGCTAACACCTGTGCTCCCCTCATAGCCAAAGGGATCCCTTTCCCAGCTGGAAAGAAGGGTAGAGATGCTGCTGTCACAGAGTAAGAGGAGCTGGATGCAGGATTCAGCTCTGGAGACACTGTGGGGCAGAATTAACCACGACAGACAGTCATCAAATGATGGATCTTCTCTGATTCAAGATCCCAGCTGCTGCTTCTGGTCAGTGAAAAAACCCTAACCACTGCCTGCCTACCAGATGTGCACAGCTCTGTCCCACTCCCAAAGCCCTCCCAAAGTCACCGGAGTGCATGTGTTGCTTTATTTGAGACAGCTTAGCAACAAAACTAAGCAAGGATATAAGGGCTTAGAGGTGTGCAGTTGAATTCATTTCTGCTTTTGGGTGAGGACATGAATGAAATGGGAGGCAAAGGGTAGAGGGCTGCTACTGGCAGAAGACTTGCTGCCTGGCCTGGCTCAGGAGAGCCTGCAGCCACACAGTTCCAACTGCCCAGGGAGACCAAGGACGATGAAATCCCTACTGCCAAAAGGAAATGGGATTACAGGCCTGATCCTGTGTCCTGCCTGCTTCAATGTGTCTAATCAGAATGGCTCACAGTGAGTGCAAAGCTGAGAGGCACTTACAGAGGCATTAGTCGAACACAAAACATTCTCTTGGGGCACAAGGGGGACGGAGCAAGGCTGGGTGGGCTCCTCTCCATTCAGTTCAGCTTCACTGAAATCAATACGTTATTAGGTAGCGACTCCAGCCCTTAATATTCTACCTCTGAACAGTATCATGTTTGCGTTGAATAAGGAAGACTTAGGCTAAATATCAGGGAAAATTCTTTGCAGTGCCAGGGACAGTCCTGGAACAGCACTGGGAAGGGGATACAATTTCTAGTGCACAAGGTTTTTAAAAAGAAATTCAGACAAAATTCTTACAGAAGGGATGTGAGGCAGGGAAGGAGCATTAGGGCAGCAGGATGGGACTTCTCAAACCTATTTCTGGTCTCACAAAACAAAGACAGAGCAGGTTTTACAGAGCTGTATGATCTCCTGACAGCTCTTTGTACAATATGGGTGACAGGCCCTAGCTTCAGGCTGTCTCCCTGTCCCTCTTTCCCACCTCTCTTCTCCAGTCCTTAGCTGAAACTTACCTGCTAAGTGACATGTAAAACAAAGCTGCACATCCCCTCTCCCCCACTTCTTGCATGTCTCTGCCTCTCACTGCCCCACCTGAGGCCTGATTTCTCTTTTGATGCTTCTAATGAAACTAAGTGGCTGCAACCAGAAAGTTTCCACTTTCTGCCTCTGGGCTGATTACTGCAAAGCTGACACAGGCAGCATCCTGCGCCAGAGCCTCTATGGATGGGAACCCTCAGGGGAGGGGTTAAAGTGATGCTCCGTGCCCTCTGCTCACCAAGCACCATTAGAGTACTGACTGCCTAACCTGGCAACCTAAGAGAGCAGGACCTCACCAGCCTGGCTTCTGGGGCCAAGGTCTCTGGAAAACACGCTAGTACACAGATGCATGATATCCTCTGCAGGTCTTGATACTGGGCTTCAGTATCAGAACCTAGGAAAGAAGTAAAATTCTTTTAGCAGCCGCACTGCAGCAATCTTGGCTGGTACTGCTAAAGGGGAGCTGGTCTCGCTATTTTTTGTGTGCATTTAGTACTGTCTAGAGACACTTCTTCACATCCCTGGTGGATGGAGAGTGTTTGTGCCCCGAGCGGGGACAGAAGGAGCTGCTGTAAGGTACCAGTCCGTCTCTCCAACCCCTTCTGCCTAGCCAGCCTCATCTTTGAAAGCTGGTGAGGAAAGAGTCCAACACAAGGGCCAGTTCAGTCCCTGGCTTTCCTGCTGACAAGGATTTCTACTAGAGATTTCCGAGCATTAAGGCTGAACTTTCCCAGAGCAGCCACTAGCTTTCTGCCTGGCCAGAAACACGGAGGCTAAGTAAGCTGAGCTCACTAGGATGTCCATATGTCCAAGACACTCTGAAAATTGCACTTATTGGGTCTTAGAAGGCAGGCTGCTGCCTTGTTATTCTCCCTCCCTCAATTCAGGAGCTGTGAATGCATGCCCAGAACCCAGCTCCAGGTAAGGTCAGTGCCAAAGATGCCCACCAAGCACACCGTGTGTTTCTCAGCAGCCCAGGCACTAACCATCATGGATGAAACTCACATGCTAATCGCTCCTGGGACCTCTTCTGCAGGCTGCCCCTCATGAAACGGCTCCAGATTTCTCCTTTAGCCCACGTGCTTTCTTACTGCGAGTCAAGGGCTTCCCAAACAACAACCTGACCAAGAAGCTGGACTCTGACTTAGATCAGGGCTGGCTGATGCCACAGTGCCTGGCCCTTCAAAGACGGCTTTTGGGTTATGCTCTTGCACCTGTGAGTTCCTGGCCACTCCTGGCAATCCAGGCCTATAACAGCAGGGCTGCGTTACCCTACGTATCACCTTGCTGACACGAGGGGAAAGTAAACAAGATTCTGCTCAGCACTGCAGAGACCAACTGCTCCAGTGTTGCCTGGCAGATGGGGCCCAAGAGGGAGGCCATCTGTTCCTGAACGAGGCCCTAAATTTCTCCCTGTGACATCCTGGGCTGAAGATACCCAACCAAGTTCAATGGGCGCAGAGGCACAGGGGAGCAGCCATGACATTCATTGCTACTTCAGCCCTTGGTGACTGGGCATCTTGCAGAGCTGAGCCAGGGCTCAGACCTCGATTCTGCGAGCTGTTGGCTTCCTGCAGCATTCCCATTCCCTACATTATTCCTTTTTTTTTCTCTGTCCAAATCTCCACCCTTCTTTCCTCCCTGCAGTCCTTCCCACATGCGTGCAATGCTTTGGTACAGCATGTGTTCCCTGTTACAGAACCGGGCAGGGACTATGCAGCTCCCCTGCAGCCCTCGCAGCTGCCACTAACTCTGCTCTCTTCCCACCCCACTCTCCTCCAAAAAAGTGCAACTGCCCTGTGCAAAGACCCTCTGCCTGATACCTGGCCGCTGACAGTTCATCTGGCTCCTCCAGCACATTCTGGCGATGCTCTTTTTAACCCCAAAACAGGCACACTGGGGAGGTTGCAGAAATGCTGTTAGAGCTCAGGGAAGGGGCTGGCGTCTCAAAGAGAGAGGGAGAAAGAAGGGGATGACATCCAGGGAAGGCTGGAGAAGGAAAGAGCAATCTGCTGATAGTCAGCATGTCTGAGAAGCTGGGAACATATTGCATTAAACCGATAATAACACCTTGAACAGCAGGGTGGTAGTTTCCATCTGGCCTCGTGCTGAGCTTGGTCTCTCTCATTTCTCCCCCCCTGCAGCCAGGGAATCTGAGGCATAGGGCTGGCCACAGGTCACCCTCCGAGGCCAGGGCAGAGCAAGGATGAAACAGAAAAGCTTTATGGCAAAAGCAGGGTGCTGAGAAGCAGCAGCGCAGCCTCTTGACTCTCCTTTTGCCCCAACTAGATTCTCCTTAGGCTTGGGAGGTGGGAAGGCACTAGAGCGCTTCGCTTAATTAGTAGCAACAGCTGAAGCACTTGAGAAACAAAAGCTCCTCTCTCTCTCTGCCCCACTTTTACTTGGGAGCCAGGGGTGGGGAGCAAATTGCTTGGAAGCCAGAAAGCACCCTGGATCTTGTCACCATGGCTGCACAGACACAGCCTCCTGTTATCTCCAGAGGAACAAAACCCTCCTCCCACCCTCTCCTGTCTCAGCTGGAGCTGATAAAAGAAGAAATAAACAAAACAAATTAATAATAATAAATTATTAATAAATTAATAATAATAATAAAATACCCCAACCAAACCAGCAAATAAATATCCAGGGAATAAGACAGCCTTCTGCAAAAAGTATTTGTTTCTGCAGTGGTTTTTGGGTTGCTGGAGAGTTGAAGGACTCGAATGAGCATTTCAGGTTATAGAGTCCATCTCAGTAATACTTGGATTTACAAAATCACAACTTGGGAACATCCCAGATCAAGCCATTTGCTTGAGAGTAATGATCTCTAGCTATATATACCTAATTGTATAGTTCTGATTTATTTTTATATATGGATGTGTGTACTATTAACATGATTATATATAATTTTTATGTCTTCTTTTTTGGAACACACAGCAATCACATCTATGAGTTTTCTGTAAGAGCTGGAGTCTTGTCTCTTCTGACTCTGTACTGCACCATGTGCAGGGAGAAGCACCAGAGGTAGCAGCAAGTGAGTAAAATAGCAGAACAAACCAGATAACACAGACTTTTGTGCTACCACAGTTACAACTGCTTTTGGTTATCTGGGCACCTCCAGTCTTCACTGCAGTGTGGACAAGAGCTTTAGACTAAAACAAAATGAAAAACAAAGTGGGACTTTGTTCTCATGTTGTTTGCGTCCTCACAACTAAAAGGCTAAAAATATGCCAAATAGCACAGCAGTAAAGCAGTGAAAACTAGCAACTGTATATTTGTATTTTGAGAGAAATTAGGGCTATTATGGTTGCTCCAGACGGGCTTCCTACATCAACTGGGTAGATAATTTCACTTGGTGCTTCATGCATCAAAGCTCTGACCATCTGGCTGAATGCGAACATACCTTTTAGCAACATGTCTCATTTTGGCTTGATGCCTTCAGGGCCACCTCCCTACAACAGCCACTATTTCAGCGCTTAATTACACTTACTGTTAAAAAGGACAACTTATTTTTAGTGTGTATCTTTCCAATATCAGCTTCCAGCCACTGAATGTTCTACTGTCAGTGTATGCAGGTAGGAAGCAGTATGTTTAAATCAACCTGTGAACTGCATAGGCCATTGGTGGTCAGAAGATGGCCCACAGAACGACTCTAAGTTGTCTTAGGTTTTTAAAAAAGGTCACTCATATATGAACAAACAAATTCAGAAGAATAAGAATAACTGACAATTCAAAGTTTAACCTCATTTTCTCCTTCCGGCACTGGCTGGCACACCCAGATATTTGGCTCACCCACTTTTTTACTATCAGTAGTTGAAATTGTAAGGCTTTTAATTCTAGCAAGAAAATTATGACTTTGTAATACAAGACACATTTTGCTTAAATGATAAGTATTGTCTTTGTTCACAACTTTTTCTTGCAACTGCCAAAGACTATCAGGTTGTCCTTTAATTCAAAAAGGCTGAAGTGTCATTTTAAATGGCTGATTATGTCTTTCAGTTTCTCCACACCCACATCTCCTCCCATCAGTAGTTCTTTGGCCAGCTGCAGAAAAGTGTTACCTGTAGAAGTCCAACCTGGGTCACGAAAGACCATTCAGTGGGAGAGTTTTCTGCCTGAAAGACTTACAGGGGTGAACTTTTGCTTTTAGACTTACCCAACTTTCCTTTGCATATGGACTTACCCGGATAAACTCATTTAGACCACGACAACAGCTTGCTCAGCCAGGCCTGAAAAGATCAGGCTCTTATTGATAGCTCTGAGCACACTTATTGCTAAAGAAAGCATGCTGCTGTCATGTTCTCCCCTTGCCAGATAAACACGAACATCTGCATAACTACTGTAATAACAGCAATGCGAATATTAATGATACTGGGGTGAGAACTGGGACTAGTCTCCAGTGCTTGTATTCTCCTGGGCCACTGTCTCCGGGACCTCTCTCTGAAGGCAGACACCCAGATGTCTTTGAGAACCTGGGTTAAGAGATCATTTTGAAGGAGTTGCTGATTTTTCCCCAAACCCATCAATAAAAAACCAAGGGTAGGATTTCATAGCCCATTAGGTGTTCAGGCTAGGTGTGGACTTTTAATGAACTTATGAGGGGAAAGAAATTGCAAACTCTGGTCAACACCAGGGATTGCAACCCAGGTCTCTGGGGCTCCATCATACCTATCATACCCTGACTTGCTGTGTGCTCCAGAAAAACTATCCCTTTGCAATTTATTTTTTTCTTTGCTAAGAGGAAGAGCAGTATCTCTGGGCCTGAGGTACAAAAAGTCAGTCCCTTAGTACAAAGGTCCCAGAGGGTCTCTGCCCCCCTTCCCCCCCATACAACTGACAGGGCTTGCGCTAGTGCTCAGGGAGGATGTTATGGGTCAACATCATTGTCACCCCTTTGCCTTATAACCAGTTATGATGAAAGACTAGTTTCCAAGGATGCATGGCTGTGCTCTCCCACCCCTTGGTGTGGCAGAACCAGCTGATAATTTTGTTTCTGCAGAGACAGTGTTTGACCTCTCTGTCCCCAGCTGACCATGTGCCCCCCTTTTATGTATTAGCATCACGCACTGGTTATCACGCACTGGTTGGAGTGTGTGCCCCTCTGCTATCACTCACATACATACACCCCTCATCTCCCAGCACCCACTAACTCCTAGCATCTGTGCCACTTGCTTGGCCTCTTTTCCTTTATGCTGCTCCCCTCCACAGTCGTGTGACTGCTATTGTGTGGTCCCTGCCACACAAAAGCTAGCCTGACCTAATTTAAATCAGTGCTATTGAAGCTGTTCTTGTTTTATCTCCCAGCACAAGGGCTGCGCTCCCCATTTCAGAGGTAGCAGAAATGAATGGCTAATTGGGGGGGTATTGTGCAAGGCATCGTTGTCTCCCAGCCCTGATTGTCAGCTCTCCTGCTTGACAGTGCTTCGAGCTCTCCTCTCTTGTAGCAGCCATACAGGCTGTTTAGGGAGCGGAGGGAGGAAAAGGGGAGAATGGGACTCTGCAGCCATCACAGCGTGTCAGGCAAACAAAGCAGAGCATGGCCGCCTTCAGCACACTGGTGAAAAGGCTGGCTGGGGGAGGGCTCCCTTGTTCAGAAAGGGCAGATGCTGGTGATAACAGTAGAGAATATCCATCCCTCACCTCCAAATAAGCCCCCTGCTTTCTTTTTCCTGGGTATTTATGTGACAGTCCTTCCTAGGGCCCTGGAGACTGTCCTTGGAGAGGGGGGCTGAGGCAGAGGGGGCTCTCACACACAGGCAGTGCCGCAGGGGTTGTAAGTCTTGGGAGCAGAGGAAGTGGGATAGGTCAGAGGCTGGAAGGGAGACTGAAATGCTGCCAGACCCTTTGTCCTGTGGGGCAAAGTTGGAGCAGTCGCTGACAATGGATCTTTGAAAGAAAAGCAAGAACATCCCCAGGAGCCATTCCTGCGAGCAGCAACCAGCAATGAAGGGGGAGCTTTGTCTGGGTCCTCAAAGCCAGAGTTGCCCACGTGAGGAGGATTTAGAGCCCATGACCCATCTACACGGTGTGTCTCAAGGCTACCAGAGCCCAGTGCTGCCCTAACGAGGGACCACCGCAATACCTTAACTATGGAGGTTTGAGAGTTAAGACTGACAGCTCAGTGTCTTTCATCTAATTTCTGCTTCTCACAGGTACCTTCCAAGAGCTTCCTCCCTGAGTTTTCTGGTCTGCAGTTCTCTCTTCTCCACCAATCACCAGACTGACAGAGGTCTGGGGAAGAAAACAAAACCAGAAGCATTTTAATCTTTCCATTCGTGGTCTTGGGTCACTTACAGATCTGCTTCCTCCTGCTCTAGGGAGAGGACTTTGCCCCCAGCTATTGATTAGGTTCGCCTCCAGCGCACTCAGCTGATGCACAGTGCAAAGGTTGCTACCAGAGTCCTCTCCTGCAGGCTGTGCCAGCTGCAGGCAAAAAGAGCACAACCCCTGGATGTTTTACAGTCAACGTGAAGCAAACAAGTCCCAAGGCTTCAGGTTTGTCATGGACTTTAATGTAATGTTCTAGTCCTTACTGCAAGTCAGATCAGAATAAAGTACTGGCAAGTCCTGGAGTTAAAGGGCATGTGACAACCTCCTCTCTACCCCTTTTGGCCCGAAATCAAGAGATTAGCTATGAAATTGTAACATTAAAAGCAGATTTTATTAAAAGTAACCTTTATTAGAAGTAAGTTTTATTAAAAGTAAGTTTTCTTAAAAATCAGGTTCTTTTTGCTCTCATCTGGGTTTATGATTCATTTCTCCCTTCTAAGCTTTTCTCTGCAGTCAGCAGAGCATAAAACACACTTCCACAAACAACACAAAACAGGAAAAATAATTCTCACGCTACCACCCGATTCCAAAGGCTGAGTTTTTACCAAATTAAGAATGATTGCCATGGGTGTATGAGTTGTTAACACTGCATTAAAGTAGAAAAAGAGGAACTAGCATATTCCTAGAACCATCTGGGATGGTCAACAGGGACTTTACCCAAAACCTCACTACAGCGTGCTGCTGGCATCACCTCACCCTGCTCCATCCCATTCTCCTGCCCAGCTCCCACTGCCTTGGAGACACCGGTGATGGGAACAGAGTCTGGCTCACTATGCATTAGAGAAGCTTCATTTGCAGGGAGGGAAAGCATCACCCCAGCGAAGGGGAACCACCAAGGGTCTGCCCTGTGGCTCAGAAAACAGCCGGCTGGATCCTCTCCCACCCGGGGCAGCTCTGCAGGGAGCTCTGCTCCCTGTTGCCACTATTCTACCGACATCTGGTGGCAGCTGCCTGAGGAAGAAAAGATGCTTCTTCACAAGTGGCCCAGGCGCTGGCACGACCTGTGCCCGGCCTGGGGCCAGCTGGTGGGCCCAGGGGGCGAGGCGGGGCGTGGGAGGCGAGGCCAGGCCCGGGCCACCGGCAGCCCGGGTGGCTTGGAGCAGAGGGCAAGGCCAGGCCGGTGTGGGCTGAGCCTCTCCTGCTCCCCTCAGCGGGAAGCGGCAATTCCCTCAGGGGCTGTCCCCTTTCTGAGGGGAGCATCCCACCGTGGCGCGGGGACACCCACCTCAGCCACCTTCTGAGGTGAGTGGGCCTCCGAAAGCACTAATTACTCATTAACGCTGATGACCTGCATTCCCGCGCGGCGTTTCTCAGTGTTCGGGGTAGGTTTTGCCTGAGGCTGCCGTGAGGCGAGAGAGGCGGCAGGGACAGACGCGTCCCCTCAGCCGCCGCGGCTGCGCGCGGGAGGGCGCGAACATGAGGCGCCGGCCGCAGAGTTCCCTCAGCGCGGGTTTCCGTAGTGTAGCGGTTATCACGTTCGCCTCACACGCGAAAGGTCCCCGGTTCGATCCCGGGCGGAAACACGTGTTTTTTGGGAACGTTTTTTTCCCCCCTGCTTTGGTTTCGTTGTTGTTTCTTTCCTTTTTACCTTCGGGTTTATTTATTTTCCCGACGCGAGCTGGGAGAGAAGTAACAGCGCCATGTGCCACCCCACCGGGGCAGCGCCCGCGTCCCGCCGCGCCCGGCTGGCGACCGCCAGGGTTCGGGTGGGTAAAAGGCAGCCGGACGCGGCGCTTGGCGTGCGGGCCCGTTCTCAACTACCTGCGGGAATCGGTGGGGAGCGAAGAAAAAAAGATTAAAATGAAAAAAAAACGAAGCGCTGCGTTGGCCGGGAATCGAACCCGGGTCAACTGCTTGGAAGGCAGCTATGCTAACCACTATACCACCAACGCCCTGTGATAACTACTTCTCCCGGCCTCCCTCAGCAACCTCAGCTGCCTGGACGCAACCATCCTCCAGAGGCGGGGGGAGGGAGGCACAGCGAGGGCCAAGAATAGCACAGCAGTCGCCCTACGGCGGCAACAGATGCTGAGTTAGGGGTCAGTCTCTGAGGCTGACTGGGGAAATAATAGTCTCTGTGCTTTTTTTACCCTCTGTCAGCTTCAATTCTCTCTCTACCCCCCTGAATGGGGAGAATAGTTCCGTCCTCCCGCAGGCACACACACCCCTTACGCAGTGGTTCCTCCGCTCTCCCCCCGCCGCCACGAGTTGGTAGTTTCCCCGCTCGGCGCGCTCCCGCCATCCTGCCCCGCGCGCTCCCGCCACTTCCGCCGCCGGGTGAAAGGTCGCGCTGTGGCAGGCCGCCGCCCCCCCCTCCCCCGTTTCCGGGGCTGCCCAGTGTCCGGGACATGGAG
>JAVJGI010000050.1:48865794-48892603 GCA_035590275.1 Ibycter americanus | reverse complement strand
GGCTGGGGGGTGCCTTAGAGGGGGGAGGGTTGTGTATTTGCCCCCGCCACGGCTTGTACCCGCCCCCCCAGGGTGTGGGGGGCGGCCACCCCTTGCCCCGGGAGGGGGTTTGTTCTCCCAGGCTTTGCCCTCTAAGCGTGGGAGGGCGGCCTGGCCCGGAGGGGGTTGTTTGTGCTCCCCTCTCCCCCCCCTCAGCGTGCCCCCGGGGCTGGGATGGTGGGGAGGGATGCCTGGGAGGGGGGCTGATGTTTGCCCCTCCAGCAGCCTGTGCACTGCCCAGGCAGGTGAGAAGGTGTGCGCTCCTCTTCTTCCACAGGCAAAGAGCCGTCTCCTGCAGCCGAGGGAGGTGGGGGGGACAGGGTGCTCTGTCCCCTGGGGCCCCCCCTCCTGCTAACCCATGCCCCGGCCTCCCCCCGCAGCAAGGGCAGGAGCTCCCTGCCAGGGCTCCCCGTGCCGGGGTGGGCATGGGCTGCTGGCAGCCTTTGCCAAAGCTCGCCCCTCCGTAGAGGAATCCCTGCTGGTTTATTCCGTTGCTTTTATTTTTGGAGAAGGAGGTCTTAAAGCTCCCGGCCATGACAGGGACACGTTTGTAAGGGCTCCTCTAGGTGACTGTGTTGCTCTTCCTGAATGCACCAGCAGGCCCCTCGGGGTCTCGCTGACAAATGAGTATCATGATTCATGCCGGGTTTCTGATCTCTCCTGTCTGTTTTGTTCGGTTTCTTTTCCTCTGGGTTCAGCATCCGAGGATGTTATTGTTCCTTTTCTCTGTGAAACGTGTGAGCTGTGGCAGGTGGGCTTGAGGGTAAGATGTTCCTCTGAATCATTAAAATCACAGGATAACTGAGGTTGGAAAGGACCTCGGGAAGTCTCTAGTCCAACCCCCTGCTCAGAGCAGGGTCAGCTGTGAGATCAGACCAGGTTACTCAGCATTCCTGAGCATCGCTCCTGTTTCCCTTTGTGCTTGCATCGAAAATTGTCCGTTAATTACTGGATGCTGCTACTTTGTCCCTCTCTGTTCTGTGCAGTTTAGGAGCTTCGTTGCTGGTGCGTCTTTGTGATGCTTTGTCTCTCCTGCTCCTCTGTGAGTGTGGTTTTGGTGGAGAAATGGCTGTTTGGACAGGCCAGGGGCCTCGGCAAAAGATAGTGGCAGGTCTCGGGTGTGTCTGTGATTCAGAGCTCTCTCAGAGACAAACATCTTTGTACTTTGCTGTACTTGGCTAGAGAGGACGATGGTGAAGGTAGTGCCTTGGTAAGCTCATGGAAAATGGGCTTGTGTGGTGAGCCAGGGCTGCTCCGTGGCATCGGACTGGGGCAGAGGGAAGCAGCAGTAAGGCTTGAAAGACAAATGTGGTTTTTATGTCCCAGGTGGGACCATGACGCTGTTGGTAGTGGGGCTGCTGACCCTCTGTCTGGCTCCTTATGGTGTCCTTTGTTTGACTCTTGTCTGTAAGTGTGTGGACCAGATCTCCGTTTTCTCAGTTCTTGGTACCTGATACTTCCGAGGATTTCAGGATTTGGGGAGGGGAATGAAAGGAAGGTTCAGTACTGAGGATTCTCAGATTTTAGGAAGGATGTTTTAGGAAAGAAAGAAGCCGGCCACAGAGTTCACTGAGTCCCATTGTTCAGGTGAAGAAGTCTCTCTTAGGTTTATCTGCGCTGTTAATATCCAGCATGTGCTGGCAGAACAGATTTGGACTGTAAGTGCAAACCAAGGATTTTGTTTGTGCCTCCCTGCACGGTTGGAAATGTGACCTATGGAGGATGCTTTTATACAGCTTTATTCCTATGACGGGAGCAACTGCAGTTATATGAAATTTGCTGTTTTTTCCCTCTTCCTTCCTAGTTTCCTGTCCTGCCCAGCTCGCTGAATAGTTAATGCAGAAGATAAAGAGGGTTCGCCTGGAAAACGAGACTGCAGGAAGCTGGAGAAGGTATGTGTCCCAGTTACTCCCAGGGCCTTTATTGACCTTTAGGTTGTGTGGGACAGAGAAATAATCACCTCTTGGAGTGAATGAGGTTTCTGAAAAATCCCAAGTATATAATTTTGCCTGGGGAGCTCTGTGTCAGGAAGTGACTCAGGAAGATAACTCATTTCACTGGCTTCCAGTTCCAAGCTTTACAATTTTTCTCCTGTGCTGATGTCCCACCTGTGCTTGCTTGTTGTCTTCAGACTAACACATTCTTCCTGAAGGAAGGCTTGGTGGCTCTATGCCTGATCTAATCTGCCCACGCAGGGCAGAAAATGCATTAAAAAGACCTCCAAGGGATAGCTAGGTGTTTTTGGGAGTGGGTTTAGCAGTGCTTCTGTGACAACGCTAACTCAGTGCCTCGGTGTGAGGACTGTAAAGGACAGTGTTATTCCCGTAAGGCATAAATCTCGGGTGCACTATATTGATGCCAAAGTTTCGAGACCATCTAAGTGTAAGGTGGTTAAAATTGGCATCTTGGTCCAGCTTACCTTTGAAGAATTTAACCCCAAAATTCACTCTGCAATTTCAGTTAGATAAGTTACTCATTATACTTGTTTACTTACGTGTATGGCATTGCCAAATACGTGCTGTGTTTTGTCCAAGAGATGGCTGTAGCGATGGATGAAGCAATTGGATTTTCTTTTACTCTGTATTGTGTCAGAAGCTAAGTTTTGTGAGACTCCAGCTATGATAGGGGTATTTCCCAACACTTTTACATAATGCGTGTGGTGGCTGTTTTGCTTATCCCTGCTCTGTTCTAGTGTCAAAATCACCAGGATGAGAACAGTACCAAAGCTAAAAGTTGTGCCTTTCACTTTCGTACTGAATCATAAAAGCATGGCAATGTAGTTTGGAAGGGGGCTCCAACCTCCAGTTCAATTTGGGACAGTTACCAATATTACATTAGTGGACTGTTTTGAGCCCTTAAAGGTGCAGCTTTCCCTTGTGAGTAGTCAGGCTGGCTGAGTAAGACTGTTTCACCAGCTGGGTGAGAGTAACCTAAGGGTCAGGCATTGTGAGCCAAAGCCAGATTATTTTAATTGACTGACTTGGCCGGCAGTGGGATTGGTTTGAAAGAATGGTACCCGGTTTATGGGGAGTTTATGGTCTTCCTGTCACGTGTTTCTGATAGGCAACGCTTCTGCCTTCAGATGTGATTTTTAGTTGCTGTAATGGAGACCCTGGATGTAGGCAGTAGAGGCCACAGACACACTCGCAGTCTTAGAACATCCCGTCACATTCTCTTTTGTGGTTTTACTTGTGCTTCCTGCCTGGCTTTGATTGGAAAATACTCTTCTTTATTAATTTTCAAGCTATGGATTTACTGCTGGGCAGTCGGTACTAGGAGTACCTACAGATTTATTTCAGGAGTTTGTTCTTGTGTTATTATTTGCACATTTTGTACGATTCAGGAACTTAGCAGTTTAAAGTTAAGGTTATATTTACAGCCCTTGTATCATGTGCCTGTAGTTTAAGGAAGTCCAGATGTACTTTGGTTTAGGTTTGCTCATCTCCTGCTGTCATTGCATAAGATATCAACCTAGGTGAGAGCTTCCTTCTAGAGAGTTTGTTAGAAGGTGCGAGCTGGTGGGGAATCCTCAAGGAACACTCAGGGTTCTCATGAAAAATACTTGTGGTAGAAAATAGGCGGAGGTGAGTGTTTTCTTGTGGTGACACAAATAACCATCCTTCTCCTTTTCCCTAATTCTCTTCTCTGGGAAAGATTCATTGTGCATCTTACTGAGGCAGGAGTCTTCAAGATTTGGTTTGTGTAATTCTTGCTGAATCCTTATGTGTGACAGCTACATCTCAGAGGCTGTTTTCCTGTCAGATGCAAGTCGCCGTCGCAAAGGGCGGGCAGTGTTCAAGAAGCATCTAATTTGAAAATGTAAATCTTGGGGCTGCTGAGGACAAAGTCTCTTTTGGTGTAATCCTTACTCCCTGGTTTGCCATCTTGACGTTGTGTCAAAGGTAGTGATTCTGTTTCCACTCAGGAAACTTCTCCAGCCTAATTTTTTCAGTAAACTGAAATTCTTCTGAAATTCTTTCTAAAGCTCTTTTGGGTACCCCCAGAACAACTAAAATGTCCTTATGGAGGGAAATCCAGCTTCTTGAATGGGGTGACAAAAACTGGTTTCCCTAGTCCTAGGTTCATTCCTGCGTTGTGATAGATTACATCATTGACCTTGGGCAAGTCAGTCCATCTCTCCTCAAATTAACGTTCGCTGTAGTTGCATGTGGAGGCGTTTTTTGTAGACTCTTGTTCAATAACTGCTAGCTTGGAAACACATGAGGAATGCGTGCCACATTTTGCAGGATACAACCAGGGTCTGTTACTGCTGTCTTCCTTCTGTTAGCAAAGACAATTGCACTGTTTTCTTCCTGTTTTGCCATCTCTCCTACTTCATTCCTGGCTGTAGTAACTCTTCAGGTAAGTGAGGTGCTGTGCTTGGGCTTAAACATCTCTAAGTGATGAGCAGACTTTCCTATGGGACAGGAAGGGGACTTCACTTTTGTGGTCTTCCAGAGCAGAAGTGTGTGTGCCTTTATGACATGTCATAGCTTTGATGACTTATCCATCCAGATTCCTGGGGTGGTTTTCCTTTGAGTCAAGCTGACGGTTTTCTGCAGCAGAATCTGCTGCTTGTACTTCCTTTGACAGCTGATTTCTAGAGCTAGTCCTGGGAGAGTGAGTTTTCTGAGGTTAATGTCTTCAGAACTCAATATGGGATGGGAGATGGACTTTTCCTTTCAATACATCAATGTATGTTTAAAATGTAATCTTTGAGTGCAGAGAGCCCTAGGATCTGTAGTTTAAGGAGTGCCTGTTCTCTTAAGCTTGTTGCATGCTTAGAGCTTTCTGTAAGAAACAAAACGTGCCTGCTTGATTTTAAGGCTCAACTCTCTCCCTCAACTCCTCCCTCAGTTTTTTGTCCAGTTCTGAAGGGGAAGAGAGGATGACTGCAGTGGATGCGCTATCAGACAGCTCTGAAGTGGTCGAGATGGAGGATGTGCCTTCCCAATTCCAGGTGCAAAAGCATTCTTGGGATGGGCTGCGTGACATTATTCACAGCAGCAGGAAGTATTCGGGCATGATAGTGAACAAAGCTCCCCATGATTTCCAGTTTGTCCGGAAAACAGAGGAGTCCAGCCCACACTCTCATCGCCTTTATTACCTGGGTAAGCCAGCATGCCAGACGCCGGGTGTGAATACGTTACGGGAGAGTTTCCAATCTAAACAGGCAAAGAAAAGGATGAGAGGGGCATTTCCATTTATGAGATGAGGGAGCTGAGATTAAGGAGCATTGCTCAAGGTTTACACGCTCAATCTATAGCAAAGCCTGGAACTGAGGAGGGACCTCTCCTGTCCCAGGCAAGTACTTTAACCACAGGCTTTCTGCTTAGCGACCAGGGGAGCATTGGCTAGCCAGACCTGCCTTGTGGTGGAGGTGTGAATGCAGTGTCCTGTGGCAACCCAGGCCAGCTCAGGTGATGGGGCAAGAGAAGGGATGTTCCTCAAACTCAGGACTATCTTGTGCCTCTGTAGCTTAAGAGAAACGGGATTTACTTGATTGATCAACCAGACTGACTTTCCAAGGAATTACCTGTCAGTAATTACTAAGTATATGTTGCAAGTTCTAGGTGTTAATGGTGGGGTGGTGGTGTCTCCCTGCTTTATTAAGTGCCATGTAGGTAGAAAGCTTTCAAGAGTAGGGGGAGAAATAAAAAAGATTAGGTGGGAATGAACTATTAATGGTATTCTCAGGGAAATATCCTCTTCCTTACAGTAAGATTGAAAGAGCACAGAATGCTGTGTTGTACAGGTCCCTCATTATAGTTGGAGCCACAATGTAATTAGTGACAGGGAGGTTGGATTTTAGTAACTGTAATTTTGTGGTTGGTAACATGGGAAGCTTTATAGACTATAAAGAGTTTGTTATGCTTTGGGGCATGAGCTGATTGCTACTGGCCCAGTAAAGAAATTGCCTGATGTGCAACTCCATACAGCAGCAGCTTTCCTGAAGTGACCCTGCTTCTTTTTTCTTTTTTTTTTTTTTTTTTGAGTTGTTGAGTGTAGGTCACTGTAGGATATAGGATGCTGGATTTGAGGAGCTGATTTGTTTTGTCATTAAGCAGCTCCTATGTGCCAGCGACTTGATTTGTTATAGTTCCTCATACATTCTTATAACACAAGTGCTACTATAAAGTACAGTAATCCAGAGTTAGCATATTTCTGTTGTTGAGTCTGAACAGTGAGACTTGATTTAAAGCTGAATGTATTTCAAGGCCAAGTTGACTTTGATACAGTTTTTGATCTAGGTGACTAAAGAACTAAGGATCTAAGTGGCTTAAATTTTTTTAAATATTCTTCTGTTGTATGGAATGGCAACCAGACCAGCTACTGGCTGGGTGGTGTTCTACATGGGCGTGACTGTTACAGGAGCCAGAACCAGGAACGAAGATACACAGGTGGCTTTTCAGTGTTCTCTTCCTTAAGGAAAGGTGCAGGGCATAGAGCAGATTGAGCCATCGTTTCAGATCAGTATCTGCCAGGTAATATCAGGGTACCCTTCTCAGACATTCCTAATAAAGGGGAAGCACTGATTCTTTGTTTTGCTATAATAAGCATTCTTTGAGTTGAATACCATGTGCTGTTAAATACTCAGAACCCATTTCAGCAGTTCATAAGTGTTTAACATCAGCATGCTATTACTGTTCCATCATTAAATAACATTTTCAAGTTTTTACGTGAATACTGTTAGTGACTGTTTACCGAGGAATAGGATGAAGACTTCTGAAGAACTTTATTGTAGGGGTTGAATACTTTTCTTCACTTTGGAGCGAAGCTTAATGTCTTTAAGGGGGGAAGGCTGTATTTTTCTTGTACGTGCTGATTGATTGTATGCAGCCTGAGGTCATTGTAGAAAGTACTAAAGGAGAAAGAAGTCTAGGTCACAGTTGCATGAGTGTCAAATATGTGTATATATAGTAATTTTTTCCAATCTGCCTTTTTTTTTTTTTTTTTCTGTTTGGACATCTTAAATCATTCCTGGGCTGTCCCCATAGAATTTTATGTTGTATCATGGCAGATGCTGCTTATGTTAAACACCACATGCTCAGCAGCACTTTGGTGTTTCTGTATCTCTGAGGATTATATGCTCACATATTGCTTTGCTTCCTGAGCGCTTATTAATATTTCAGTTTTAATTTTAAGTAACTGTACTGCTGGGTTAACTGGCTCAGAAATCTTTCTGTTCTGCCCAGAACAAGTGCAGAGTAGACAATATCAGGACACATTTCCCTGTGTGAAATTCTGATCTAGGGAGTCTCTGCAGCATGTGCAGAGGGCGAGTTCATGGCTTTTGAATTTGTTGAAACTACCAAAATCATGTGTCAGGATATTTTATTTTTCATGGTTGTTGTGGAAATTGGATGAAGGCAGTACCTTATTTGATAACCACAGTCAAAGGCTTATGTAAAATGACAAGGTCTTTTGACTGTGTAGTATACTGTTTCACATTTGAATGGGCTCTCTAGAGCTTCAAGCTTTTTCTTTCTCTCTCGCAGGCTGCTGCGTTGGCCTGAATGAAGTCCCTGTAGCAAATTTCTGGCTGAGAAGTGTGGAGAGAGTAATGTTGAGTCACCCATTCAGGGAGTGGCTCTTTTAGAGTGGATCTAGGGCATGGGTTGAACAGTCCACAGAGAAGAAAGTTGAATGTAACCAACTCTGAAGAGCTTTGTTAGTGATAAATCTTGCTTACAGAAATTTCTAAATAAACGAGTATCTAAATTTAAATAATTCAGGTATTGTTCTGTGATTGAACTGAGAGGTACTTGGGAATGACAGCTGATAAAAGCCTCTGGACAGCCCCACCCCTGTGTTATCAAACCCTTTTTTCCAGTTTGCTCTTAGTCCTCTTTGTCCTGGCTAACTAATCTTAAGTAGGATGATGCTTTTGTCCTAATAGGAATGCCATATGGCAGCCGAGAGAATTCCCTTCTTTACTCAGAGATTCCCAAAAAGGTACGGAAAGAGGCCTTGCTACTCTTGTCGTGGAAACAGATGCTGGATCACTTTCAGGTAAGCTGAAGTGTGAAGAGCCTGGGTTGACAGTGCTTGGGAAAACTGGCTGATGTGGGGCTGGTATGGTGGGTGCTACTCTGCTCAACAGTAGAGATAACAGTGTGGCAGCATATAAGACATGGAGAATGGTATTGGTGGGAATGTTGTTTGGAGAATTGCTTCGCCTCGGTAATAAAAGATAGTCAGTTTGTGTGCGATGAAGCTGGCCGTGAGTGTGACACAGTAGTTGATGCATCAAGAAAAGGGTTGACCTAGCAAAGAGTACTCCGTGAACTAGCATGTAGTCTGCCTCAGGTTATGTGCTATCAGGACAGTGCACCTTTCTTCTGGGTATCTTGTCAGGGCTCTTGCCATGCTCGCTGATGTGCTCAGTGGAATGCCGGTCTGTCATCTTTCCTGCTTTTAAGGAAGTCGGGAAAGTTGAATTTAAACTGCTGCTTCTGCCATACACTCTATTGTGGGTAAATCAGAAAGGGGGTGAATTTTCCCCTCCCTGATTTCCGTACCTTAATGTCCTTTGTCACTAACAGCATTGATGAAGAAGAGAGTGGAGGGTGTCAGTCTTTCTTCCCTACTAAAAAGGTTCCTGGTGCAAAAGAATTTAGCTGTCTTGACCCCATTTGGATTGCTAGTCCTCTTCAGGGTAATTCAAGATCCCCGGAAGAGCTTTTGTTTGCAGTGTCTGACATGGAAACTGTTTGTGAAGGCTGTAGATAACGTCATTAAGTTAATTGGTTACATCTGATTTGCATAAGCAGAGCAAGTGCAGCTGTCCTCAGTTCACGCTGAAGTGCTGACTGCAGAAGTGATAGGCTTGCGATTCATCTCTCATGTAGAGGGAACTTTGGGGCATGTGGTTGGTTTAGTCCTTCTGTGCCATGCCTGTAGCCTAGAGTACAGTAGTTGAGGACCTGTACGGTAAGGCTGCTGGCTGGTTTTGGCTGGTATGCTGAATTTTGGGCATTCACGGACTAGCTGGTGCCAGTCTTGGGGCATTCCTGTTCTGTGAAAGCTTCTCTTCTTGCAGATTCTTTCAGATTTTCCTTTCCTTCAATACTAGGCAACCCCTCACCATGGGATGTATTCTAGAGAAGAGGAACTCTTGAGGGAACGCAAACGACTTGGTGTCTTTGGTATAACGTCTTATGATTTCCACAGTGAGAGTGGCCTGTTCCTCTTCCAGGCCAGCAACAGCCTCTTTCATTGTCGAGATGGGGGCAAGAATGGTTTCATGGTGAGTCTGCTAGTGATTTTATGAATGTCACCTGAAACGGAATTGATAAGTTTTGTTTGGAGATGGCTGCACATCTTCATCTGTTTGGTTATGGTCACTTCTCTTGTGTCCTGTCAGGGCTGTGTTTGCTATCGTTTCATGGGCTGTACTGTGTCTGTGGTTTAGACCTTTTAAATATGAAGCTGGAAGCTGGTTTGGTACAGAGCCCTTTGTGTGTCTGTTGCTGTAGGTGTCTCCAATGAAGCCTCTGGAGATCAAGACTCAGTGCACAGGACCACGAATGGATCCCAAGATCTGCCCTGCCGACCCTGCCTTCTTTTCATTCATTAATAACAATGATCTGTGGGTAGCAAATATTGAAACGGGAGAGGAAAAACGGATGACATACTGCCATAAAGGTAACTGGTGCTTCTTGCTAGATTCAGAAAGAAATTCCTTCTGACAGACTTGGGCTGGAAGGGCTCATGTCTTCATGGCTTATTTCTTATGAGTACATTCTTCTTTCGGATTGGCTTTTTACAAGGAGCTGTAAATGCAGTCTCTTTGTTCCTCTCCAGGCTTATCCAATGTTCTTGATGACCCCAAGTCTGCTGGTGTAGCCACTTTTGTCATTCAGGAGGAGTTTGATCGGTTCACGGGCTATTGGTGGTGTCCCACAGCTTCCACAGAAGGTCAGTCAGTGTACTGCTTATCAAATTCTGACGCTGTCACTGCTGCCAGCCCCTGCTATGTGTGATGTTTTGAACAAGGTTTTCCTTTGGTCTGTTTCTGGGGAGGCCACCTGAAGGAACAAAACAGAGGGGTTATAACTGTAGTCTGAGGGGCGTTTGCAGGTGGTCACTAGGAGCTGTGGCTATGCAGGAGATGTATGCTCTGCACCAGAGTGTACTGCCGCAGTGCTCCAGGCAAGTCAGAAACAGCTGGAAAACACTGTAGCAAACATGCTTACTGTCTGTCCCAGGTTCAGAGGATTTAAAAACACTGCGGATCTTGTATGAGGAAGTAGATGAATCAGAGGTGGAGATAATTCATGTTCCTTCGCCTGCCTTGGAGGAGAGAAAAACAGACTCCTATCGGTACCCCAGGACAGGTAAGTGAAATACCACGGGGCTGCTAATACAGCTCTTGACTCATGCTGGCAGCAGCAGTGGAATTCGTGCTATAAACTTTGCATGATCAATCTGGGTACTTACTAGGATGTAGAAGCTGGTTATAACTATTGAGACCTAATTGAGTCTGTGAGCCCAAAATCTACTGCAAGAAAGGAATGGGATTTAAAGTTCAGCTTAAATGAAAGGATTGCTGAGAAAATGGAATATATCTGGTGCCATATTGTGGAATACATTTTGAAACCCGTCTTTCCTCCTGAGAACGTGAACAGCCAACTAGGCAAGGCAGAGCAAACTTTTCCCATACCCAGAATGACTCTTGTGATTACAGTGGTGTTTGCTCACAGATATAATTTGATATTTGTACATTCACACGCAGCCATTTTAGTTAGGACCAGGGTTGGTTCTCTAGAAGATGTATTGTGTATAACCATGGAGTGTTCAAGTTGGTCATCTTGGTATTTTTTTTACTCTGCAGGCAGCAAAAACCCCAAGATTACATTAAAACTGGCAGAATTTAAAACAAACTGCAAGGGTAAGGTAAGTGATAACAATTCAGAAGGGGATACTGCACAGGAGGGTTGACTGCTTCTGAAGCTCCCTAGAATTAAGACAAGGTCACTAAGAAAGATAGTGTTAGCCTCTGTTTTCATCCTCTTGTAACACCTGGTTCTGTAATGTGTCTATCCAAGAAACAGAAAAGTATTGTTCTGGTGGAGAGGCAGCTGGGAGCAGGGAGGGAAGTGAGCAGGGTTAGCCTGGTACACCACATGGTCCATCGTAGAGCAGGAGGGTTGAAGCTCGATCTAGTCTTGGGCTTCAGTCCCTGGCTGTATCCTTTTCTGTGGCTGAATGCCAAAATCACTTTGCTTTGAAGCTTGTTTTTATCCCTTCTCTTCCTGCCATTTGTGGAAAGGCTTGCTTCTCCTGGCCTGACCCTTGCTGATGCCAATAGTTAAACTTTCTTATTCTTCCATTTCACTGAGCTTCCATAGGAGGAGGTGGGGAGGTCTGGTAGCAGTCTGATTTGATATTGGACCTTCCTTTTGCTGCAGATCGTGTGTGCTCAGGACAAGGAGCTGGTGCAACCGTTTGCTGCGTTGTTTCCGACTGTGGAGTACATTGCCCGTGCCGGATGGACCCGAGATGGCAAATAGTACATAAGTTTTTCTTCCAAACTAATGCTCCCAAGCACTTCCCTGGCTGAACTGCAGGCCCTCGACATGCTTTGTATTGCAGTCGTGACCTGGTTTTAAAGCCGTAAGTGCCAGAAATGGCACATGAGTATTTGGCTTCTTTAGTGTTATAACATCCTAAATGTAGGAATTAATCAAATGTAGACCAGAGTGACAAGCTGTGAGGTTTCAGTCACAACCACAAAGTTAAATCACATTGATATATTAAGCGGGCAGTCCTAGGGAATTCCTTTGAGTTGAAGATGTCTAACACAAGTACAATATGCTTCCTGCTGAAAATAAGAATGTACTGTAAGCAGTTTTATCGTTGTTCATTGGTCCAGTTTGTGATCAATGCCAAACGTATCATGGGAAAGCAGGCAGTCTGCGTGGTGCTGAGTCCATGCAGCATGTACAAGGGGGAAGATTGCTTTGTGACCAGTGTGCTCCCATAGCTTGCTATTGCTCCCAATGTGATGCAGGGTCTCGTGCTGGCCAGCCTTGCCTGAAGAGTTACAGAATTCACACTAATCTGATTGGTTTGCAATTTTAAAGCTCTTAATTTTTTCCCTTCAAAAACTTGCTTGACTGTTAACTAGTTTCTGTGCAGATCAAGTTAAGGTGACTTAGCTGTCTTTGAAGATTGCATTCTGTAACTCATCATTAATTTTCTGCTTTGGAAACTAAATTCGTACAGCTTTACAGAAGGTAATCCCATAGGTGATTCTTATGTTCTGCACCAGAGCTTATCGAAATGTGCTGAATATATCAGTTCGTGAAATCCACAGTCACTGAGATGCTAGGGGAGAACTGGCTCTTTTGAAAGTCTGTCTTAATGATGAAACTTCCCTTGATGCACTTCCAGGCCTTGGGGTAGCCGCACTATGCAGCGGTGGCTTGCCATCTGTCATGTTGAGAGGCCTGCAGTGCAGCACCACTTCAAATGACTCTCCTTGGAGAGGAACAAGGCTGAGACTGAAGCGACTCCTTCACTTGGCAGTTGTCTTAGGTCTGTGCCTTTCCCTGCTAGTGCAGTGTGCAGTGAGGAAGCTACAAATGGATCACTTTAAGAGTGATCGCTTCAGCTCGTTAGGAGCTTGCTAGAAAACAAACAGTACTTCCTGATGGAGGAGCTGTCCAAGGAAGAGTTACGTTCTGGAGACAGGGTTCTGTTAACAGTGCTCCCTTGGAATAGACACTGGCAAATCTGTCAGACATCTTGTCGGGACGATACCCCTGTGAAATACCAGAGCTGTCTGGCAATACGTGTTTGTTGGCAAAGCTTCGAGGAGGTTAGAAAGCAGCAATGATGAGAAAAGCTTTGCATTCGGATGCTTAAATCCTTTCTGCCAGCGGGGGGAAAAAGGGTTGCATGTTCTGAGTGTCAGGGACATCTATTCTCTGATACTGACATTCACCTCCAATTTCTTTCCCCAGTGCCTGGGCTATGTTCCTAGACAGACCTCAGCAGCGGCTGCAGCTAATCCTTTTGCCTCCAGCACTCTTTATTCCGGTCCCAGTAAATGAGGAGCAGCGTGCTGAGTTTGCCAAAACTGTGCCAGAAAATGTCCAGCCATTTGTGATCTATGAAGAAACCACTGATGTGTGGATAAATGTAAGAGGCTCGGGGCTGGGCAGAGAACGCAGGCTGCCCCTTCCTCCCCCACAGTTAACCATTTTTATGTTGGCTCTGTGTCCAGTTTAGTCCATGCTCCAGCAGACTGCTTTGCTACTCAGTGGTGCCAGATTTGGTGTTAATTCAGGAGGGTTGATAAAGCCGTGAGAAGGACTTCCAGGCACTTGGCACTGTTGGAACTGTTCATTTAATTCTTGCTAACATTCTTGATGAGCGCAGGCACTTCGGACACTGACACTTTTGGATGTAATGCTGCCCGTCTTTTGGGGGTATTTTATTACAAGATTAAATGGCTTCTTGAACCATGAGCAGCCCTAATCCCTGTAATTTGCTGTACTTCTTTAAGCAGGTAATGGACATAGGGGGCAGGGAATAAACTCTAAGATTAAGCATCTTGGTACTGAAGGGACAAAGTGGCCTGAACTTCACACCATGGCATTCCTAAGGCGTTGGAGTAGCAGCCACTTAGTGGGACTCACATAGCTGAAATGTCTAGCTCAGAGGCAAGACTGGTGCTGGTTTTGGTGGTAGCCGTGGAAAGCCCACAGCACATGGTCTTCTACGTGCACCCAGGGTTTCTTTGTGGTAATAGGAAAGTACAGGATGGCTTTTTCCCGCTAGCCGCTCATCTGAGATATTTCTCCCCCCTCTCCTTTCCTTTGAAAGCCCAGTAGTTTAGCACTGATTCCCTTGGCTCTGTCACTGCTGTCTCAATACAAATCACTCATGGGTCCTTTGCCTTGTGTGGCAGGTTCATGATATCTTCTATCCTTTCATCCAACCGGAGGGAGAGGAGGAAGAACTCTGCTTTATCCGAGCCAACGAATGCAAAACAGGCTTCTGCCACCTGTACAGAGTCACAGCAGTCCTAAAGCAAGGCAGCTATGACTGGGTGCAGCCATATGTCCATAGTGAGGGTAAGAGCTGCACTTGTCGGCGTTTCAACTTTGGGAGCTCCCTCTCTGATTTACTTGTGTTGTCTTTTGGAGAAGGCAGTGATTTATTTTCATGTTTTTTCTTCTAGATGATTTCAAATGTCCTATCAAAGAGGAGATTGCCCTGACTGGTGGGGAATGGGAGGTGTTGGCGAGGCATGGATCGAAGGTAGTGGTTATTTTTATTCTCTCTTGCAATGTTACAGCTCTGCATTGTCTGCCCACAGTTCTGGCCTATACCCTCTGTTACGCCTGGGACCAGCTAGAACTACTTAAGCTTCATTTTGTTTCTCTTTTTATTGCTGCCTCTGCTTTCCCCAGAAGTGCTGTAGTCCAGTGCACATTGAACTGATTGCCTTTTTAATCAGACTTCAGATTGCTCCTTAGGTAAATCCCATGAGTGAGTCAGGCCATAAAAAAGGACGCAAGTCTGAGGTTCAAGAGCAACAAAGAACTATTTTGTGGAGAAGCTTGGGACTGCTGCCTTTGCTGAAGCATTTTAACCCCAATGAGTACTTGTGAATTGGAAATATGTTGTAGCACTTAGAGTGAACTCTTGGTCTGCAGCTGATCCCTCAGAGCCTTTAGGAAGAGGGCAGTTAGGGAGTATAAAGCAATTTATAATATGGAGAAACTGTGTCTGTTACTGGTTGCAGAATAGCCAGAAATGAATTTTTATTAATCTTGTAGAAACCTAGTTCCATTTCTGCTTCAGGAATTAACTCTGAGTCTGATCTTTAACGCTCCCAGGTGATTTCTGTCAAAATAAAGACCTTGTCTGTTCATTTCCAATTAATCTGGATTTTCACTTCTCGCTTTTTAAAAGGCCTACAGCTCAATGCATTTGGTTTCTGCTGCTTTTCCTCAGTCTGCAATTAACCTGCTGTCCCTTCCCATGTGGATTCTCACTGTACATGCTGTTGATTTTGGCCGCAGCTCTTCCCTGCATGTGTTATGGCTAAAATTGTGTTAGCAGCAATTATTTTGATGCATTTGTTGCTCCACAGGGCTCTGCCCGGTTTTCCTGGCCAATTGAGTTGGATATTTTTTTCCCTTTGCTGTCCACAGTGGTCTTCAAACTGTGGGTTAGCCAGAAATAGCATTTGGGCTTCAGCATTTGGAAACTGTAAGGTGGAAAACAGTTCAGTTACTGTTGCTGGATCAATGCAGTATTTAAAAGCTGTAGTCTCTATTCCTGGCTGGCCAGGTTGTTTTTAGAAGCAGCTTTATCTGGACATTAAAACCATATTTTAATGTAGCTTCAAGTTCGGTACTGTTAGAGCTATTAGACTGATTCTTCCACAAATGGAAATTCATTATCGTGATTGCTGGAAAGAGCACACATATACCCTTATAATCTAGACATAGTATGGGAAGATGCCATATTTAAGCACAGAATCTCCCTAGTTTCAGCTATGGGGATCAGAGCCCAACTTTATGCTCATTAGTAAGCAAATGCTTTGAGTCTCTTAAAAAACAAACAAAAAAAAAGCTGACTGCCTGTTTTTTGTTAGTTCGTTGGGCTGTGTGCAGTTCACCATAAGTGCCGTGTGTGTGCTCTCTAGCCTGTCATACTGACAGGCGTTGTGTACAGTCCCTAATGCCGTGAGTGGTCTGTCATGGTCTGTTTGTGTTTTAAGCTGACTCTGCCTGGGGACAGACTGTTTGAACTGGCAAAGGAGCAGTAGTTGTCATCCTTCTGTTGCTGAGCCCTCTCTTCTCCACATAGATCTGGGTCAACGAGACTACAAAGCTGGTGTATTTCCAAGGCACAAAGGATACCCCGTTGGAGCACCACCTCTACGTAGTCAGTTATGAGTCTCCTGGAGAAATCGTGCGACTCACCACTCCGGGCTTCTCCCACAGCTGTTCAATGAGCCAGGTTTGTTGTTTCTTAGATACAAGACGCCCTCATGTCCTGACTGACGGGGATCTGAACTAGGAATGGTAATGAATCGTGACCAGTAATGAGTCTGGAGGGCTCCTTTGTCTTGGTTGCTTGAGATGTGGGAGCTTTTGTCTGAGAAGTGTGTGGAGGAGAGTAGATGTGGGAAATGAAAGACCTTGTTCCCCTAACTCTTCTCTCTCACATCTGTAGAACTTCGACATGTTCATCAGCCACTACAGCAGCGTGAGCACTCCACCTTGTGTGCACGTCTACAAGCTCAGCGGCTCCGATGATGACCCGCTCCACAAGCAGCCCAAGTTTTGGGCCAGCATGATGGAGGCAGCCAGTAAGTCCCGTAGAACGTGTCAATGCTAGGTTATGTCTGTGGTACTTTTACTACTGGTGGCAGCCAAAGGTGATGGGAGAGGGAAGTGGCCTGAGTAACTTCACTCTAAGGGAAAATGAATTGTGTTATCTTGCGAGGGAAATGCCTCTAGTGAATAGCTCATCCAGAAAACGGTATGTAGACTTTTAAGACTTACTATTTCATGCTTTGAGCAAAAGCAGTGCTCCAGGGTGCAGGGTTTACATGACTGGTTTTAGGTGTGCGTTCGTGATTTGTCTGAAGAGGGAGGGGGCAAGTATCTGGGATGCAGTGGCTACTACATTCTAAGGCTGTAGGCTTTAAAGTTTTAGATACAGCTTACAGCAGCACCTGAACCCCTCCTGCAAATGTTTTCCCCATATGACCCATCCCTGTTCTTAACCTTTCACATCTTGCTGTTGTGGCATAGAGCATCTTGTCTGAGAATAGTCAGCTGTTAATGTTTTCCTGCGCGATCCCTTCACTCTTTATATGGCCTGTCACCCTACGTGGTCAGATAGCCGTGAGTTTCCCGGTGAGAGGCATTGCTAAGGCTTGGTATGGTTTGGTATTGAAAGAGCCCTGGCTAGGGTCAAGTTTGAACACAATGAGCTTGTTGAGGCGGGGTAAGAGGCAGAGCCTGCGGCCATTTACTGCATTGCTAGTGTCTGAATTTCCTTCTGCAGGTTGTCCCCCAGATTACATCCCACCTGAGATCTTTCACTTCCGCACGCAGTCAGACGTTGAGCTGTATGGAATGGTGTACAAACCTCATGATGTCCAGCCTGGGAAGAAGCATCCCACAGTGCTCTTTGTGTACGGAGGCCCACAGGTAATAATCCATATTGACTGGTGGTGCAGGCATGGGATTGCTGCCCAGGGCAGAGCTCTTGCGTAGCTCAGTCTTGCATCAGGATTTACCCTTTGGTTAGCAGTGAGCACTGGACCTCTGTTCTGACCTCTGCTTCAAACCTCAGATGATTTTTCCAGCCTTTAGTCTGATTTGTGTGGCTCTGACAGCTCGATTAGTGGCTGCTGTCCAGCGCAGGATCCTACGCAGTAGGACAGGCAGAGGAAGGTACTGGAAGGCAGCTGCTGAGCTCTGAAACTTTCCTTCCCTCCTCCTGCAGGTGCAGCTAGTGAATAACTCCTTCAAAGGAATCAAGTACTTACGGCTGAACACGCTAGCGTCCCTAGGCTATGCAGTGGTAGTGATTGATGGAAGGGGTTCGTGCCAGCGAGGACTCAAATTTGAAGGTGCCCTGAAAAACCAAATGGTAATGTACTACTATTGTTGATGAATCTCTGCTTGTTTGCTCTTTGTAAGGCTGCCTGGCTGCGTGTTTCCTGTGTGAATGTTGCTCTTGTCTTTTCTTGCCTCAAGTTTCTAGATGTAGAAAGCCGCTAACTTGAGCTTCCTTGTTGCCTTTTTTAGGGTCAGGTGGAGATAGAGGACCAGGTGGAAGGTTTACATTATGTAGCAGAAAAATACGGGTTCATCGACTTGAGTCGGGTAGCCATACATGGCTGGTCGTATGGGGGTTTTCTCTCCCTCATGGGTCTTATCTGTAAACCCAATGTCTTCAAGGTAAGTCTGGACATGGGGTTGTCACCTTGGGACACTTGGTGCTCTTGGCTTCTGTAGCTCTTGGTGTCTGGAGTTGGCTCTTTTTGTGGTGTTTCTGATGGACAGGTGAAAATTGTCCCTTGGCCCTGCCTGCCTGTAGCTCCTGGCTGCAGTCCTGTGTTCTGCTTACAGATTGTACCTGTCTGAGGCTTGGTGGGGCTGGGCTCGTTCCGCAGTGACTGCCAACGGAGGACTTAGCCTAGCATCCAAAGAGATAATTGATCCGCCATTCCTAATCCCCTTCCTAAGTCCCCAGCACAGTTTCTGGATCATTCCACAAGTCCTCCTTGAAAAGGGGAAGCCTTTAGTGCTAGTATGCAGAAATTTGCCCCATTGTGACCATAAGAGGAATAGCAGGAGGAGGAATCTGGTTTTTCTGTGGGTTTGCTGTAGAAGAATCCTGGTCTGAGTGACAGAAGAGTCCAGAGTCTTTTTCCTGCCTCTTCAGGAAAAGAGAGAACACTTGAACTCTTTAGCACATGATAACTGAAGCTGTCTCCTGCCACCTCTTTGTTTGACAGATTGCTATAGCAGGTGCTCCTGTCACAGTTTGGATGGCATATGACACCGGCTATACTGAGCGGTACATGGATATCCCAGAAAACAACCAGCAAGGTTACGAGGCTGGCTCTGTGGCGTTACACGTAGAAAAGCTTCCCAATGAGTGAGTACCGTGGAGTTGAGTGATCTGTTAAAAACCTGCTCCCAGGTCCTGCTTGGTGCCACCAGTTGCACCTCTGCTGAATCCCAAAAGAACAGGTGGATTCCGATCCTGTTTTATTTTATCTCAGGTGTCTGGTCGCTGCCTTCTGCAGCGAGCTGGGACATTGTACCCCAGTCCCCTTTGCGAGGGAGGGATTTGAGGACCACGTCCATGGCCTTACGCTGTTCTGCCTGCCTGCCCATTGCTCAGTGTTGACTTGCCAACTGGCGGCTCTTTGCTCAGACCCACTGCAGAGCTTTTTATGTGGTTTCTCATCCTCTCTCTCATCCCTTCTCCAGGCCAAATCGTTTGCTGATTCTCCACGGCTTTTTGGATGAAAATGTGCACTTTTTTCACACCAACTTCCTGGTATCACAGCTAATCCGGGCTGGGAAACCGTACCAGCTGCAGGTAGGAGGAACAAGAGTGAAGTGGGAAGGTCCCTTAAATCTGGAAAGAGAAGAAGTTTTCTGCTGTGTATTCTGGGGGCGGGGGAAGGTGGAGGCAGATGCTCCCGCATCTTGTTGCAGTGTAGATGACAGGAAAAGCCTAGTTTTGATGCCGGGAGGTGGCCGGGAGGTGGCACTGTGGCAGTTTCATTGCTGGCAGATGTGGCCTGGGTCTAAAAGCATGTGCAGACAGGGCTCCTGCCCTCAGGCCTGGAACTTTCCTTCGCCACTGAACTCTTGCTGTCTCTCTTGGCTGGTGGCAGCAGGGGTGGCTGACTTGCCAAGCGGACTAGCAGCACACGCCAGTGCAGTGAGGGAGGGGGGCTGGTGCTCTAGACTTAAGCTGGCACCTCTTTGCCCCGATGGATACGGGTTTGAGGGAAAAGGGCTGACCTGAGGGAGGCTTGTCCATGCTGAATGAGCTGCTCCTGACTAACTGCCCTGTCTTTCTACTTCTGCACAGATCTACCCCAATGAGAGACACAGTATTCGGTGCCCTGAGTCAGGAGAGCACTATGAAATCACGCTGCTGCACTTTCTACAAGAATACCTCTGAGAGCACAAGCCTCTGCAAACTGGACACTGACAGCTCACCTTCCCCCTCCTGTGCCCTGCCACTGCCACCCCCCTCGACAGCCATCTAACCCAGAGCACAAATGGCTGAGTGCCCGCGTCCGGGCTGGGTGTCCCCCCTGCGTGAGGGGAGAGGGTGGAGGGCACCTTCCCTTTGGACAGTGCCACCTTCTTTCACTTCCCAAGCTGGAGGTCTGCCCCTGCTCAGCTGCTCGTCCTGTTCCTCTCCTCCGGCCTGGCTGTTAATGCTTTTTTTGCTGCTACTCCCTCTATCCTGGGAATCAATGGACAGTGGTCTGTCTCCTGAGGCTGAGGTTTGTGTCCATCTCTCTCTCCCGCATCTTTTTCCCCTTCCACTGCACCTCTGCAGTTCCCATACTCTTACCTGCAAGAACTCAGTGCCTGTGTTGGAAATGGAAGAGCCGAATCAGCAAGCTGCCTTAAGCCAGGAGTGGGAGAGAAGAGAGAACTACCTATTGTTAAGCCCCAGGGGAGCTGATCGCTGCTGCTGCTGTGTCCTGGCCCTGCTGCGACGACGTGGAGCCCTGGGATGTGAAGAGAGCTCTACAGAAGCATGCAACACTAGTCTTTTCTATTTTTCAGTTTAAATTTGCAGAGCAGATGGAGGAAGTGGCTGGGGTCGGTAACAACGTCCTCTGATACCTTTCTGTAATGGCCGCTCACAAGCAGAGTTGTGCCAACAGGTAGCACGGTAGCTGAAGCAGCTGGCTACAAACGGAGATCATTTCTCCGGAGATTGCAGCAGCATTTGGGTTTTTGCAACACAAGATGGATGATATTTATGCAAATCCTCCCTCCCTCTGTTCTCTGTGCTGCCTCCTGATCCCACCTTCTCCTTCCCCGACACCCTGAGCTTTCAGATGTGCACTGAAATTGGCTGTGCTTCAGTTCTCTGCGGGTCAGTGACTGTTCCCCATGCCCGTCTACTCAGCAAACGCTCTCTTCTGGTTTTTATTTACCTGGTCAACAGGAACTGCAGTTCTGGGGAGGGGGGATTGAGCAATCGCACCTCAGGGGAGCACATACCCCCCCCCAAGCCAAGGGTTCTGCCAGGGGCAAAAGGAAAAAAAAACAAACCCCACCCAAATGAACCACGTTGACTTGCCCTGGAGTATTTTAAGTGCGTATTATGAAAAGAAAATATTTTTATGGATTCTTATTCTTTTATAATTATGAGTGTAAGATGTAGCGACTCATTAAAATATTGGAAAGAGACGTGCTGGCTGGCATTTGTGCCTGGTTTTGGAGTGCAGGAGAGAGCTCGGGAGGAAACGGCAGCTGGCTCACGATAGCCAAAGCCGTGTCTGTGGTAAAAGCAAAGCGCTCTGTTCAGTTTCTGTGCCGAGCAGTGGAGAGAATATTAAATCCCTGATGTTCCTCAGGGGAAGCATGATCCAAGCAATTGAAGATGCGGGGTGGAGAGTTGGGAATCCTGGACTGTGTTCTTGGCTCCGCCGTTAAGGCGCTGCATGACCTTGAGAAGTCAGACATCTCGCGCTCGCGGATACCAGCCTCGGCGCTGGAGCTGGGTACCTCGCCCCGGCTCCCTCCGATGACTCGGGGGGATGCAGCTGCTCTGATCCCATGCTAGGACACGCAGAGCTGCTTTTGCAGGTGCGGGGTCTGCCTCTCCTCGCCCTCTCTGGAGCTTAAAGCTTAGAAAACCTGGCCTTACTGTTTTCCTTTCTATATGGGAATCAGGCACTAATTAAACTGCCATTAAATGCCCTGAGGATGCAGGCTGGAGGCTTCTGTTTTAAATGCAAAGCATCTTACAGTGGGAGCGTTTTGTTTCTCTGAATGTGGCTGTGAGCATATTTGTTACCCCCTTCTTGTCCCCGTGCCCAAAGAATTGTCCCAGCGATTGCAGTTGTGTTTTAGTTTTGCCGCGCACCCCACTCGGTCACCCCTGGTGCAGCTTTTGAGGTTGGGGGGGCGGAAGGGGGTGTAGTGGAGGAAGTTGCACATCTCTGAAGTTTCCTTGAGAGAAACCTGCAGAGAGAAAAGTCGCTCCCCTTTCTCCTTGCCTTCTCTAGAGCCGGGTGGGTGTCACTGGATGGTAAGAAACTTTATTTTGCAGGGTTTGTTTCTTTTAAACTGCTTTTTCCTGTTCTGAAAGAGCAAGTGTTTCTTAAAATGTCTGCGATGCACTCTTAAAATGCTCTTGTCTAGAAGAGTTTACAAATCGGTCAGCTCATTTGATCCTGCAAACTTCCTTCTGAAGCTGTAGGATTATTTGATGCCATAAAAAGGGGCTGGTTTGCTTCTTCGGGGGATTGAGAATCCTGAGAGGCATTAACTGGAAAATCACCTACTGCAGCCCTGCGCTTTTCAATATGTAACAGGCTCTGTTGGGGTTTGAAATACAAATGATGGGGGAGGCCCCCATCCGCTGTCCTGCGGGAAAGGGAATGGGAGTATGGAGCACGGTGCAGCTGGGTTCATGGCATCTCTTTCAGACGGAGGATTTGCAGCTGTAGCATGAAGTTGAGTTAATTTCCTGAGCGAGCGGTAATGGCTGGAGGAAGCGGCGGGTGCTGTAACGGGTGCTGGGGAAACCAGGCAAAAGTTACTCTTCCTCAAGAATTGGAACTAAGCACGAGAGTGGCTTGGGAGGCATTTCTCCCACGAAAACCCAACATGTGGGGCTTTATTTTTAGGTGGAGGATGCGGAGGGAGAAACAGATGTTCTCGATGACTTATTTTTAAAACAAAAACATCGCTTGAGCTACAAGATTAGCTCAGAAAAGCCACCGCTTGCCCTGAAAGATGCTCAGATGGAAAACTTTCCGGCATCTCCATTCCCAAAGTGGGTGGAATAAAGGTGCGACGATGGCTCTCGCTCTTGGAAAGTCACGTCAGTGGAAACTCTGTGTTTGGTGATTGGGGGTGTCTCAGGCATTCGACCTCTCTCCTCTGCCCCAGCCCTGTCGTGGCTTTGCAGAGCAGCACCCCCAGAATAACTGAAGTTGCTCAGAAATACCAGGGTCCATCAGACGAGGCACGGGGCGTGCGGCAGCGATGTGAGGAAGACAAATGGCTGCAGTGGAGGAGGGGGCTGGTGGTGGCAAGGGCAGGGGGAGGGCTGCGTGTGTGTGCTGGCAAAAAGAAAGGGTGTAAATTGATATTGGAAAATCCTCACGGAGGGATTTTGGTGAAGCACGTACACACAGGCATCCTGCCTTCGTGCTGGGACAGATGCAAGGCTTCAGTCATCGGCGTGGAGCGGCAGTTCCTCCGCCTCCCCATCTATAGAAAAACCTCTTATCTCTGGTTCCAGCTCGAGCCCTTTGCTCGGAGGCTGGTGCGGATCTCTGCTGGTGCATGTTTCCACTGGCTTTCAAGTGAAAACAGCTTCGTCCTGGCCCAGCAGCCGCGGCTCTTGCTCCACTGGGTTCTTCTGCTTTGCCTGGAGTCCCAAAGCTGCTTTGGGTTGGAGCTGGGAGGTTGAGCTGACTCCAGCAAAGCGGCAAACCTTGCTGTGGAGGGGTCTGCTCGTCCTCCTGGGGGCTCCATCCTGCGGGGTGCTGAGTCCCTGAGCAGGGGTGGTTAGCTCTGCCCCTGGGCGGTGGTGCAGGGAGAGCCGCTGGGGGAAGGGGAAGAGGGGGACGGGATGGTGGCAGAGAAAAACAGCCAGGATTTTGCAAATAGAGTGGGGAACGGGGAGAGCCAGCGCGGTCCCTGCTGCTCTCGCTGCCCTTTTGTCTGCGTCTGCCTCCTCCTGCCACCCAGGCTCTGCTCTCGCGAAGCCGCTCGTCCCTTGCCTGCAAAGGACAGTTAAATGCCACCCAAAGGACGGTTAAGTCCTCCTAAAGCTCCTGTCGAAACAGCAGCGTGGCCACGCAAAAGCTGATCCCACGGAAGGAACCGAGGTGTCCCTCTTCCCTCTGGCTTGGCCACCCTGTTTGCGTTTCCCTGCCTCGCCCCTCGCCTCTAATCTGGGCTTGGGAGGACTCATCCTGCTCCCAGCCGGTGGCCCCAGCTGGTAGCCATGGGGCTCAGCGCAGGGACCCCCCCTGACCCTGCTCTCACCATTCCCCCCAGCCGGGCGCCATGGCCGTGCCGCTGGGGCTGCTGCTGGCCCTGCTGGGCTGTGCCGCCGCGCCGGACCCTGCCCTGGAGGAGGCCTGGGAAGGGTGGAAGAGCCTCCACGCCAAGGAGTACCCAGAGGTAGGTCCTGCTCCCCCCAGCACGTGCCAGGGCCGGCTCCGGGGGGGTCTCACCCAGAGCCACCCACCCCGCCTCGTGTCCCCGAGCTCCCGGGGGACGTTTCTGACCCGGCTGCTACTCTGCCTCGTGGCAGGAGGCTGAGGCCACGCGTAGGGAGATCTGGGAGAAGAACCTGTGGCGCATCCAGCAGCACAACCGGGAGGAGTCGCAGGGGCAGCACACCTTCCGCCTGGCCATGAACCACCTCGGGGACCTGGTACCTGCTGGCGTGCCCGGGGACCCCTCCCTGCGCCGGGGGGCTGCACCCCCTCAGCGTGCCTGGGGCTTGATCTGGGGACTGGGGACCTCCTGATGCACCTGGGGCTGGATCCATGGACCAGGGACCTCCTGATGCACCCAGGGCTTGATCCAGGGACATCTTGATGCATCCAGGGCTTGATCCAGGGACCAGGGACCTCCTGATGCACCTGGGGCTTGATCCAGGGACCCCCAACCTGCTCCACTGGGAGCTGCAGGTGCCCCTGGGGCTGGGCTGCTTCCTGGGGGTCGACGGGTTGGTGGGCAGCTGCGGTGCTGCCAGCCGGGCACTCGTGGCATCACACAAGTTTTCCCTTGGTGACCTGCAGACGGATGAGGAGTTTAACCAGCTCCTGAACGGCTTCACCCCAGCACGGCGGGAGCAGCCAGCACTGCTCTTCCAAGCGTCGGCGGCTCTGAAGACCCCAGTGGAGGTGGACTGGCGGGCAAAGGGCTACGTGACACCCGTAAAGAACCAGGTGGGCATGGGGTGGGGGTCTGGCCAGAGCTGTGTGATGGGTGCCAGGAGTCTGGGCAGCAGAATCCGCCCAGGCACCAAAAAAGCATCTGGGCAACCCAGAGAAGCAGTTCCCATGGTCTTGGCTGCTGCAGTTTTGCAGCTGAGGAGCTAGACAGCAGCACCAGGGGGTCACAGCATCCCTCTCCGGTGGGTTTTGGGGCGATGCTGCGACCCTCCTGCTGTTCCTTGTCTCACCCAGGGGCACTGCGGGTCGTGCTGGGCGTTCAGTGCCACGGGGGCCTTGGAGGGGCTCGTTTTCAACCGGACAGGGAAGCTGGTGGTGCTGAGCGAGCAGAACCTCATCGACTGCTCCCGAAAGCTGGGCAACGATGGCTGCCACGGTGGTTACATGACCCACGCCTTCCAGTACGTGCGTGACAACGGCGGCTTGAACTCGGAGCACGTCTACCCCTACATGGCCACGGTAAGGGGCAGCGGGTGGCCCTGGGGACATGGCAGAGCAGTGCCAGCAGGTCCCAGCCCCAGCGTTGCTATCTCCCTCCTCTCAGGACACTTCCAGCTGCCGATACAACCCCCAGGACAGGGCGGCCAACTGCTCCACCATCTGGCTGGTGGCCCAGGGCAGCGAGGTGGCACTGGAGCAGGCAGTGGCGGCCGTGGGGCCTGTCTCTGTGGCGGTAGACGCCAACAGCTTCCAATTCCACTTCTACAAGTCAGGTACAGTCTGGCTATTAGCAGCATGGATGGGGAAACTGAGGCAGGGCTGCCTCGCAGTGAGGGGTGGGCTGCTGAGCCCTTGTTGAACCCCAGAATTTCCCCAGGGGAAAAGGGAATAAGAAAAGGAAATAGGAGATCCCGGTGGAATGTGATCCATGACCGGCTTTCCCCAGAGAAGAGGCAGTCAGGGCTGGCCCCTGGCTCACCCCATCTCTGCTCTTCCCAGGCATCTTCAGCAGCGTGTTTTGCAGCCAGCGAGTGAACCACGGGATGTTGGCCGTGGGCTACGGCACGAGCCAGGAGAACGGGCGCAACATCAGCTACTGGATCTTAAAGAACAGGTAGAGGCTGAGGGCGTCCCCCCAAACCCTGCCACCCCCACGCACAGCCCGTCCCCCTGCACCGGGGCTGGAGCTGCGTGGCAGGAGCATCCCTTCCTCACAGGGTGCTCCAGCTCCCATCCTCGTCTCTCCCGCTCCATGCGTGGGAACACGGATGTGCTCATTCTCCATCTCTTCCTGCAGCTGGTCGGAGGTGTGGGGCGAGCAGGGCTACATCCGCCTGCTGAAGGGCACCGACAACCAGTGCGGGGTGGCCAACCAGGCCAGCTTCCCCATGCTGTGAGCCAGAGCATCCCTCCCTCTCGGGGCATCCCTCTCTGCCTGGGCATCCCTCCCTCTCGGAGCATCCCTCCCTGCCCTGGCTGCAGACCCATGGCTGTTTTCTTCTGGAAAGGGGCTTTAGTTTGCATGCAGTGAGATGCAATTAAAAGCAGCACGGCTAATTGATCTGCGCCTGCGAATGCTGGCCGGGCAGGGTTTGGTGGCTGAGGCAAGGCTGATGCTGCCGGACCTTTTCCCGGCGGGAAAGGCAAAGCTCCCTGACACGATGCCTGGCGATTCCCTGCACCTTTCCTCCCAGCTGCCGCCCCCATCCCCTCCTTCGGCCTTTTCCTTCCAGCTGAATCCCACAGGCCACCAGCCAGGGATGGATGTTCTGGCCGTGGCTCTGCCCCTGCATGCCCAGCTTTCTAAAACATAGGTCTTTACCCCATTAAACCTGCATGACAAGGCCGAAAAGGAACTTTTCCCCCCGTTGTGCTTTTTATTTCCCCCTCGTCCTGAATAATGGGGGGGACTCGGTGCCAGCGCGGCCCAGCAGCCGGGAAGGCTCCTCAGAAGGTCCCACGGGAGCGCCCACAGGGCACAGCGCGGCCCCAGGGGCACTGGCCGGGGGGAGGCTGCTGCCTCCGTGTCCCCTTGCCCCATATCCCAGCGGCTCCTTGTCCCAGCGGGCTCCCGTCCCCACGGCGGCCCCCGAAGGGTTAACCTGCCCGGGCTCCCTGCCCGCACCCAAGATGGCCACCGGGGCGCCC
>JAVJGI010000050.1:48852108-48865753 GCA_035590275.1 Ibycter americanus | reverse complement strand
TAGCCCAGGCTTCCTTTACAAGATGGCGGCGCCCAGCGGGAGGAGCGACCGGCGGCTGTGGGCCGCGCTGGTGCCCGCCGCCCTGCTGTGCCTGGCGGCCCGGGCAGCGGAGGAACCGAGCACGGCCGACTTCGACGTACGGCCCGGCGGGGAGGTTCACTCCTTCTCCCGGAGCCTGGTGAGGGGCCAGGAGGGAGCGGGTGAGGAGAGGGTACGCGCCTCTCCCTGGTTGGCTGCGGGGCACGTCGCTCCCGCCTCCCGCCACGGGGATTGGCTGGCAGCGAGGGAAGGCGGGACGAGGAGGGGGTCTGGGGCGATTGCTGGGGGGCCGGTTGCTAGGGGCGGGGGGGGTCCCCAAGGGGGGTCTCCAGAGGCAGGAGAAGGGGGTCCCTAAGGAGGGAGGTGTCCCCAAGAAGGGTGGGGTTCCCCAAGGAGGGAGGGAGCCCAGCAGGGGAGGGGTTCCCCAAGAAGGCAGAGGAGCTCCCCAAGAAGAAGGGGGTCCCCAAGGAGGGAGGGAGCTCCTGCAGAGAAGGGGGTCCCCAAGGAGAAGGGGGTCCCCAAGAAGAAGGGGATCCCCAAGGAGGGAGGGAGCCCCAGCAGAGAAGCGGGTCCCCAAAGAGAAGGGGGTCCCCAAGGGTGGAGGGAGCCCCAGAAGACAAGGGGGTTCCTAAGGAGAAGGGGTCCCCAAGGAGGTAGGGAGCCCCAGCGGAGAAGGGGTTCCCCAAGAAGGGGGAGGGGTCCCCAAGGAGAAGGGGGTTCCCCAAGGAGGGAGGGAGCCCCAGCAGAGAAGGGGGTCCCCAAGGAGGGTGTCTCCAGCAGAAGGAGGTCCCCAAGGTGGGACAGTCTCTGTGGCGAGGAGGTGCCCAGGGAGCGAGGCTTGCCATGGAGAAGGGGATCCCCAAGGGGGGTTTCCAAAGGGAGGAGGTACCCTAAGAGGAGGGAGGGGTCGCCAGCGGGAAGGGGGTCTCGGGGGAAGAAGGTCCCCATGGGAAGGAGGCTCGCCAAGGGGCAGGGGCCCAACGGAGAAGGAGGCTGTGGGTCTCTGGGCCCCCCAGAACATGAGTCCACCCCAGCACCACGGGGTCCTGCTGGCACCCCCCGGGGGACAAGGGCTGCGCTCCACCCGGGTGCGGATACAGCCGTGGCACAGACCCCTCCTTGGTCACCCCCGGCTGAGCCTGCGGGGGCTGCACCGTGCTGCAGCCCCGGTAATGCTCCCAGGCGTCCCCATCATCGCTGAGAAGTGGCTGATGGTGAGCAAAGAGAAGGTCCTGCTGGAGCGAGGCTGCTCATCGTCTTCTCTTCTTGCAGGGGGATTACACCTGCACCTTCACGTACTCAGCTCAGGGGGGAACAAACGAGGTGAGTTGGGCAGACCTGCGAGCATCTCCCTTAGGCTCGCTCTCTGCGGCTGCACAGAGTGAGGAGCTGTTCCGAACGATCCCGTTTGCTGATTCCAAGGGCCGGGAGCTGTGAGGAAGGGTGGCTGCGCCATTCCCAACACTGTGTGTTTACAAAAGTCACTTACTGGATTTGCTCCCTGAGCAGAAGCATCCTTTGAACAACCAAGGAAGCGTTGCAATGATGCTGTGGTTCATGAGGCTGTGACATCCGTAAGGCTTCACAGATCTCTGGGCTGGGTGTCTCTGGAGAACGGGGAGCGACATTTTCATACCTCAGCTGGTAGGAAGGGCCTTGTAGGAGTAACTCCTGTGTTCTTTAGGAGGCTTGAAAGGGTTTTGCAGCTTGTGTTGCTGCTGCAGTAAGTGCTGTGCAGATACACAATTTCTACTTTCTTCTCTGTGAGTACTGTGAGAACCAGGTTCTTTTAGCGTAAAGGGAAATGAGACTTTAACTCTTTTCAGCAACTGTACTAATGAAACTGTGGAGGGGAGAGGGCAACCAGGCCCCGACTTCTGTGCAATACAAAGTAAAAGGGACCGGCAGCAAGTGTTGTGTAGTTACGTTGTGTTATTTCAGAATGGTTGAAGCTTGTCGTGCCCGCAGCTGGGAGCGGAGGAGGCTGGCCTCAGGGTGAGCGGGAAGCCCGAGGCTCTCACGTACCCACATTAACTGTTTGGCCTTTTCCCCCCTGCAGCAATGGCAGATGAACATTGGAGTCAGCGAAGACAACCTGCTCTTCTCCTGCTCCGTCTGGAGGTGTGTTCTCTAACCCCAAACTCTCTGAGGGAAAAGCAACAGTAAGGCAGGTGGGATCCGGGCCGGGGACCCTGGCAGTGGCCAGGAACCTGCCTCCTGCTGGGTTTGCCTCTGCAGGCCAGCGCTGGAGGGCTTTCCTCTCCTGACAGACGCTGTGGCTGGGTGGGCTCTTTTGCCAGGCGGCGGGTTATAAATGTTGCGTTCCCCCTCTCCCCCCTCCTCACTAGATGGAGCTACAAGAGAGCCAGAGGTGGCTGGGGAGGGAGGGAGCCCTGAATCCTGAGCTCATCCACACCTCCACCGTCTCTGCCGATGTCAAAGGCTCTGCTTTCTTCTTTCAGGCCCCAGGGGAAGTCTTATCTCTTCTTTACCCAGTTTAAAGCTGAAGTGAAAGGAGCCAAGATAGAGTATGCCATGGCTTATGTAAGTCTCAGCTGATCACTTGGAAGCAGGCGTGTGGGAGGCTGCTATAAAACATGAATTGGACACGGAAAACATTTATTAGACATCTGTGCAATAAAATGTACGCCATCGCATCCCTAATTAGAGAGTGGTGGCAGTCAGGAGGGTAGCTGCAGGTAGGCTCTCCTGCACTGATTTATTTCTCCTCCCTCCCTGCCATCGGTTTGCTGCTGGCTTTACCAGCATCGGTGACTCCAAAAAACACCATCCTGCCAGGACACAGTCTTGGTTTGCCTCAACAAACTGCCTGTGACAAAGTAAATAAAACCTCTGCTGGTGCTTTTGTCTGGTTCGTTCTTCCATTTCCCAGTCTTCAGAGGTGAGGCTTTTGGTCACCCAAAGGACACAAGTTTGTGGTTTAATAGGAAATGGAAAAATAGCCAGAGATTTTCCTTCACGTTTCCTTTGTGGGCTTAATTCTTCCAGTCCACGTTACTAAAACACGGATTCATTTTTTTTCAAAATGTGCTGCTGTTTGTTTGTTTGCTTTAAATACAGTAGCTTCTTGGATTGCCTCAACTGCTTAAACCTTCTTCCTTCCCATTTCAGTCTCAAGCTGCAGTAGGTGGACAAAGCGACATCCCCTTAAAACAGGAAGAATTTGAAATCACTGAGACAACAGGTCTGTGACTGAGAGAACTATGTGGGAAGGGGGCTGGTGTGGGAGATGAGCCTGGCTGTCCACCAGGAGACGAGTATTTAAGCTTAATGCACAGAGGTGACAATATCTAGGAGGACAGTGCATGTTACGGGCTCAGGGGTGCGGTGCTCTTGAGCCATAGCTGGCAGCAGGATTCTGTGGGTCCTGTTCCAGTGTAAACGTTAAATTAGCACGGGGGAAGAAGGGGTTTATCACAACGTGCTTGTCGTGTGCATAAGAAGGAAGTGCAATGCCCGACTTGCTGGCTTTATTGTCCTGGAAAGGAACCAGCAGGGCTGTTTTGTTCATGCCTTACCATCTGTTTATCCTGTGCTTGTTTTCTCTCTTTCTAGTGTCTCACAGGGAAGGCAAGTTCCGTTTCGAACTGTCCAAACTCATGATTGTAGCAAAAACACCCCGTGACGAGCTGTGACCCGGAGGCCAGTGTTGGGCAGGGTGTTTTGGCCGGAAGAGCATGGCAGATAAAGAGGATTACTTGTTAACTGCAGGTTTTTTTGGTTGGCCAAACCTTTTATGTTTTCCATACTGAAATGTGCTAGGGTCCAACACAAGTGGGGCTTGGAGGTGTTAAGACAGATGCATTCTGTCTTGTGTCAGAGTAACAATGTGCTTTGCAGCTGGAAACCTCCTCTGAGGCTCCTGATCTGCAGCCAGCCATTCTGTCGCCCGCTTTCTGCTTGGCTGATCTGCTGAATATGGTAAAGCTCCCCTCAAACGGGGGCTCCTTATCTCCCTTGCTAGGAAGAGCAATGCAGAAAGATAAGTGGCTGGATTTAAACGCGGTTTGCTAAAGGAAAGTTGTTAACTCTCTAGTCTCTGGAGGGGAGAGAGGATTTCTCTCTCTGCAGGCATGACAGGAGGAAATCATTAAATGGGGTGGGAGGGAGAAGGGAGGGGTAGAGTTGGCCAAAGCTATCCGACTCCTTGTTGAGCGCGGCTGCTGAAGACCATCGTTGGCTTTGCTAGGGAGGATGTTCTGGACCTGCCCTCGTGCAGGGCGCAGGTTGGAGTACCTTGACAAGGGGAAAGCAGAGCTGCTTATTCTGACACAACCCAGGAATCAAACCAAGCAACACTTCCATGTCTCAGTACCACTGCAGGACTATTTTCTATGTACAGAAGTGAATTTTTTTCTTATATAGAGTAATAACAGTGAGGGAATGTGGAATTCCTTTCCTGTGTAAATAACAGCGCAAATAAAGAAATAAAGCATTGTGCTCTGGCCTGAGTTTGCTTTGGTCTCTGACTCCTGCCTGCTCCAACTGGATGCCCCAAAAGTGGCACAACCTTCGGTGTCTGCTTGGCCAGGAGGAGCCGAGATGTCACATGGACTTTGGAGGCTGCAGAGGGTTTGCAGGGGTTCTGCCCACCTGAGAGGAGTCCCAGGATGTGAGAACAAGGCTCCAGCTGTGAGTTTGCATAACCCAGCACTGTCATGATGAGTGCTTTTGATGCCTGGTGATGGTTGTGGTTGTTGGTAGCTGCTCTGCCCGTTTTGCAGGGAGTTCCCTGGTTTTTTGGCAGTCTGGGGGTGCTTTGCACTGGGGGTTTTACAAAGCTCTGTTTTCCAGGCTGTTCCTAAATGCTTCCTTCTCTGCTGTGCAGCTTCTGGATCTGCAGATAACCTGCAGGGCCCAGGAGTGCCCCCAGTGTGCTCCGAGCTGCATTTAGGGCGCTGAAGTTGCAGGTCTCTGACATTTCTCCCTGTTTAAGCAGTTGCTTGGAGGGAACCAGACCGGGGGGAGTTGGAGGGACTCATTCCCCAGACCTGCACAGCCGGGGTCGGGGTGGGAAGCCCAGGCTGTAAGATGGCTCTTTTGGCAGAGTGTCCTCTCCAGGGCTTCCCTGGGACAAAAAGGCAGGAGTTCGGGCATGAGGTGGGTGTTTGCTGCTGGGTGTGGGGGAGAAGTTTCAGATTAGACATCTGCGAATGCGAAGGAAAGCTGGTGCCAGGCATTTGGCAGGTTAAGTGTGGTCCTGGGGTGTACGAAACCCCGGGGACAAAGGGAACAGCCGTGAGTCGGGGCTCATCCGAGCAGAGATGTTTCACGCAATTAAGGAGCATCTTGCAGCTGACGCCGACATGCACCTCGAGAACAGAACAGCGAAGCGTTTCTGGCTGTCAGCGCAGCAGCCGTCGCCACCGCATCCATCAGCCCCGTTCCGCTTTGCCTGCTCACCGCAGCTGCTGCTAACTCCGCCGAGCTGCTTCCAGCTCCGGCTCCTCTTCACTCTTCAGCACGTACCTGACAGCTGCTGTGAGCCAGGGGGGACGGGAATGTCTGTTCTCCAACGCCACGGCCAAGGGCCGGCTTCACCCCGTCCGCCCCCGAGGCACTCCGTGCGCACCTGTAAATGTGCTGTACCCCCCACCCCAAGCTGCACCGTGCAATTAAATTAGCTGCGGTAGCTGGAGCCAGACCTATGAAATGCAGAGATAGGGGCTTTATTGCTTTTATTTAATCTTTAAGGCTGAAAGTTATCAGTGCCTCAAGCCAGCAGCGGAAAGGGAGCAGCGAGCGGGAGCCACGGAGCCGCTCTCTGCCCACGAGCGTTGGCAGCCTCCCGTGCCTGGAGACATCCCATGGAACAGGAGGCACAAGAAGGTCGTGGAGATAAGGCTGGTTGAGATTGTGTGGTGTCTTGTATGCTAAAAGGGCAATTTTCAGCGTTCAAAGCCGAGATCGGCGTGCTGAAGCGGGCCACGGCTGGTGCTCTGCGAGCACAGCGCTTGTACAAGCCGCCCGTGGTGAATCCTGCAAAGGTGCCCGTTGCTCCCGCTGTGCAGCGAGGGGACAGGGGGATGCAGAGGAGCTCGTGTGGGGGTCTGCACGGGAGCAGGGTTTGCTCCCCACCAGGACCCCAGACCTTTGCCATCGGTCCGTGCTGGGTTTTGCACCGTGTTTGCACCACCGGTTCAGTGCTGGCTGTGCTAAGCCGGGGCAGCCCGGCCGGCAGCGATGCCAGGGGATGGAGAGCAAAAACCCCAGGTCGCAGAGAGCCGTCACCATTTAAAAGGCAAAGCCAACCGCCCCCAGCGCTCATTTTGTCATTGTCAACCGCCTCTGTAACAATCCCACGGAGCACCCAGGCCAGACAGGTGAGTTTATTTAAATAACTCATCAGGGCTACAGAGTTTGCTAAAAAATAACAACCATATCTCAGTCAAGGACACGTAAAATGTATGAAATCCTAGGGAGAGCTTCGGGCAACCACCAAGGAAGGCATCAGAGCCGTGACGGCAGTGCCATCGCGGGAGGCTGCTGGGGGAGCTGGGTCTGGGATGAAGGGCTGTACTGGGATGCAGGGAAGGAGCAGATCCCTCCAGCTCCTTCCCTGCCTGGCGGGACAGCTGTGTCCCTGTGTCCACCTGGGTGAGGTGGGATTCTTCTGGTCTCAAGGACTTGTCTTTTAGGAGGCTGAAGCCCGTGCTAGCCTGCAAGATGCAGAAGCTCCTTCCCACCCGGGGCAGCACGAAGTCTGGACCATGATTTGCTCCCAGTGTGTCATGGAGCTGCTGAAAGCAAACCACGGGGCTCCAGAACCCTCCAGTTACAGGGTCTCACAACCAAGGTTCAGCCAAGCAACCGCCCCCTCACTCAGAGACACCTCAGAGGTGTTCCACACCACGCGTCTTTGGTTCGGTTTTCCCCCAGGAGGGTCACGATGAAAGTTCAAGGTGAGGAGTCCAGTTCCTCGGACTCTGAGCTAAGAGCACTTGGTGGGCAAAGGAAATCAGACTGTACAGCAGGAGCCCAAGGCCCAGGGTCCCCTGGGAAGGACTCCGCCCAGCACCACGAGGGGTTTGCAGACCCTGGGCAAGGGTTAGACAAAGTTAAGAGGTTCAGTCTTTTGTCGAAAGGAGGAGAAAATGAGTTAGCACTGCTGAGGAGAAGAGGACATCAAGCCTGGTGATGGTCAAGAGGTGTACGTCCTGTCTTCAGCCTCACAGGAGGCAGAGCCCGGCAGCGCTGCCAATGGAGCATCTTGGCCAACCTCATATGTTGTCCTCCTCCAGCATCTTGTTAACCCCTTCGCAGATCCTCTTCAGGTGGGTGCGGTAGGGCTCGGATGGCCCGTAGAGAGCCGAGAGAAACTCATAGTCCGCAAAGTGATTGAAGACGTGGTTGATGCGGGAGTGAGATTTGGCCGTCAGGTGGCCGTTGACAGCCTGGTGCAGCAGGTCCCGGCACTCTGTCAGGACACCCGACATGACCCTGCGGTCGAAGGTGAAGTCTATCTGGTGGAAGCTGACGGCCGTCATGGCCAAGGTATGCACCTTCTTGCGAAAACGCTCCATCACCAGCAGCTCCTCGGGGCTGAACTGCCCGTTGCGGTAGAGCACGCCCAACTTCATGACGATCTTGATGAGGTTTTTGATGATCTTCTGAGCCTCTTTGCGGTTGTGGGTGTACTCCTTGGTGGCCCGGTAGAGCTCATCCAAGATCTCGCTGCTAGTGTCATCAATGAAGACGTTGGCTATGGTCTTGGTGGCCATCTTGCTCAAGAGCTTCTTCTGGGCCTGCAGGGCCAGGTTCTTGGTGCTGAAGGTGTCCATCTCTGCAAGGGGAAGAGGCACACACACAGTTCAGCCCCTGCCCTGGATCAGTCCCCATCTCCTCTCCTTCCCACGCAGCCTTTTGGGAGGAGGAAGAACATCTCTGGTCAACGGCAAGACCAAGAGGAGCTCCTGGGTGCCAGGGCAGGCGAGAGCTGAGCTCACACCCCAGGTTTTGCTGGTGGGATGAGTTACGGGGTGTTCCCACCTTCCTTCCCCTGAACTCTGGGGAGAAGCAATGGGCAGCGTCGGGGGCGAGCGAGATGTCCCTACCTGAGCATCGCCCACGACCCTCCATCCCCGTCTCCCTCCTGCGACCGGCACCACCCTCCTCCCGGTGCAGGAAGGACTCTTGCTCCATCATTTCAATATTTTTTTTTCTTCCCTAAAACCTGACTCATTTCCTGCAGGGTGAGCTGGGGACAACCCAGGTGACAGCTGAGTCACCCACCGCAGCCGGCAGGGCCACGTGCTGGCGTGCAGCCCGGTGCTCGCCGAGGCCGGGGCGGCACAGCTGGTTTGCAGCACCCACCGACGTGTGCCGAAGCCCTTTTCCCCGGCGCTGCCCGCCCTGGTACACCCGCACCGGCAGAGCTCGGACTTGTCCTGCTGCATCTTGGCTTCCTCCAAAGCCAGCACGAGCATTGCACAGAGCTGAATAATTCCGCAAGCCAGGAACCTCACCCCTCGCTCACCTGCATCCTGGCTCCCCGCACCCCAGCGGGACCAAATCAATCACCTCGGGCAGATTACGGCTTTAAAAACTGCTGTGAATGAGTAAAACGCCACCGACCCTGGAGATGCATCTTGCCCCGGGAAATCACGGAGCTACAAATCACGGGGAGGCGAGAACAGCATGATAACAACCGGCTCCCGCGCCAGGATGGATGGGGAGAGATGGGGGCTGCTTATGCAAGAGCCTGCACGTGGCACGGTCAGCCTGGTAAAGCGAGAGCAGGGAAGGGATGGGATCACGCTATAAATACCTCACCAGGGAGGGGAGAAAAGCTATTTAGGCTAAAGGATGCTGATGGTGTGAGGATGGATGGGGATAAATCGGCTGTAGATATGGAAAGTCTCTCGTCTGCAGCCCCGCTGGTTATTCTAGCACAGAACCACGTCTGTGCCCATCATGGGCGGCCCTGCGGACCCCCCAGCCAAGCAGCCACCTCGACCCAGACCCCCTCCTGGGACCCTCCATCCTGCTCCTGCCACCACAGAGCACACACTGGCCACCAGCTTCCCACAGGGCTCCTGCTGTGGCCAAGGCTCTATCTCACTGCAGCTCGTGCAAGAGCAATGGTGCAAGGGTGCTGGTGCGAAAGCAATTGTGCAAGGGTGATGGTGCGAGGGCAATGGTGCAAGGGTGCTGGTGCAAGGGCAATGGTGCAAGGGTGACGGTGCGAGGGCAATGGTGCAAGGGTGACGGTGCAACCTTCCCAGGCATCTTCCAGCTGCCAGCTCCCCGAGCCCGAGGGCGGCTGAGGCTCTGCGAGGGCGTGAATTAAGCAAGCAGTAACAGAGCCGCCGTCACCGGTGCCATGCGAGTTGCCGCATGCAGTGTTATTTACAGCCCTTAGGAAAAACACAGAGGTTTGTAAGTATTTCCTTCAATGTGAAAACATTGATTTTTGCCAGCGTGAGCTTCGAGCTGAAGCTCCCGCGCTTAATAAGACAGAAATGACAAAGCAGAGGCTGCTCGCGCAGAGCCATCGGCAGCCCCCAGGTGGGTCAGGCTCATTTAATGCCGGCGGCCCCGCGATGCTGCCGGAGCCGAGGCCGGAGGGACGGGCAGGATGGGCAGAGGCAGCCAGCTCCATCTTCTCTCCCTCGGCTGTCAGAGGGACTCGCTCTGCCTGGGGCGGGCAGCCTCTTCCAGAAGGAGAGGGGCTTTGCTGCGGTGCCGGCACCCTGGAAGACCCCTCCCTCGCACCCCACGGCAGCGGTGGGGTGTCCTGGGCTGCCCGCCGGGAGCGGTGCCTGGATAAATACGAATTCCCAGACCTGAGCTCTCTGTTGGGTGACCGCAGCCATAAAGCGAGTCCAAACTCCACCTACGGAGCCCATAAAAAAAAGGAAGCGCCGGCTCCTGCGAGCTGCCCCGCACACCCACGGCTCCCAATTAGTGACTGTAATAACAGATGAACCCTCCGCTCCCGGCACTGAGTAACACCTGGCTGCCCTGCAGCCCTCTCCTGCCAGGGACCAGGGAGGATGTTCGTGGGGGGAAACTGAGGCACAAAGTGGCATGGGGGGGGTCTTTCCTGGACCCCTAAAGCGCGACCTGCTCCTTCTCCAGCGCCCACGAGCCACGCTGCAGGTCGCTTGCTGCACACCCCAAGGAGACCCCAGCTCACCTCCCAGCACGTTCGCTCCCGCTCAGCACCGGGCCGGGTAACCCGGCACGCTCCGCACCACGCTCTGGCCCACCAGGACTTGCTGACTCAGCACCGACCGGGAGATTTCACTGGAATGAGCCGCCTTCCTGCCGGGAAGGGCCCCGCGACCCCATTGTTCGCGGAGGGGTTGCTATCTGCGCGCGGAAGAGGCAAGCCTTGCCTCGACGAGCAAACTCGAGACCGAAATAAACCGCTCCGTTTCCTTCCTGTCGCTGAAGTTTCCAGCCCTGCTCAGGGCTTGTTTTTTTCCCCCCACCCCCTTCTTCTTTTTAATGAACACGCCCGCAAAACTCAGCTTCTTCTACCGAAACAGAGCAGCCGGGCGTTGCTTTCACCAAGTCCCTTCCTGCTCCGGAAGAGCGCAGCGGGGCTGTGGTCCCAACGGTGGCACTGGGGACAGTCACAGCCCTTCTTTGGGGGGGTTTCCACCCATTTTCCAGGTTTCGGGGGAGGGGGTTGCAGCCCTGAGCAGTGCTGTGAGGGCTCAGCCGAAGGTTGGGACGTGTGGATGCCCTGCACGAGGCGGGATGCGGTGACACAGCCGAGGTCCCTGCCACGGGCTCCCCGGGGGACAGACGTGCCAGCGCCAGGGCACAGTGGCATCCCAGCCACAGGGTCGGGGAGCTGAGGGCCAAATCCAGCGCTGGCAGGGGACAGGCAGCCCGGCCAGCACCTCTGCCGGCAGGTTTGGCGTTGCTCCCTGCCAGGCCGGCACCCACGAGCATCTCACCCAAGACCCGGCTGCAACCTCAGCCCCCATCCCATGGGGACCCCCCATCAACCATCTCCTGCACCGCTGTGGGCACAACCGAGAGCAGAGTCTGGCCCTCTCGTTAAAAAAGCATCAATTAAAGCTCCTGTCTGCAGGGGGGAACACGAGACCCTGTCACCCTGCCAGCACCTGGGACCGGTGGCACAGCCACATGCCGCGGCATTGCTGCCGGCTGGCAGCTCCTTTCTGGCGGAGGGGCCGCATCCAGCAGCGGTGCTGGCCCAGGGTTATTTCTACCTTCCCCAAAGATCCCTCACCCCCGACTGCCCCAGCGACCCGGTACCCACCAGCAGCTCCATGTGCTCTCGCCCCCACCAGCTCTCTGGGCTGAATATTTCATGCAAGAAAGCAAAAGCACTTAAATAATTTATGGGGCAGCGCGGAGCAAGCGTGCGGCGGAGGGGAGGGCTCTGCCAAGCTCCAGCTGAGCGCAGAGCCGCCTCCACCTCCTTCCTCCTCCTCCTCCTCCTCGCCAGGGCTGCATGAACTTGTAGCTGCCTTGCTGCAGGTTTCCTCCCACGCAGAAGCATCGTTTCCCCAGCCGGGCTGAACCTTTAACGGTGGCGATCTCCCCGGTTTTCCCTCCATCCCATGTCCCGTTTCCCCCACCACTCTGGGAAACACCCCTGCTCTTCATCCCAGCACCCCCAGTGCCCCCCAACCCTCGGCCAGACGCCGGGGGGGTGGATGGGATCCCGCTGCTCTGCCCTCCATCCCACGGCATCGCTTCCCACCAGCTCCCCGTGCCTCCAACCCTTATTAATTAATTAAACCCTGCTGCTGTGCTCGATTACAGGAGACAGGTCGGAGCGCCGGCAGGGCACGGGGGTGTAACCGGAGAGCCCAGCTACCGTCACCAGCCTGTCCCCCACCATCTGTGACCCCTCCAGCTTCCAGACCCCACGTTACCAGCGCTGAGGTGCCAGAGCAGGAGGAGGAGGAGGAGGAAGGACACCCGCCACCTTTTGCAACCCTCGCACGTTGCCATGGGTGCAAACAGCACCCAGAGCCGCCGGGGCTGGCGCGTGTGTGCCAAGCGGGGTGAGGCCAGGGAGGAAGCCACTGAATAAACACCTCGCCTGAGGAAAAACTCATTTCTTGGCACGGCCGGCAAAAACCCGCAGCCACCACGGCTCCTCGCGGCTGCGAGGCTGGAGCAAGGAGCGGGGATGCTGCGGGGAGCGCTGGCGTCGCCGCAGCCGGGCACTGCACGGTGCCGGGTGGTTGCATCTTGCTGCGCTCACTCCTGGTGTTTGTGCCAGCGGCTCAGCTATGTCCCCATCATTGTCCCCACCATCTCTGGGATCTGCACTCTCCTATCCCATAATCTCCTTCCTGTAGGTGCCCACGCCGGGCACCTGCAGGAAGGAGCAGAAGCTTTTTGGTTTCTCCTTTGCACCAAATCCAGTGTGCACCAATGCCTGGGAACGCCGATCCGCCCCGGCAACTCCAACATGCCTGTGCAAGGAGCTGGGCAGCCGATCCGAGGGGGCTCCGGCGATGCCAGCCCCGGGCGTGGGTGGTAAATCCCGCCAGCGCTTCCCGTTTGACGGCACCGCATGGGAACAGGAACCTGGCACATGGAAGGGTGCTGAGCCCCCCCGGTGCAACCCTAGGGTGCTGCCGGGTGCTGATTTGAGATGGGGGAGCTGAGCCGGTGCCGTATCAAGGAATCCCCTGGGATTACCCTGCCCCGTCGGGGAGGCAGCTGCAGCAGGGAGAGAGGAGGAGGAGGAAGGGGGGGTATTTCATGGAGAGGAGGAGGAGAAGGAGGAAGGGGGGGGTATTTTGGAGCATCTGTCTCGCCTTCCATTTCCTCCTTTTCTTTATCGAGCTGCTCTCTCCGGCAGCAACTTCCTTTCTCCTTCGCTCGCAGCAGACGGGGGCTCAGGAGACTGGTGGGGAAGTGGAAAACGGGGTGGGGGGAACCGGCCAAACCGCCGGCCGTGGCCATCGTCCGGCCGCGGCGCAGCACATGCTCCCTGCCCGGGGCCAGCGAGGACAAAGCCGCTCCGGGAGGGAAGAAAAGCTCCACGGGACAATTCGGATCCGGTGCTGGGCTTGGGGTTGGCCAAAAATATTTATGGCCCAAATCCTTCCCCGTTCCGGAGCTGATAAAGCCTTGGGTGGTGGGAGGTGGGAAGTTTTACACCCAACTCTGTTGCTCCGGGCAGGATCTGGCCTCGCCAAAGGTGTCGTCTCTCCGGGAATGGAGGAATTTCATCCTTTCGAGCGCAGGGCCGGGCAGCAGCGGGTGCGGAGCGAGGACGGGGCGACGCACGGAGCCCAGCGCTGCCATGGGGCATCGTCCCTGCCCGCACGTGGGCTCCGCAATGACGCCGGGGGGGCTCCGGCACCATCTCCGGGCTCCCGTTACCTGTTGCCCACCGGAGCCGGTGGTGGTTCAAGCGCCCCCCCAGACTTCTCACCAGTTTCAGGGCTGATCGCCCCTTCCCCGTGTTTTACCCACCTGGGGAAACTGAGGCACGGCCAGGGGCTCCCGGCAACAGCCCCGGGCTCTGCCCACCCAGCAGCTCCCACCCCTCGGTTCGCCTCCCCGGGGCTCCGCGGGATGGGGGGGCCGCCGGTGCCCGGTGACACTGGAGAGTGGGGCATAGCCGGTGCCGGTGACA
>JAVJGI010000050.1:48839678-48850628 GCA_035590275.1 Ibycter americanus | reverse complement strand
CGTGGACGCAGGCAGAGGCTGGGAACTGCACCGCAGCCCCCCCGGAGCCTCTGCGGCCCCCCCCACCCCTGCCGTCCCCCCCCCACGGGGGTGCCCGACACCCGCTGCTGCCGCCCCCAGGGTTTGCCCCCAGCCCCGCGTTGTGCCCGGCAGCCGGAGCAGCTGCTGCCGCCGCCCGAACAGTTGCAGCATCAACCTGCCCGGCATAAATCACCCTCCCGGGCTCGTCTGTTCTGGTGGCCACTTGCAGCGATGGGAAACAAGCCACCAGCTGGCAACGGCACGGCACGGGCCAGCGGGCTAAGGGGACAGTGACAGGTCGAGGGGAAAGGGATGAATGGAGCTGGGGAAGCACCGGCAGAACCTGGTGGCTTCCCATGGGCAGGGGCAGCTTCTGCCCAGCAGCGTGTCCCCATCACCGACCCATCCTGTGTTCCCATAGCTGCCCTGTCCCATGTCCCCACTGCTGCTGTGTCCCATATCCCCATTGCTGCCCTGTTCTGCATCCCCATCACTGTCCCATCCCATGTCCCCATCACTGTCCCATCCCATGTCCCATGGCTGGGGCATCCCTGCAGCCCCGGCCACCCTGCCCACTCCACTCAGGCCATTGCTGAAGGTGCCGCGGAGGGTGACTGGCTGGGCTGGGCATGTGGGGTGCACCCTGCTCCCCCCAGTACACCCCCAGTGTGCCCAGCATGCGAAGCCCCCCTTTCCCATTCCCAGCCCCTCCCTGGGAGCATCTCGGGGACAGTCCCCTGCATTGCACGCCTCTCCACCGCACCGCCAGCCCCACAGCGGGACCCCAAACCCTCCTGGGGTCCCAGCAGCGTAGGGTGGTGCTGGGCTGGGGGCTGTGCCAGCAAAGCCCTGTCCCTGCGGGTGGCACCGGGCGCTGCTGGCATGGATGGAGCAGCCATTGCCGATCAGCGGGGGATGAGAGCTGGCGCTGCAGAAAAACAGAGAATAAAAAAGAGAAGAAACAGGATCTGGGCCAGCTCGCGTGCTGCCTCTCTCCCCCCGTGCCTCCTCCCCTCCTTTCAGTGAAATGAAATGGTGCTTTGCAACAGCTCCTCTCCCGCGCTGAGCATCGCCTGTGCTCGGGCAGATTGCACATCTCATCCCGCTCCCTCTCGCACGGCACATCCCACCCCGAAGGCCAGCACACGACCGTGCCCCCAGCCCCGCTGCTCCCCACCTCTGTGCCCTTGGCTGGGTGCAGGGGCTCCGCTCCGGGCAAGGGGGGAGCATCCTCAGAGAGGCAGCGCTTGAATAATTCACGAGAGCGCAGCAAGAGAAAGAGGAGCTGCTGCCTGCTGGGTCGCAGAGGCGTGCTGGGAAGGGCACGGAGCCACGCTCTGTCCTCCCCTTTGGCCCCAGTGTCACTTTGTCACATCGCTTCAAGGACCTGTCTCCATCAGCCTCGAGAGCAGATTGCTGGTGGCACAGCCCAGGCTCCAAGGGGACCAGGTCCCCAGGAGCCCCCCAGCACCACCGACCTCCCTTGCTGAGCGTGGCCAGCCCGTGGCTGTGCCGGGGGACAGGGTGTCCCCAGCACCCATGTGGCCCCAGTGGGATGGCCCATGCCAGCCACCAGCAGCTCCTGGGACAGGGGATGGCATCGCTTCCCATAAAGCCCCTATTGTCACCAGGGCACATGCATGGTGGGGAAGCACCCTCGGTGGGGGGTGAATCCCACAAGCCCTTCCCGTCACCCACATTTTGCATTCCCATTGCTCCCCTCCTGTGCCGCGCAGCTGTGCCTCGCCACAATGGCCCCTTCTTGCCGCGTTACCGGCACCGGCTGCGCTGCCTCAGCCCCTTCCCCAGCGCCGACCTACCCTGCTGGCAGCCGAGGCGGAAAAATTCATCCCAGTAAAAGAAAAATAATCCATCCTGGCAGCCACCAGCTCCGGAGGAGAGCGGCGAGCAGGGGATGCTCTCCCCGGCACGCACCGGGCCACTTATCCTGGAGATGCACCGGGATATTTAGGTGGCATTGGATGGAAGGAAAGGGAGTGTGGAGCTGTCACTTAGGGGTGCTGGCAGCTGTGGGTGCAGCACCCAAAGGGTGGCCGGCAAGCCTGCGGGGCTGTCCTAAAGCCATGGGGACAGGCTGTGGCTGTGGCAGGACCATCCAGCTCCTGCATCCCGGGGAATACGGGGTGGGTGATGCTGGGACAGGGGTGAGGCTCATCCCCACCTGGCCCAGGGCACCCAGGGCAGAGAAACCACCATGGGAAATAAGGATCCCTTGGACGCACAGATGTGTTTTCTCCCTGCCATGACCCTGCACCCGGCTCCAGCAGCCTCCAGAGGTGATTTTTCAGGAGATGCTGGCTCGCTTGCTCTCTCCTCGCTGCCTCTGGATGCTGCACACAAAGCCAGGGCCCCTCCTGAAAGGCTGTGGATCCCACCAAACCCTCTGGGGATGGAAGCAACCCAACAAACTTCATCAAGAAGGAAATAAAAATAGGCAGAGCTCGGCACTGCTGCGAGCATCCCGATGGCATCAGGGTCACCAGGACCACCCTGGCAGGACCCAGGCTGGGATGACATTAACTCAGGACTGATAATTAAAGGTGTTGCTCCCACAGCAGCCATGGGATTTGCTGGTCCCTGGGCTCCCGTGAGTGCCCGCCATCACTAATTACAGCTGTATCCCAATCCCGCGTGTCCTCTCGCAGGGGTCTGGGGCCAGCGAAGCCCCTTGTCAGGCTGGGAGGGTGCACAGAGTCCCGGTGGGTCCCCCCGGAGGGCTTGTGCTTTGGTGTGGAGAGATTTAAGGAGTCGCCGCTGTATGGACCAGCTCTGCAAGGGGGGCTGCATCCATGGGGCCAGACCCAGGCAGCGGTGGGGCAGGGTGCAGCCCCCAGGAAGGGGGTTGTATGGGGACCCAGGACCCATTGAGCTGGAAGGATGAGACCAAGGGTGCCCGGTCACAGGGTGGGGGGCATCTTTGGGGTGGTGGGTGCAGCCAGATGGGAGATGAAGGGTGATGGGGCTGGATGCTGATGGGTGTCCCCAGGGGTGGAGCAGGACTCGGCCATATGGGTGCACCCCAACATCACCTTGTCATCACGCACTGGGGGAACACCAGGGGCTGGTCCCCAACCCAGGGGTTTAACCCCTTTCCTCCTGGTGCTCCTTTTTGCTAAGCCCCCCCTCTCCCAGAGCAAAGGGGTTTCATGGGTCCCCAAGGGCCACAGCCCCGAGCAGGACAGTCCCTGCCGAGCAGCCACCCCTGCCACCCCTCCTGGTGCTCCCCCCTCCCCTCCCTGCACATCTGGCCCCCATGCCACAGCTGGAGCGGGTGCCTTCTGCCTCTGTTTGTTTGTTCACAGTACAGTGGCTGCGAACGCTGAGACTCGTTAGATAATTAGAACTCGGTCGAAGCTGTCATCAGCGAGTGTCGCTCCTCGAGAGGCTGCCAAGTGCCCCTGTCCTCCCGGGAAGGGCTGAAGGAGGATGCTCTGGGGAGACACCCTGGGAAAGGGCCTCCTGCGATTAGACCCCCGGGAGGAGGTGAAACACCGTTCCCACCTTGGGGACACGGTGCTGCGGCATGTCACCGTGTCACCGCTTCCATTTAGCACGGCCCACTTCTCTAGGCTCCCTAGCCCCATGAGGGGCAGTGAGGCTGAGCCCTGGCTGCTTCATTTGGGTCTGGGGGCTGCTGAGAGGGCCCCCCGTGCTGGGCTGAGCCGTGCCGTGCTGTGCCGTGCCACGCCGAGCCGAGCCAAGGGCCCCAGGCGTGCTCCGGCTGCGCCGCCCGGGACAAAAGCAAATGTAGGTTATACACAAAGTGATGCGGCTGCCGCGCACAGAGCCCACTCGGCTGCACCCGGGGGGGCTGGGGCAGGCGCCCACCATGACCTCCTGCTGCAATTAGCTAATTGCTTCGTATTCCTGCGTGGGGGCTGGGGGAGATGCTATTATTGCTCCCCGCTGCACTCTCCCTCTGCTAAAGCCACCCCGGGGGACACCGTCCGCTCCCTGCCTGTGTCCCGTGCTCCGCTGCTGCGCCGGGGGGATTTGGTTTAATAACCTCAGGAGAGGGAGCACGTTACCCCCCAAAACCCACTGTCCCCAGCCTGGCTGGATGCTCTGTCCCTGAGGTCACCTGCTGGGGATGATGCTCTTAGCACCAGGGAGAGATCTGGCTTCCCCCCATGTTTTGGGGGTGCCCTCCTGCACCCCAAGGCTTTGGGCTCCTTCATGGCTGAATTCTGCCCAACCCATCGAGTGGGAACCGGCAGCATCCCACTCAGGTGGCACCTGGGGTGAGTGTGGGAGCCTGTGACATCACCACGAGCCTGCATGACAACTGACATCATCAGGCGGGGGGTCCTTGTTGGGTCGCCTTGCCGGGCAGAGGGAGCCCCAGCCTTCTGGGTGATGGCAGTGAGGACAGGGGAGTGTGGGGGCAGGCAGGATGCTGATGACATCATTGGCATGATCCATGACGTCAGACGGTGGTAGAGAGAGGGGTGCGGGCAGGTGGCACAGGGGCTGGTTGGGGTGCAGAGAGGAGGAGGAGGATGGCCCCACGGAGCCGTGTCCCCAGCCTGTGGCCACAGAGCCTATCCTCCTGCTGGTGACATGCTAACTGACGATTCTTAATCAAGTGTATTATTAATTAGTAGAAGAAGCCGGCTGCTTAATCCTCCCCATCTTTGGCCGGGATCGGAGCCGGTGTTTTATGCTAGTGGAGCCTGTTATCGCGGCGCGGTGGGTGGCGAGGCCGGGGCTGCCGGGACAGTGCCGCAGCGCAGAGCCGTGACCGTGGGGTTCATCAGACAGAACGTTTGCTGAAGCTGCCTGCGCCCCCCGCCACCCACCGGCCCCCCGCGCTGGCCCAGGGCATCCCGCTGCCGCTGGACAGGGATGGTTCGCATCCGTGCTGCCATCCCTGGGGCCTGGGACAGCCTCACCCGCTGCGCTCACTGGTGTCTGAAACCCACGGGATTCCACCCAAACAAATGGGTGTCACCACGGGATGCGCCCTGGCACGGCGGGATGGGCAGCTGGTGGCTGGGCAGCCGTCTGCTGCGTGTGCCCGTGCCATCTGGGCTGTGCAGGTGGAGGTGACATGTGTGTCACCAGTGCCACATGTGTCCCCAGCTGGGGGGGACTGTTGCACCGGTGGCCGTGCCACAGAGGGTGCAGAGTGCTGGGGACCAGCCCTGAGCAGCGCATCACCCCGAGCTTGCCCACAGGGATGTGACCCCCCCCCAGGGGGGCACCTTCAGCCATGTGTGTGACATTGTCCCTGCTGTCCCCAGCCCAGCCTGGGGGTCCTGGCAGGGCCATCCTGGGGCACTCACCTGCAAGATTGGGGACAGGCAGAGGGGGCTGGGGACCAGCTCCTCCATCCCCATCTGAGCTGCCACCAGAGCTGTCCTCACCGCAGCTGCTGCCGTTTGCCGGATCCATCCCGCGTTTCGGTGCCTTGCCTCAGCCATCTGCCGAGATCCCCTCGGCCGGGGGGCGCGGGTTTGCTCCCCAGATCATACCCACAGTGCCAGCCCCCCAGCATCACCGGGGTCTGCGCTCAGAGCATTTTGCTCGCCATTTTTGAGCAGACGATTTAATTTTGGTCCTCATCCCTTCCAGCGCTGAGCTCGCTTACCCGCGTGGCTGTCAGTGATTTCCCATCCCTAATTAAAGCTCGGCGCGTGTGGCGGCGGTTCCCTGGGGATGCTTCCTTTGCCTCCCCGTTTCCCGTCAAGATCAAGGGGATAAACCAATGTTACTGGGAAAGTTAACGCCGGCGGCAGCTGAGGGAAGCGGTGACAAGCCCTGAGCCGGCAGCAGCCGTGGCTCCGGAGGCGCATCCCCTGCCAACGTTGCCTTGGCGCCCGGTGGGATGGCGCAGGGGCTTGTGGCACGAGCTGGGCAGGTCTCAGCGCGGCAGGACCCCCGCCCGGGGCAGCTTGCCGTGGCCTCGCTGGGTGCGTGGTGTCCCCGTGCCCTGAGCCTGGCAGGAGGGGAGGGTTCGGGGTGCCGCAGAGCCCTCCATCGGGGTACCACCGCTCCCCTCCGGCACCCCTCGTGGCCCAGAGCGCCCCTGGGACCCCCGGCAAGGGGCTGCCGGGCTGGCACCCAGCCTGGTGAGCCGGCAGCGTGGAGCTGCCCCAGCGCAGGCAGCCCTGCCCGCACCTGCCAGGCAGCCAAACCCGGGCACCTGCGCTCGCTGCCGGCTGCCAGCCAGCTGCCCCAGCACCGCGGCACCAGCACCGCGGCACCAGCACTGTGGCACGAGCACCATGGCACCAGCACCACGGCACCAACCAGCACCAGCACCACAGCACCAGCGCTGTGACACCAACCGGCACCAACACCACAGCACCAGCACCACGGCACCGGCACAACGGCACCAGCACCGTGGCACCAGCACCGTGGCACCAGCACCACACACCAGCACCGTGGCACCCACACGGCAGCACCAGCAGCACAGCACCAGCCGGCCTTTGGCAGGGGGAGGCACAGGACCCCAGAGCCACCCACGGCCCCGCGGGCTGTTTCCCAGGCCTGGCGGGGGGATGCGGGCTGCAGGCAGGGATGCTCCCCGCTGCCTGGCACGGCTGCTGCCTGCTTAATTGCGCTGAAAGCACAACAGATGGCAGAATGGCTTCAAGATGTTCTTTTGCAACATTTTGGTGCTGCCGGGCTTCTTCGCTCGCCTTCCTCCATAGCGGCTCCAAGGAGGGAGGTTGGGAAGAGCCCTGGGTGGAGGGGGGTGATGGTGACCCCAGCCGCGGTGGCCAAGCATGGGGACCCAGTGCAGCCGGGGAATTAAAGGGAATTAAAACATTTGCCGGCCGCACACTGCACGGCTTTCTTCCGGCTGTAATCCCTGGGTGTGCTGCCCTTCCTGCCTGCGCCCTCCGTCACCTGCCCGCCGGCCCCAGGGGACAAAAGCCCCTTTGCGTGGTGCCATGTGCCCGCAGCAGCTGGTGGCAGCAGCCGGGGCTGGGGGTCACCCCCATCCCGCACGGCCCCGGCCGGGGCTTTCGTGCCATGGGGGGCTGGTAACAGGCCTCGTGGGGTCCTCCAGCGGGGCAGCGTCCTGCCGTGCTGCTGCCGGCGGGAAGGATCCGGCCCCGCTCGCCTCGTTGGAGCCAGTTGCAGGTCCCAGCCCCGGTGGGGTCATCACGTCTCCGGCCGTGCCGCGCTCTCCCGCTCAGCACCCACCGAGCACCTTGGGATGGTGGGTCACCCCCACTCCGAGCCTTGATGGTGCTGGGCCCCATCTTGTGTGGCTGTGCAATGCCGGCACCCAGCACGGCTGTGCTGCACCCAGCACCAACAACCAGCACCCAACCCTGGCACCCAGCACGGCTGTGCTGCACCAGCACCCAGCACCAACAACCAGCACCCAACCCTGGCACCCAGCACGGCTGTGCTGCACCCACACCAGCTACCAGCACCCAGCCCTGGCACCCAGCACCCAGCATGGCTGTGATGCACTGGCACCCAGCGCTAGCACTCAGCACCCAACACCAGCACCCAGCATGGTTGTGCTGGACCAGTAGCCAGCACCCAACACCCAGCACAGCTGTGCTGCACTGGCACCCAGCACCAGCACCCAGCCCTGGCAGCCAGCACCCAGCATGGCTGTGCTGTACTAGCACCAGTTGTTACCAGCACCCAGCACCCAGCATGGCTGTGCTGTACTAGCACCAGTTGTTACCAGCACCCAGCACCCAGCATGGCTGTGATGCACTGGCACCCAGCACCAGCACCCAGCACCCAGCCCTGGCACCCAGCACCCAGCCCAGCTGTGCAGCTCCTCCACCTGCCCCCCCGCAGCACACAGGGAAGAGGTGTATTAACACAAGGCTTTGATGAATTATTTATAAGGCAGGTGACCTCATTCATTCAGATTGATTTTCCTCCGTGTCACTCCAATTCCAGCGTGCTCCTGGAACTGGCGGGCAGGCGGCACGTCAGGTACTGTGCCGTGGGGACAGACGAGGACTGCTCTGCTCCCAGCACGAGCCAAAGGCCCTTTGCCAGAGCAAGAATTATTATTGTTATTGTTATTTTTATTATTTTATTATTATTATCAGCATCAGCATCAGCATCAGCATCAGCCTTATTAAAATCAAGAATATAAAATAAATATAAATACATTATTATAATAATATAAATACAGAATATACACATATAAACATACAATTATCAATATTATTAATGTTATTAATAATAATATTAATATTGAAACTGTTACCTCCCTCCTGTGCCCCCTAGGACCCCACACCCCCCCGGGCTGTGCCCACCCTGCCTTGCCCGCTGCAGACAGACCCGCGGGTGCCCAGGCAGGCTCTGGTACAGCCACCAGCAGGCAGGTGGCCCTGGGGCCACCAAGGGCCATGCTGTCACCTCGGCAGGATGTCCCCAGGCGGGAGGGTGGGAGATGGCAGCCTGGCTGCTCCCCATAACCCATTGCCTTAAGGATGTGGGCTACAAAGGCACCGTCAGGTTAAAACCAGAGATAGATTTAAAAAGAAATGTTCTCTCTGTTCAACCCAATGCTTGAGTTTATTAAATATATACATAAGTGTGTATACACGTATATATATGGTTGATGTCTCCAGTGCAGCTGCTGCTGGGGCTGCTCCAGCCCCCTCCCCACCCAGCACCCACGGGGAGAAGATGGAGGTTGGGGGCCGCATCCTTCCAGCCTGGTTCGGGGTTTCGTGCTGCTGGGCTGCTGGGTCCTGGGCTGCAGGATGTGGCCGCAGTGGGCTGGAGTAGCTCCTGCAGACCCCCCCCAGCTGCTTGCTGTCTGCCTGAGCGCTCCGTGCCTCAGTTTCCCTCCCGGGTAGGCAGGAGAGGCATCTCCTGGGCAAGCAGGAGGGTGTCTGTGCCTTGCAGGCGGAAGGCTGGAGGGGGGCTCCCCGCCGCTGGGGCAGCGGTCGGTGGGGACAGGCTGAGCTCAGGGATGTGACAGCCACACACTGGGGGAGATGACAGATCCGGGCTGGCAGTACCCCTGGTGCTGCTGGCCTCCTGTCATGGTGCTCCTGCAGGACAGCATCATCCTTCTGGCCCCTTCATCCTCCCTGCCACCCCCAGCATCCTTCCAGCTGAGTATCCCCCTGGTCGAGCATCCCTCCAGCCGAGCACCCCTCTGCCAGAGCACCCCTCCAGCCAAGCATCCCTCTGGCCGAGCATCCCTCCAGCAGAGCATCCCTCTGCCAGAGCATCCAGCCTGGCCAAGCACCCCCCCGCCAAGCATTCCTCCGGCCGAGCACCCGGCACTGACTGATGGCTTATTCCCTTAACGAGCCGATACCCCAAATTCCCCCCCGCACCAGCGATGTCTAATGAAGCCGGGCCTGCAGCGGATCAGCGGGGTGGCTGCCCATCGCTATTGTCACCTGACAATGGGAAGCGGCTGGTCCCGCTCCCTGAGAGCGCCAGTAGCCCAAATATTTGCTTCCCGTCTCCAGGGTGACAGGGTTGCCAGCGCTCACCCACATCCCTCCTTTGATCATTTTCCTCTTGATCTTCAGCACGCCAGTTCCCTGCGCTCCTCTCCATCTCCCTCGCCTTGTGGGGATGTGGGAGCTGGTGGCAGCTGCAGCATCCGGATGTGGGGATGCTGCAGTGGGAATGAAGGCAGGGCTGGGGCTGATGGAGGTGAGGGCTGAGGGATGAAGACAGGGCGGGGGGTGATGGAGGTGAGGGCTGGGGCATGAAGACAGGGCTGGGGGGTGGAGATCCTCCCTGGGGAGGGCTGGTGGGGAGCACAGGGCTTGGTCTGGGGCGTACCTGCATCCTCTGGCAAAGGGACCATGGGCGAGTTTCCTTTTGCTGCACCTCACATTTTTCCCCGTTTTGGCCCATTTTCACCCTGCCTCACCTATGGAGGCTGCAAAACAGGAGATGGGGCCGTGATCCTGCCCTCTCAGGGACAGATTGGCTGGTTACAGATTCAAGTACCTGATGTAAACCCCATGGCCACAACCATCTCCCCATGGCCACAACCACCATCTCCCCTTGGCCACAACCACCATCTCCCGTTGGCCACAACCACCATCTCCCCATGGACACGACCATCTCCCCATGGCCACGACCACCATCTCCCCATGTACAGGCAGGGCAGTTCAATGGCCACAGATGAGAAGACAGACACTTATCGGTGGGACCACGCTCCCTCCACCACGCCAGGACAGTGGTACAGGGCTTGGCATCATGACAGAAGCTCCAGGGGGGATTGATCCAGCTTCTCCTGCTCCTTCCCCCGCTCCTACGCACCCTTCCTGGAACAGGTTTTTCCCAGCCCAGGGAGCCAAGAGGAGCCGCTGGCAGCCCGGGCTTGTTTCCTCCCTCCCAAAACTCACCCGGGTCCAACACTGGCTCTTGGGGCAGAGGATGGAGCCAGGAAATTTCCCCCATAAAAAGGGGAATTTTGGAGCCAGATGGGATCAGCTCCAAAATCTCTGGGGATTTGGCAGTGGCAGGGGAGGGACCGACAGCACCGAGTGATTTCTAAGCAGCATTTTTAAAAAACAAAGCAAAATCTTTGCCAGAAAATGTTATTTCAATCACTTCGGCAACCGCAAGCCATTTCCAAGCGGTGCTTTGTGTTCCGAAGTGGACCCAAATATAAAGGAGGTGGGGAAAGAAAACAGCCTGGCCCAGCTCCCTGCTGCCTCCCAGCCCCTGGCGCAGGATGCGGCCCCGTGGGATGGGCGGTGGCCTGAGGTGGGGGAGAGCCACTGCGGTCCCGTGTGGGGCTGGGGCTGGTGTTGCAGGGCAGGAGCAGAGCCACCTGGAAAGCCGACGGGAGCTGGGATGGAGCCACAGGGAGGGCTGTCGGGGTTTGGCAGCTGATGGGGCTGCATCCACATCCCCGTGTTATCCCCCTGCTGCAGGACCACAGTGGGTGCTCAGGGGTGCCACCATCCCTGGTGACAAGCCATCCCCAGTGTCCCC
>JAVJGI010000050.1:48806015-48816242 GCA_035590275.1 Ibycter americanus | reverse complement strand
CATGGGGGGATGTGCCCCTTTGGGGACATGGGGGGATGAGCACTTTTGGGAACAAGGGAATGAGTGCCCCTGGGGACAAGAGGGGTGACAGTCCTTGGGGGGGACAGGAGGGCATGTGTGTCTGCAGGGACAAGTGCCCTGGGGGGACCAGCAGGACGGGAGGGTCCATGTGCCCTGGGGGGACAGGGGCTGTGAACTGGGGGGGACAGGGCAGCCATGGGCTTGGGGACAGGGGACAAGGGCTGTGAATTGGGGGGGGCAGCACCCCATCTGCCACCCCCCTGTCCCCTCCATGGGATTTATTTTGGCGTGAAGCGTGATGCCTCCTCGGTAGGAAACCGTGCTTAATATGCAGATGTGTATGTATTTAATATGCAAATTACCGTGCAGCTCTGGCCAGCCACCAGAACTGCCCTGGCGTGGTGGAAGGGACATGCCAGGGGCACCCAGCACCCATGGGTGTCACCCGGTGGGTATTGAAGGTGCTGACAGCACCCAGCAGCTCGTGTCACCCTGGGCACCCACGGTAGGTGACAGGTGCGGGGACAAAGCCACCCAAAGTGACGGGGGGGGGGAGTCCCCCCATCCCAGGGCCCATGTCAAGGGGTCTGACCCCCTTGGTGCCTGGGGGTCCAGGATGTGCCGGGGTACCGGGATGTGCCGGGGGGGCTCAGACGCCTGGGTCCCCACCCAGGGGGGTCGTGGGCGATGGGGAGGGGACAAGGGACAGGGACGGGGGCTATAAACGGCAGCTGTAAGCGGAGCCGGTAACCGGAGCGGGAGGCCCGGGGGGACATTTGAGCCGCCGGCGGGGCCACGGAAGCGTCAAGGTAAATGGTGGGTGCTGTGTCCCCCCTCACCACGCCGGTGCCCCCCCCCGTCCCTGTCCCCCGCACAGGGACCCCACCGACGCTGGGGTCCCCCCATCTTCATAGCCCCTCCCCCAGCTCTGGGGGTGCTAACAGCCCCCCCGGCCCCCCCGGGCGGTGCTGCTTGGCAGAGGGGGGGACACATGGCAGGGGCCAGGGCCAGGGCCAGCCCGCGGTGCCAGGTGGCCGGGGTGACATTTGCTCCGTCCCCGCCGTGGGGACAGCTGCTTCCTGGCTCTGCCATCTGAACCGGCCCGGAACGGAAACCCGGGGGGGGCCGAGCCCCCCAGCCCCGGCGGCAGCAGCAGCAGCTGGGTTGGGGGGGACCCCGCGATCATTTCGGGGAGGGGGGCTCCCGCTGGTGACCCCCAAACCCCTCTATGGCAGTGGGGGGCGACCCCCTGTGTCACCCCACCGAGCAAGGGATGCTCTGGGGACCAGCTGCCACGTTTCAGGGGGCTGGGGGGGGCATTTTCCTTAACACTGCTTATAAGGGCCTCATTAGCATATCTAATTGCTGATTGCTTATTGGCGCTGAGTACTTTCTAAAGGAAATTACCCCAGATACCAACTACGATCTGGCATTAGCCCTGTGGAAAGGGAAGGGATTTAGATACCGAGATTATGCCGGGGGGGGGGTCAATAACGCCCCCCTTGTCAGATGGCTGCTAACGAACCCTCGTTAATTAGGGGCTGGTGTCGGCTCGTGCTGGGCCGCTGCCGCCGTTATCCCCCCCAAAAGTTGTATTTTAAGGGATTTCAGGGCTGGCGTCCCCCCTTTTCCCGGTGTTCCCCCCTCCTTCCCGGTGCCTTTCTAATGGGTTGATGTTCTGAGGCTGAGCCAGCCCGGATGGGATCTGGGATCCCGCGGGAATGAGCCGAGCCGGGATCAGCTCCGGGTGCGGCGATGGCGGGTGGGGGTGGGGGTGACCACCGGCTGGGTGATGCTTTGGGAAGGGGTGCCGCGGTGCCGCGGTGCCGCCTGGGGGTCCCATGGGTGCCCCCCCCCCAGCTTCCCGGCTGCGGCGACAGGTGCTGGGGTGGGGGGGGTGGGGGGTGGCTCCGGTTACGGTGACATCAGCCCTACCTTCCCACCTGGCGCGGGTGGGGGGCGCGGGCCCCCTCCCCTGGGGGTCCCTGGGGGGGTCCGTGACAGCTGAGCTGCTTTCGGGACGCCGGAGCCCCCAGCGCCGTCGGGGCGTCCTGGGGTGGGGGGGGGCACCCACCCCCAGCTATGGGACCCAGCCGTCCGGGACCCCCCCTCCGAGTGGTGGGGACAGTGGTGGCGGTGCCATAGGCAGTGGCCGGCGGAGCTCAGGTGGGCAGAGCGGGGTGCTGGAGGGGGGGGGCAGAGCGGGGTGCTGGGGGGGGCATGAGGCGTGCCCAGATGCCGTGGGGAAGGGCTCCCATCCCTGGGAAAGGGGAACAGCGTACCCCCCCGCAGCAGGCTGAGGGTTGGGGGGGTGGCTTGGGAGATTGCAGCAGCCGCCAAGGAAGGGCAGCGTGGAGGGGGGGGAGAAACTGGGGGGCTGCCCCCCCGCTTCCTGCTCCCTCACCCCTGTGGTGGGGGCTGGGGAGATGCTGCGGGGGTTGGGGGGAGGACAGAGCAAGCAGCTTGCACACACAGCCCCAACCCCCCCCAGTGGTTGGCTAGATGTAGTATGCTTCCACTTAAATATTTTGTTCTGATGTTAAGCTTGTTATTCTTACCCCCCAACCCCCCCCCCCCCCCCCCCCCCAAACCTTTGTGTGCGGAGAACGAGGGCTGAGCGCGCTTTCAGATGGGGAAACTGAGGCACGGAGCGGGGGGCTGCAGGAGGGACGGGGACAAGGGACATGCCCAGGGCTGTTCAGCTGCGCGGTGTCGGAGCCATCCAGGCTGGAGACCCCCTTCCTCCCGGAGTCCCCAGCACACCCCCGGCACAGCCGCCCTGTCCCCCCCGCGCTGCCTCAGTTTCCCCCTAGCCATATGTTGGGGACATGCATGGTGACCGTCCCCTCTCCCCTGGCACCGCCGTGAATGGGTCCCTGTTTGTCACCCCCCTCCCTGCCGTGCCCCCCTCCCCGGCAGCCCCCTCCTCCCCGCTGCCTTCGGTGCCTTTTCTTTGCCCACACAATCGCAGGCATTTATGGTGCCGGAGGCTCTGGTTACCCTGCGCCCGCTCCTGTCACCACACAGGCTGGGGGGGACAGTGACACCGGACCCCCTGCTTGGGGTTACAGGCACCCGAGGCAGCGACACGACCTCCCCCCACCCCAAATCCACCCGGCATGGTGGATTCTCATGTGGCTGATATATGCTGAGCCCTTTCCTTAGGCTGCTTTTTGGGGTCCCTCCAGCGCCTGGGGACCCCACAGGGATGCTTAAATGTGGCGGGTTTTGGATGCTGCTGGTGTCAGTCGCGGGGGGGGGGAGTTGTGGCATGGGGACATCATTAGCCAAGCGGGATGGCTTGTTTGGGTGATGAGGCTAGGCGAGGAGCCCCTAAGTGGGGGGGGTGGGGTGGGGTGGGTGGGCTTTGGGGAACCCCCCTAATTCAACTCCGGTGGTAGAAGCCTCTGAGGCTTTAATTACAGCAATAAAATTGTTAATGGCTTTTATAAAATAGCTGAAGCATTAAAAAATAGATTAAAAAATAGGAATTTCCAGGCTGGGGCCCAAGGGATGGGAGCCATCCTGGCTGGGTTGTCACCCACGGCACACGGCCACCAGCCCGGCTGCACCGCAGGTGCTGTGGGTGACAAACCGGCAGCTCCCTGTGCCAGAAACAGCTCATTTCCCTCTTTTTTGGGGGAAAAATCCCCTTTATCCCACTCCTTGGCACGAAGTCACCAGCACCACCGAACCTCTGGGCTGCTTTTGGCGTTCGCTGTGGCTGTGCCACGGTGGTGCTGCCAGTGCTGCCGGCTCAGCCGCATCGGGCTTTGAGGCACCTTCTGCTCTTGCAGGCACCCGTTGGTTATTTTTAATAGAAATATATAAAAAAAATTAATAAGGGGCAATGCCGTTTGCTCCTTGGGCAGGCGGGGAAACTGAGGCACGGACCCGTTCCGCGGCTGGTTATCCCGGCCCTGCCTGGCTGTGGCCGTGCCTGGGAGGCCACCGGGAAGGTGAGTCCGTCTGTGCCTGGCTCACTGCCCCAGGGGGCTGTGACACCGTGGGGGCAGCATTGGGTGTCCCCAGGGGCTGTGACCATGTGGGGATGTTGTTGGATGTCCCTGGGGTCCATGACACTGTGGGGACAGAGTTGGGTGTCCTTGGGGATGTGACATCGTGAGGACGGGGTCTGTTGTCCCTGAGGGCTGGGTCACTGCAGGGACCAGGTCAGGTGTCCCTGGGGTCCGTGACACCATGGGGATGGGGTCAGTTGTCCCCAGGAGCTGTGACACCAGGGTCAGGTCCCACTGAGGCAGGGGCTGTGGCACAGCAGGGTCAGGGTCAGATGCCCCACAGGCTATGACACCGCAGAGGGGACCAGGATGGGCACAGTGCCAGGTCTCACCCAGGGCTGGTGACACCACAGAGGGGGTGGGGACGAGGATGAGGATGAGTCTCCCCACTGGTGCTGCCCCGCGTCCAGGCGCCGTGACCCCCAGCCCACACAATGTCACTTGTCCTTGGTCCCCGCAGGGGACATGGCGGCAGGAGGGCGACAGTTCGATCACACCCGCTCCCTGCTCTCATGGAATTGATAATCAATTAAATCCTCGCCTGGCTGCTAATTACCCAGCCCTACCCATCCCCACTGCCCCACGGGGAAGGGTGGCAGGACAGTGACGGTGGCCCGGTGCAGTGCGGGGATGGTGGCGGTGGCACTGGGGCTGTCTGGCCAGGGGGGTGCCATGGCACGTGGTGCTCCGATGTGTCCCCAGGGATTTTCCAAGCCATCCCGATGGCATTTTGGATAGGGAAGAGTCTCACTGGCTTCCCCCATGTCCCTATGTCCCCACATCCCTATGTCCCCATGTCCCCAGCCCTGCCATGCCACCACACACTGGTTTAATTCCCCCATGGGCTGGTGGTGGTGAGCCCACCAGTAAAGCCCCAGTTTGGGCCCAGTAGCCCCAGTGTGGAGCGGCGCAGGCGCTGGGAGTGGCTCGGCGGGGGCGCGGGGGCTGCTTTTCCCAGCATATTTGAAATTCTTCAGCCGAGGAAGGGCTGGCTTCCCCATCGCCAACCCCAGCCGCGTCCCGTGCCGGCCCCTCGCCGCTGGCACTGGCCCAGCGCCGGAGCCTTAATCCCCCACCCACCCCCGAGACCCCTCCTGGACCCCAGCGCTGGTGATGGGTTTGGGGTGGGGGTGCTACAGGGTGCGGGGGGGTCAGTGGCAGGGAGTGGGGAGGGAACCCAGGTGGCTGGATGGGTGCTGCCCCCCTCCCACCTCTCCCCATGCCCACAGGTGCGGTGGGTGCCCACCCGTGCTGGGGGACACCATGGGGCCACCACCTTGCATCCCCCTCGTCCTGCTGCTCCTGCTCACGGCGGAGAGGACGGCTCACGGCACCTTCCCCGAGGAGCCTGGCCCCATTGCCGTGGCCCCCGAGGACTGTGAGTGCCCACTCGGGGGTGCAGGGTGGGGGGCAGGGTGCCGCATTGATGCGCAAGGGGGGGGACGTGGTTTGACACAGAGATGGGATGGGGTTTTGGGGTGCTTTGGGGTGAAGGCAGGAGGGGGGCACCCATGGTCAGGGGTTTTGGGGTGAAGGAAGGAGGGGGGCATGCATGGGCAGGGGTTTTGGGGTGAAGGGAGGAGGGGGGCACCCATGGTCAGGGGTTTTGGGGTGAAGGCAGGAGGTGGCACCCACAGGCAGGGCTGAGTGAGGGACGTTGCCCTGGCTGCCTGCGGCAACGAGGGTGGGTGGGGGTCCCCCAGCAGTCTGTGACCCCCCCGTGTCTCCCCCAGACGTGAAGCACTACGCTGTCTTTGTGGGCCATGGGACAAGCCGCCTGGCCGGCTCCGAGGGTGGGGGGACCCAGCGCCTCAACATCCAGCGCATCCTCAAGGTCAACCGGACCCTCTTCATCGGGGACAGGTCTGAACCACAGCCCCCCCTCCAGGGGTGGGCACCCAACACCCACCCCAACCCTCTTTGCTGGGGAGGGACCTCACTACCTGCCCCAGGCACCCCAAAATCTGCCATGGGGCACTCGGGGGGGCCCCGGTGATGTTCACTGCCCACCCCAGCACCCCAAACCTTCCTGGGGGATGGTGGCAGATCCCACACCCCCCCAACATACCTCACTGGGGGGCACATCCCTGGGGTGCCCCCAGCATCGCAGCTGGGAGCCCTGCAGGGTGGTGACACCTGTGTCCCCCTCCCCAGGGACAACGTCTACCGCGTCAGCCTGGAGACCACCGGTGCTGGCGAGATGCGTTACCACCGGGTAAGTGCCGAGTCCCCCGCTGCCGGGGGGTGCCGGGGGGGTGCTGCCAGCTTCTCCCCAGCCCCATGCTGGGATTTCTGCCCCCCCTGCAGAAGCTGACCTGGCGCTCGAACCAGCACGACATCAGCATCTGCCGGATGAAGGGGAAACACGAGGTACGGGGTAGGGGGGTCTGCACCCCGTGGGACCCCCCCGGGTGGGGGCCGAGCACCCTCTGCGCCCACTGCCACATGGACAAGGCCACCCTGTTTTCCCCCCAGAGTGTCACCCGGCGCCTCCCTGCTCCCTGCCACTGGTTGTGGCTCTGTGATTTATTGGCCGCTTGGATAATTGGGTTTGTAATTAATTCTTTCGGGCCCGTGGATCGGAGCAGGCGCAGCCCAGCATCTGCCAGAAATCCAATTTCCATATAAATGCCATTTGGTGTGAAAACACCCCCCCAAGCCGGACCCTTGCAGTGATGGGGGCCTGAGTGGGAGCACCCAGGGGTGGGGGTGGGGTGTCCGGGTGCCGAGGGGTGACGGTCCCCTCTCGCCGGCGCAGGCAGAGTGCCGTAACTTCATCAAGGTGCTGCTGGTGCGCAACGAGAGCCTGCTCTTCGTCTGCGGCACCAACGCCTTCAACCCCGTCTGCGCCAACTACAGCGTGAGTGCCCCCCCCCCCCACCAGGATGGGGACACTCGGGACCCCACGTGTGTCCCCCACTGCGTCTGGGTGCCGCCGAGGCAGCCCGGAGCCCGCTGCCATGTGGCATCGCTCCCAGCCCCATCTCACCCCCTGTAGATGGACACACTGGAGCCCGTCGGGGACAACATCAGTGGCATGGCGCGATGTCCCTACGACCCCAAGCACGCCAACGTGGCCCTCTTCACAGGTCAGTGCTGGCGTCGCCGGTGCCGTGCCGGGTGCTCTGCGCGCTGCCCCCCCCGCGCTCGGCTGACGCGCCTCTCCCGCGCAGGGGGGATGCTCTTCACCGCCACGGTGACAGATTTCCTGGCCATCGACGCCGTCATCTACCGCAGCCTGGGGGACAGCCCGACCCTCCGCACCGTCAAACATGACTCCAAATGGTTCAAAGGTGCCTCCTCCGGCGCGGTGCCACCGTGTGCCATGCCAAGACGTGGCACGTGTCCCCTTTCCACACCACCCTGGGACATCCCTGACCCTGCCACTGTCCCTGCAGAGCCCTACTTTGTGCACGCCGTGGAATGGAGGAGCCACGTCTACTTCTTCTTCCGGGAGATCGCCATGGAGTTCAACTACCTGGAGAAGGTGGGAGACATCCCCGTGATGGCCCGAGACACCCAGGGTGGGGACAGGGACAAGGGGATGGTCATCGGGGTTGGGTACCAGGTGACGATGGGTGTCCACCCCACAGGTGGTGGTGTCCCGGGTGGCCCGAGTGTGCAAGAACGACATGGGGGGCTCGCAGCGGGTGCTGGAGAAGCAGTGGACCTCCTTCCTCAAGGCCCGGCTCAACTGCTCCGTGCCGGGCGACTCGCATTTCTACTTCAACGTCATCCAAGCTGTGACGGACATCCTGGAGCTGGACGGGCGCCCTGTGGTCCTGGCTGTCTTCTCCACGCCTGCTAACAGGTCGGACCCTCTTGTACCCCCCCGAGACCCCTGGGGCTGGGCTAGGATCCCTCCGTGTACCCCAGCACCCGTGGGGGACATGGGGGATGGGTTGAGGTGTTCACCCCGTGCCCGCGTCCCCCCAGCATCCCCGGCTCGGCTGTCTGCGCCTTTGACATGACCCAAGTGGCCGCCGTCTTTGAGGGACGTTTCCGGGAGCAGAAATCGCCTGAGTCCATCTGGACGCCCGTGCCCGAGGACATGGTGCCAAAGCCCCGGTGAGTGACACGCTGCGGCGACAGGGACAGGGACAGGCAGGCTTGGACCAGCAGAAAGGCACATGGGAATTGGGATGGGAACAGGGACAGCCAGGACGGGTACCCACAGGGATTGATGGAAGTGGGCATAGGGTCAGGGATGGGGACAGGGACAGGGGTGGGGACAGGAATAATCAGGGCTGGTACCCGCAGAGAGTGTGGTGGGGATGGGGGGGATGGTGGGATGGGGATGATGATGGAGACAGGGATGGGGATGGGGACAGGGACAGCCAGCACTGGTACCTGCAGGGACAGTGATAGGAGGGTCATGGATGGGGACGGGGACAGGGATGGGGACAGGAATGATCAGGATGGGTACCCACAGGGAGTGTGGTGGGGATGGGGGTGATGGGGACAAGGGATGGTGACGGGGACAGGGACAGGGTGGGCAAGGGCTGGTACTGGCAGGGACAGTGGTGGGGCTAGAGAAAGGAACGGGGATGGGGACAGGGACAGTCAGGGCTGATACCAGTGGGAAGGGTGGTGGGGATGGAGATGCGGGGACAGGGACGGTGACAGCCAGGGCCAGTACCAGCTGGGCTGGGGACAGGGCCAGAATGGCTGTGGGGGCGCTGAGCCGTGCTGCGGCTGCAGGCCTGGGTGCTGTGCGTCCCCGGGGATGCGCTACAACTCCTCCAGCACCTTCCCCGACGAGATCCTCAACTTCGTCAAGACGCACCCGCTGATGGACGAGGCGGTGCCGTCCCTGGGCAATGCACCCTGGATCCTCCGCACCATGAGCCGGTGAGGACCCCGGGGCAGGATGTGGCCCAGGGAGAGGCGGGGGGCTGGTGGGTGCTGGCCGGAGCCGCTTGCACTGCCCTTGCACATGCGTGCCAGCGCTGGGAGAGCACTGGGAGACCTGATAAATCTCATACACTTTGCAGTTGAGATTGTCTCATCCTAATTAAATCTGCCTTAATTGCTGCTTGATGGGGAATTAATCAAGCGGCACTTTCAGGCCGCAGCCTCCTGCCGGCAGGGCAGCCAGGGCGCGCGCAGGGCTGGGGACGGGGACACAGGGCTGGGGACAGGGACGTGGGGCTGAGGGTGGCCGTGTGGGGCTGGGGACACAAGGCTGGGGAGGAGGACATGGGGCTGGGAATGGGGACGTGGGACTGGGGACAGGGACATGGGACTGGGGACAGGGATGTGGGGCTGGGAATGGGGACATGGGACTGGGGACAGGGATGGGGGGCTGGGAATGGGAACGTGGGACTGGGGACAGGGATGGGGGGCTGGGGATGCGAATCTGGGGCAGGGACACAAGTCTGCAGACTGGCCTGTGGGCTGGGGACAGGGACACGGAGCTGGGGACAGGGACACGAGGCTGGGATTGGGATATGAGGCTGGGGATGGGAACATGGAGCTGGGGACCAGCTGGGATCCTACCATGGGATCGGGCTGGCTCCTTAGTGGGGTCTGAGCTGGATCCCAGCTGGGATCGGGGTGGAATCCAGGCTGGCCTCAGGCAGGATGTGGGCAGGTTCCTGAGTGGGATCTGGGATGAGTCGTGGGTGGGATCTGGGATGGGTCTGGCTGGGTCCTGGCCAGAATCTGGACTAGTTTCCCGTTGGGACCTGCCCAGCCCCTCGTGCTCCTTGGGGACTCCCTACTCTGGGCCAGCCACAGCCTGTCCATCCCTGGGGAGGGTCCCAACCCCCGACCCCCGCCTCAGTTACCCCCTCCCGGGGGACACACAGGCTCCCGCACCCCCCAGCGCCTGCCCCGTTCATGCCACACAGGTACCAGCTCCGCAAGATCGTGGTGGACAATGCAGCGGGGCCGTGGGGCAACCACACCGTGGTCTTCCTGGGCTCCAGCACCGGCACCGTCCTCAAGTTCCTCATCCAGCCCAATGCCAGCACCAACCCCGCGCCCGCGCCCCCCGGCAGCCAGAGCGTCTTCCTGGAGGAGTTTGAGACCTACCACCCTGGGAGGTGGGTGCGGGGGTGCCGGGAAGGAGGGGAGGGGAGGAGTGGGTGGGTGGGTGAGGGTGGTCCGAGGGGTGGGTGGGTGGGGGGGGGGCGGGGTGGGGGGGGGGGGTGGGGCGGGGGGGGGGCGGGGGGGGGGGGGGGGG
>JAVJGI010000050.1:48777567-48794260 GCA_035590275.1 Ibycter americanus | reverse complement strand
GGGCGGCGGCGGGGCGAGTGCGGGGCTCAGCCTGGTCGCCAGAGGTAAGTCCGGTCCCTGGGACCCCCCTGTCCCGCGGGGCCCCAACCGGGTGGGGGTCCCCCGCCCTCGGAGGGGGCAGCGGGGGGTGCCCCGTACCGCAGGTCCGGGGGGGGCTCTAACCCCGTTCCCCCCAGCTCAGCCATGGCCGCCAGCGAGCCCGAGGCAGCGCAGCCCAAGGCGGAGGAGCAGCAGGTCAGTGGGGGCAAAGGGGGGGGCTGGGGCGGGGGTGTCCAAGGGGTCCCTTCTTGGGGACAGGGCTCTGGGTTACCCTACCCTTGGGTGAGCTTGGAGAGTCCTCAGAGTACCCCAAAGCCACCCTCAGGGGGGTGAGCACACACAACCCCCATGCCCCCCCCCCCGATATCTGGGGCTCCGTTGCCCCCCACGCGCTCATCCTGACCCCCTTGTGCCCCCAGAGCATTGGGATGCGGGTGGCCAACCTGCCCCTGGTGAGCTCTGCCTACGGCATGGTCTCCACCGCCTACGCCTCCACCAAGGAGAGCCACCCCTACGTCAAGTCCGTCTGCGACGCCGCCGAGAAGGGGGTGAAGACGCTGACGGCAGCGGCGGTCAGTGGGGCGCAGCCCATCCTCACCAGGCTGGAGCCGCAGAGTGAGTGGGGCTGGGGGGGCAGCACCCCGTGGGCTCGGGGTACCCCAAAAGCCAGCCCTTGCAGAGCTCTTGCAAGGCAGCAGGGTGGGGAAGAGCTGTATTCTCATCCCTGGTTTCCACCACCGCCGAATACAGCAGCAAAGGGCTGGAGAAGCTGGAGGAGAAGCTGGGGGGCAGCACCCCGCGGGCTTGGGGTACCCCAAGACCCAGCCCGAGCAGAGCAGGGCGTTAAACACCGTCTGTTTTCACGTCTGTAGTTTCCACCGCCAACGAATACGCCTGCAAGGGGCTGGATAAGCTGGAGGAGAAGCTGCCCATCCTGCAGCAGCCCCCGGAGAAGGTAGTGTGGTGGGGTGGGCAAACACACTCAAGGTCTGTCCCCCCCAGCACGGCTTAACAGAGGGTTGTGTGTCGCCCCCCGCCACTAGCTCATCTCGGACACCAAGCAGCTGGTGACCTCCACGATGACGGGGGCCAAGGATGTCCTGACCAGCACCATGGCTGGGGCCAAGGATGCGGTGACCAGCCGGGTGACGGGTGTGATGGATATGACCAAAGGGGCTGTGCAGGGCAGCGTGGAGCTGACCAAGTCGGCAGTGAGCAGTGGTGTCAGCACCGTCATGGGCTCCACTGTGGGCCAGATGGTGGTGAGTGGGATGGGCTCCATGCTGGAGAAGTCTGAGGAGCTGGTGGACCATTACCTGCCCATGACAGATGAGGAGCTTGGTAAGGAGCTGATCACAACCCCCTGGAGATGTGCCATGGGCTGGGGGTCCCCTTGGAGAGGGTTGGGTAGAGCCTGGGCAGAGCAGTGCTAGCTCTACGTGGGGGTGGTGGTGGTGGGGCCACCTCAGCAGCTTCTCGCCCACAGCCAAGCTGGCCACGGCCGTGGAGGGCTTCGAAACAGAGCAGCAGAAGCAGCAGCAGAGCTACTTCGTGCGCCTGGGCTCCCTCTCGACCAAGCTGCAGCACCGAGCCCTCCAGCACTCACTGGGCAAGCTGCAGAGCACCCGCCGCAGCACCCAGGACGTTCTGGCCCAGCTCCAGCGCACCCTTGACCTGGTAGGACCCGTCCCCGTGTCCCCCCATGCCAGCCCAGGGCTGCAGCAGACCACCCACCCCAGGCTCTGCCTCCCCTCCCAGGTGGAGCACCTCAAGCAGGGCATGGACCAGAAGCTGCAGGGAGGGCAGGAGAAGCTGCAGCAGAAGTGGCTGGAGTGGAGCAAGAAGCAACCCGGAGGTGGCAAGGACCTGGTGCCACCAGAGGTAGGTGGATGGCAGGGGGGCCCTGGGGTCACCCGGTGTCCCCTCGCCCCTCACCACCCCCTTGTCCCCCCACAGTCGGTAGAGTCGGGCACGCTGGCCCTGCTGCAGGGCTTGACGCAGCAGCTCCAGAACTCCTGCCAGCCCTTGATGTCCAGCCTCCAGGGCCTCCCCACCAGCATCCAGGACATGGCGGGGCAGGTCCGGCACAACGTGGAGGAGCTACGGACAGCCCTTGCCTCCGCCACCTCCCTCCAGGACGTGACGGGCAGCGTGCTGGCCCAAGCCCGTGCCCACACCACCAAAGCTCGCCAGCTGCTGGATGAGCTGGTGGAGCATGTGGCCCACAACACCCCCCTGACCTGGCTCGTGGGACCATTTGCCCCCTCGGGCCAGCAACGGGTGGACGTGGAGATGAAGTAGCATCCTCTGGCATGGGGTGATGGCGTGTCCCCTCCCCAAGCCTCAATAGGAGCATCTACTAACCCCTGCCTGCCCACCTTGCCCATAACCTTAGTGCCTGCCTCTGTAGGGGACACCTGCCTGCTTTGTCCCTTGTCACCGGTGCCAGGGCTGTGCCAGAATGTGCCTTGGTTCCCCCAAGTGCCTGTTGGGGTCACCTCCAGCTCCTGGCTGGATCCCTGTGTCCCCTTGTCCTTGGTGCCTCCAAGCCCCTCGTCTTGTAGGGTCGGGGGCAGCTCGCCAAGCAATAAACTCTGGTTAGTGTTGCACTTGGACTGTGGCTTCTGTGGGGATGGGGGAGTGACGATGTCATGGCCTTGTGTTGACCTCACAGCAGCTGGGGCTTCCAGCAGAGTCACTGGAGGGGACAGGCTGGTGCTGAGCCCACAGGACACCGGCCTCTTCCCCTAAGCAGAGCCCATGGCTGAGGGTGAGTGAAGGGGGGGCTGGAGGAGCAGTCCCTCCAAGACCTGGGGACCCCCATGTCCTAGGTCCATGCCACAGCCCAGGAAGACCCCTGGCCTGTCCCCTGCTGGGATGGGAGGACAGGAGCAGGATGCCCCCAGTCCCAGGCGGACAGTCAGGCCCATCCTGGGGGGCTCAGGCAGCAGAGTCTGGTGGGGGGTGCAGGGTCAGACCTGCTCATCCCACTGGGAGCAGCAGGCAGCACCCTGTGCCCCCCCCTCCCATGCAGCACCCAGACCAGGGTGTCACTCCCACCCAGCTCCGGTGACGGTGGGCAGGGGGCACAACCCCCGGGTGCAGGGCAGCAGCGGGTCAGTGCTGGGGGCTGCACTGGCCCCCAGCACCCCCTGCCCAGCACAGCTCAGCCCCTTGCCCCACACCCTTTGCCATCAGCTGGCTGCCCACCCAGCCTGCCAGCAGCCCCCCCCGCGCACCCCAGAGGACACAGGCACTGAGGGCCCTGTGCTGGGCACCCCCCAGCTGCAGCTGTGCCCCTGCTCGGGGGTCCCGCGGGCCCCTGGAGGGGGCTGTGTCAGTGTCCCAGTCTCACAGCGGCCCCTGTGCGCCCCAGGCCCTCGCAGGCTCTGCCCCGAGGGGTCCCCCCACGCAGCCAGGAGTCCCCGAGGACACTGGTACCAGCATCCCCTCGGTCATGGCCAGCATCCTCCGTGCCTTGCTGTGCCCCACGGTGGGACAGCTCTTGCCCCATGGCGTGGGGTGGGCACTGGCTACATCCCAGCAGTGCCTGAACCGTTACCTGCTCCTGGGCAAGATGCAGGTGGGTAGGAGACCCTGGGTTGCTGCTGGGGGTCCCTGTGTCCCCCCTCACCCTAGGATGCTGCTGGGATCTAGGCCCCCCCAGCACCATGTTTCCAGCCCCTCTTCCCCCACAGCAGCCCGGGCTGCAGAGGGGCTGGATTTGGCCTTCGTGTGGGGTCTCCCGCACAGCCACCTCCATCCCCTCAGCTCCCTCTCCGGCAGCGTCAGAAGCCAAGCCATGGTCGTGGTGCAGCAGAAGCAGCAGGACACCCCCTGCCACCTCCTCCAGCTCCAGCACATCCTCAGCGTGGTAAGAGCTGCCGGTTCGCGGGGCTGGGAGGGGGGATCCCCCCGTGCCTGGGACCCCCGTACCCACCCATTCCTCTTGCAGAGAGCAGCTGAGCAGCAAGGCTTGGAAGAGCCGCTCCACCACAGCCAGGGAACGTGCAGATGCAGGAACCAGGCGCGGGCATCCCCCTGCCCACACTCTGCCTGTCCCGGCACCCGGGTGAAGCTGGCCGGGGGGCGCGGGACCCCCGCGATGCTGGTGCAGCGGCTGCAGGGCACCTTGGCACAGCTGTGGGCTCAGGTGGGGCAGCTGCGGCCCCCACTGCAGCGAGCCCAGTGCGGCACGGCTGAGCTCCACGGTGCCTTCAGCTGGGCCAGGTCCCTGCGGGACCTGCTGGGGACCATGGTGGCCCAAGGACGCCAGGTGGTGGCCCAGGCCTGGGAAGCGCTGGTGCTGTTCCTGCGCCAGCACCTGACAGTGCTGTCGCTGGATGATGCCGCTGAGGATGCTGGCACAGCAGCACCCCAAACCTAGGGGGTGCCCCAAATTCAACCAGCCGTGGGCCCCCCTCCTGCACTGTGTGGGGGTCTGAAACCGTGCGGGTCCTCTGTGGCACCAACATGGCTCTACTCAAGTTCACATCCGTGTCGCGGTGTTATTCCCTCCCTTGGCGCTGCCATCTGCGATGACTGGAGCTGCAACAGGAGAGTTTGGGGGGTGGGACGGACCTTGTAGCTGCCTTTAACCCCCCCAGACCCAGGGTGGCAGCTCACACAAGCCCCTTGCTGGGGCAGCACAGGGCTTAACCAGCCCCCCCCAGGGCACGGTGCTGTGTCCCTGTGTCCCCATCCACCTTCCCCAGTGCTGGGGGGCTGGTTGCCCCCATGTCTCCCCAGCTGAACGTGCCCCTCCAGCAGCACCCACCTCACCCCATCTCTCCCCCTGCCTCCCACTTCCCGGCAGTTGGGCAAGAGGCATGCTGGGCTTTTTTTGGGTTTTATTTGGGTTTTGTTTACAGAGGGCTGGAGCATGAAATCAGCCCTGGAAACAAACAAAAAACCCTCTTCCCCAGGGCAGAGTTACAGCAACAGCAGCCTCAAAGGGGGGGTCGGGGGGCATCCTCCCTCTGCCACCGCACAAACAGGACTCAAGGACGCAGCAGCTGGTTGAGCTGGGAACATCTTTATTTTCCATGTACAAAAGCTTTGGATCTTTGCAAAAGAGCAGACAGACGAACAGGCAAAGATGCTGCCCAGCACAAGGCAGGTGGCTGCCACAGTTCAGTCCCTCCCTGGCAGAGTTAGAACACACAATTTTTACTCTGTTTTTAACCCAAAAGCTGGTGCCCAGCCCTGCTGCCTCCCCCGGGGCAGAGGGACCCGGCCCCAGCAGCTGCCTCCAGCTGGAGGGGAGATGATGGTGGGGAAAGGGGCTTGGAGCAGCAGGGAGAAGCCCCGGTGGCTGAGGCAGAGCCCAGCACAGGTGCTGGAAAATCAAGCAGCAGCCCGGTTTGGCTGTCCTGCTCCCCTCGCCGGGGCCTGGCAGGACCAGGGGCACCCATGGGTGCCTGGTCCTGGCTTGTAGGGTGGGCCAGGGCCAGAGGGAAGGGGACCCGTGGGGCATTTTCCAGTTCTGGCCCCGGGCAGGGGGATGCTCCCTGCCCTCCCCCTCGTCACAGTCAGCGATGCCTCAAGAAACAGACACTAGGGCTCCTTGTATTTTTCATTAAAAAACCCTTTATATTCATTTCATGTCGGTTGAAATCACAAGAAATTAGGTAGGAAGGAAAAACAAAACAAAAAACCAAAACAAAACCAAAAAAACCAACAAAAAAAAAAAAGAGGGAACAAATACAGACAACCAGCACAGCCCCCCCGCGGCTGGTGCTCTCACGGGGCCGGGGGCACAGGACAAGACCTAGGACATCAGCTACTGCGTGACTTAGTGAAGTAACTCAAGCAGGGGGTGAGGCAGAGGCCGGTCTCCCTTCGCAGCCCCTCCACCTCCTCCTCCTCCGGGTGGGAGCTGCTTCCTCAGCTCTCCTCCACGTCATCCACAGCCTCTGACTCCCCGCGAGCCCTCTCCCGCTCCGGCCCGGCTCGCTCGGCCTTGGGATAGTCCTGCACGCTGCTGTGGGGGAGCAAACATCTCAGCCAGCGGCTCTCCTACCCGTCTGCCTTCCGCTGCCTGTGGCAGCCCCTCTCCCACAACCCCAGCGCCTTCCCAAGCTGGGGAAAGCCCAACACAACCCACAAGACCCCCGTATCACCCATGCGAGGGCCCAGTGTGGACGGGCATCAGACGGAGGGGAGCTCCCGAGCCCCCAGCTCTGCCCCTCACACGCTCACTTGTTGTGGGTCTCCTCAGCGGACGCCTCCATCTCTCCAGCTCCTGGCCCCTGGCTTTTGTCCTTCTCCTCTGTGCCCTCGGCTTTTTGGGACAGGGATTCACCATTCACAGGACCTGACAAGTCTAAAGGGAAGAGGGGGGCTCAGACAGTCGGGTCCCCACAGTGGACCTCATCCATCCCAACCCACAAGGGGCTGGGCAAGCCAAGGACCCACGGCCACAGCTTGTCCCCATCCAGACAAGTGACACCCAGCCGAGACTGAGGGGACTCCAGCTCTGGCCTGACCCCCGACAGCTACGAGAAGGGCCCCAAAGACTCCATCCCCCACGCCCAGAGGCAGGCATCAGAGTGGATTTTCCCCGCCAGCTCCTCCGGGAAGGCTCTTGCAGCATCACCAGTACGTCCCCAAGCAGGGACCTGGCTACGAGGGTGGAAGATCCCAGTCACCAGCTGCCTGCGCAAGAGCCTGAGCCAGTGTCCAAGGACGTCTCCGCATTCCTCCGTCTCCCCTGTGCCTTGGACCAGCGCTCAAGCTGGCAGCCAGGAGCCGTCCCGAGCCCAAGATCAGCCCGGAGGCACCCACAGCCAGGGCGTGGGCAGCGGGGTTTGCCCTCTGCTCCCACTGCCGCAAGCGTCCAGTACTCAGCCCTCTCCCACTCCTGGCACCCCAGCAAACAAGGGACCAGCAGTGCCACGCGTGGCTGCCGATCCCCTCCACCACCGAGGCCAAGAGCCACCCCTGGCTGTGTCCCCGGTCCCCAGTGGGATGGGACATGCCCTGAGAAGGACCCCAGGATCACTCCGTGCCCAGACAGAGCCGGGAACCGCCCCGAGACGTGCAAGGAGCGTTACCAGCATTCGTCTCCTCTTCCCCCTTCTCACTCCGCGTCTCCCCTCCCGACAGCTTCTCCTGGCCCTTCTCCGCCTCCCCTTTGTCCTTCTCAGGCCCGGCTTTGTTGGCTTTCTGGATCGCCTCCATCTTTGGTCCCAGGACACGCGACTTCAACCGGGTGTAGACTTCGGCAGCTTTCTCCATCACGTCCTTGTTTGCTTTATAGCGACGGATCTGCACCAGGAAGAGGGAGGAGGGATGCCCTGAGAGCTGGGGTGGCCCAAGCAGGCTCCTCACCCCCTCCAGGCAGGGACTTGGCCCTCTGCCCTACCTTTTTCAGCGTAGCCACCACATCGGTGTGCTTCTGGAGGATGTGAGAGGTGACCTGGAGTGTGCCCAGCTCCTCTAGTGCATTCAGACACCGCTTGATGTCCTGCAAGGACAGCACCAAGATCAGAAGCTGCCTGGAAGTCTCCCTGTGGGCACCTGGGGCAGTGCTGCACGGAGCACGGTCCCCTAATGCCACCCAGCACCCAGAAAGGCAAGAGGAGGCTCAGCCAGGCACAGCACCCCCAGGTATCGCAGATGGCCAAGGCTCATGTGGTGGGCAAGGACACGATGAGCAGGGACTTCCCAGTTCAGGCCAATGCTCTTGCGCACTCACCGGGTTATCCACCTTCAGGGCAAACTTGATTTCGCTGTGAAGTTTCTGGAGTTTCTCTTCGACTGTGGGCTCTGGAGCAGCAAGAGAGAGACAGGCCGAGGCATCAGGCCACCAGCGGAGAGCAAGGCACTGCCCAGAGCTCAGGACCTCTCCCCGAGCAAAGGGTTTGGTTTCCTCCTGCATCTCCAAGGTCAATCACAGCCCCAGGGGCCTCTTTGAAGAGGATGGGTTGGGGTGTGCCAAGATCGGGAGGGAATGGATATAGGGAAGCTCACTGTCTCTGCACACCCTGTAAATACTTTCCAACACGATGCGGGAACCACAGTGGTGCTGGGAAGGGCCCCAGCACACCACCAATCCCTGTGGGAAAGATCCCTCCCTTTCCCCGGGATGGGGGAACCAACTCTGGCTCCCTTCTCTCCCTCTCTTCCCCTCTGTGATGGCAAGCAACAGCTCTCACCCTTTTTCTTCTCCATCCTCCTTTCAGGGATCAGGTCAGATTTCTTCCGGCCCCGTTCCACCTTCAAAGGTCTGTAGGAGGACAAGGAGAGAGGTTAAGATTGTTCAGGTGAAACCCTGCTGGCCCACTGGGCTAACAAGGGCGATGGCACACGCCAGTGCATCCCCCCCAGCCTGCCCGACGGTGCGAGCCAGGCAGCAGAGCCCTGCCACGCTCCACCCACGCCTTCACACACATCTCCCAGCTCACAAGCAGACAGGAGCCCTGAGACAGCAGCTCCCCCATGCCCCAGCTTCCCAGGACTGCAGAAAGGCAAAGCCCCAAAGCGATACCCCAAACATCTTCCCCTGCGAGACAGAAAACACCAGGGAAGCTCAGCCTGGAGCCCCCCAACACCTCCTCCTGCCCCTTCAGCTCTAGGAGACAGGAGGGGAGGTAAGAGCCTGGCCTCTCCATGGGTGCTGCTGGCTTGGGGGCAGCTCCATGGGAGCCCCATCCCACCCTGGGGTGTCAGCCGGGAGGGCTGGGCAGCAGCAGAGGAACGGCCCTGTCCCCAGAGGAAGAAAGCACCAATGCGGGGAGGGGAGATGCTGACTTGTTCCGCGGTTTCTCCTCTGCTCGGCCCCTCTTCTCCTTCTGATTCGGTTTCCTTGACAACTCTGAGGGCTGCTTCTTCGCCGGCTTCTTTACCTTGGAGGAGAGAACAATGCGAGCGAGAGCGGCAGAGCCCTCCCCGCTGCGGGAGGGAGACAGTGCCACGGCCACGGCTGGGCACGATCCAGCATCCAGCGCGGTCAAACCAGTGCCGTCAGTGGGTTTGGCTGCAGGGGCACCCCTGGTATGGGACAAAAAGGACTCGGGTTGCAGCACAGCAGCGTGCTGCTCCAGAAGTAAATACCCTGGTACCTCCAGTGGCCCACCCAGCCTGCAGTACCCAACCGGCAGACCCACGCGTCCCTTCCAGACCTCAACATCTTCGTGCTGCTTTCCCGGGCCCCCTCCGCGGGGAGGAACTCGCCAGGCTAAAAGGGCGACTGGCCTCTGACCACGGGCAGCGTGGTGCCTAAGAGCCCTCTGCAAGCCCTCCCTGTGCTTCAGCCAGTCTGGCTGATGGTCCCCCAGGCTCCGGGGAGGCCAGCGGAGCAAATCCAGTGACAGTGGTGGGAGGGACAGCATCCCAGAGGTGTGAGACCCACATCTGGATGGGGTGTCCTGGGCCAGAGGAAGAGCTCCCATTTGCAATGCATGGACGTGCCTACAGACACAATCCTTGCCGGTGCTGCGCGAGCAACCCCAGGGTAACACAAGACCAAGACAGCAGGTCCCTGCTGCTCCTGGAGGTCCCTGGCCACCCGACAGGGAGATGATGGGCTGGCTGGCTGTCCCCAGCTCCCCATGGCTCCACACTCACCTCTTTCTCCAGCTCCAATTCAGAGTCCGAGGAGGACGGGGCCTTTGCCCGGCCTTTCCGGCCCTTTTTGGCTACTTCATCCTCTGCACTGCTGTCCGAGTCTGAGTGTACCTCCTCGCCCTTCTCTGCTTTCTCCTTCCTCTTCTCTTTCTCCTCCTTCTCCTGCTCCCGGAGCCGACGGATCTCTTCCTCCTGCTCCCTCTTCCTCTTCTCCTCCAGCTCCCGCCGTCGCTCTTCATCCCGCCTCTTCCACTCACTGATGCGGTCCACATCGCTATCGCTATCACTGTGAAGGACAGAGCACGCTTGGACCCCTTGCACGGAGGGGAGGTGGGTGACCCTCCAGCCCAGCCCCGAGGGTGACGGTGTCCCAGCAGACCTCACCTGTCACTGCTGGAGCTGGTGGGGACACGCTCGGGCTTCGGCTTCCTGCCACGGGGCTTGGGCGGGGGTTTCTCAGCTGCAAGACAACGGGGAGATGTTCAGCAGGAGCCCTGGCTGTCCCTCTGTTAAAACAGCCCCACATCAGGGGGGCAGAGGGCTGCTCAGATACAGGCTGGGAGGTGTCCACAACAGAAAGAGACCCCAGTTCCTCAGAAGCCCCCAACCTCACATGCCCTCCAGTCCCCTGAGGAAGCCACCAGTGGGAGAAGAAGCTTCCTTGGCGTTACCTGGCTTCCTGCCCCGTGGAGCCTTCTTCACAGACATATCCGAGTCTGAATTGGAATTGGAGTCCGACTTGGTCATGTCCACAGTCGCATTTCCCATTTCCGAATCTGAGTCCCCTTTGGAGTCTGAGTCGGAGCCAGACTCCACTTTCTGCAGGCACAGAGTGGGGCTGGACTGGGGGGTGGCAGCGGCTCAGCAGCATGCCCCAAACCACAGTGGCAGAGGGCCCACCCAGGTCACTGAGGCATCAGCGAGGTCCCTCCTGGCGCTGAACCTACATCCAGGCCACGGCAGAGCCCTGCCACCCCCTGTTCCCGGCAGTACAGACCCCAGACTCCTCTCCAGCCCCCCACATGCAGCACTGCAGACGAGGCATCTTTTACCTTCTTTTTCCTCCCCCCTGCTGGCATCCTCCGTGGAGCCCTGGCCACCGGTTTCTTTTCAGGAGTGAAGTCCTGGAGGAAAACACAAAATATGAAGAAGTGGGGAACAGTCTCATGATGGTTTCAGAAGCCAGTCAGGGTCCCTCAAGCCACTGCCCGCCTCAGATGGCGATGCTTTTCCTCCAGCCCTTTCCCCACCACCCTGCCAGCCTCCCTGCAAGCGTATCCCAAAACCCTCTCACCTGGTCACTGTTTTTTTCCGACTCAGAAGATGTTTCTGAGTTCTCCTCTTCTGTCAGGGAGGGGCTGCCCTGATCCAGGTCACTGGAGGATTTCCGAGGCCGTTTTGCCACCGGCATCTGATATGTGAGAAGTTACAGCGTGAGAGAAGCCCACACCCCCTCCACCCAGAACAGAAAGCCAACGCTCGTGGGAAGGGGCTTTGCCCAACTCTTCTTGACTGGCCCTGCAAGAGCAGCCATGTGCACTGAGAAGAGACCTGCAGCTCTGGCCTCTCCTCCGGGCTGCAACCTGCATCAGGACTTGGATGTCCCACAGACAACACAAGACAGCTGCGAGACCCCCAGCCACGCACTGAACCCCATTTCCCACTGGCGAATCCAGAGGGAGTTGGTTTCTCCACCACCTCCTGCCTCGGTGGGTTTGACATGCTGCATGGTGGATGAAAGCTCAGTGGTGGACCCAACGGCCACGTCCTCCTGTCCAGGACACCCTCCCGTCCTCACTGCGTGGAACCGCCTCAGCCCACACTCACTTTCATAGCCAGCGATTTTCGCTTGAGCCCACTGTGGTCGCTGCCTCGATCCGAGTCCTCATCGCTTTCCATTTTCTCCGCAGCGACTGCAGCCATGGCAGCATCTTCCTCATCATCACCTGCATCGCTTCCCCCCATCGGGTCGTTCTCGGGAACGTCACTGTCAGAGGAGCTCGCAGGCTAAAGACAGTGGGGACGAGAGCCGTGTTATGGCCCCGAGGGGCCTGCGGTGCATTGGCAGGGGACAGGAGAAGGGGCACAAAAGGGTGACAAGCAATGGATGGCAGCGCTGAGCAGAGGTGTGTGCGCAGAGGAGCGTGGGGCAGCCTTCCCCCCCTGGCACAGAACCCTTCCGCATGGCTCTGGACAACGTGACCAGCCCTTCAACGAGAACGCTCAGTTGACCCCCTCCTAATTCCCCTGCACCCCCTTTCCGAGGCCCCTCACACACCACCCCGAGACCACCAGCAACACCTTCCCTCTGGATCCCCCAGCTTGGCTTTCCCCCACTGCTGCCACCTCGCTCCCCTCTTCCCCCCATCCTCATGCTCTGCCAAAGACCCCTGCAAAAGCCTAGACCTGAAGCCCCCTGGGAGAGCAGACCCCAGCCCTCCTCTGCCCTGACGGCGCCAGACAAGCGGGGCTGGGTGGCTTGGTTCAGCCTCTCCTCTGGCGTGCTGGCCGCCAGCCCTCAGCTCAGGTCAGGCCTCTTCCTTCTCAGGTGGCTTCACCCCACAGCACTTTGCACACCTTCCCCATGGGAAAGGTCCGCACGAGGAGTCCAGCGTGGTGGCCACCGCAATTCCCAGTTCCTGTGTTCTGTTCCCTCACTCCCATACAGGGAAGGTCTCCTGGCTTCTCACCAGTCCATCAGGAGGTTCCTCATGCAAGGACATGGCACCCAAGGGGAAGGCAACCGAGCTCCCATCTTCTGGGCTGTTTCACTCTGCGCACGGCAGGACCGGCATTCCCTAGAGCCAGGATTCTTCCAGCGCTGGAAAGCCTCTCCTTGTCCTTGACTGTTCCTGGCACCTCGCTTTATTTAAGTCTCAAAACCAAGACAGACCTCTACTTCAGTCTGTTCTTCTGCTCCTCCAGGCATTTTGGCCACAAGATGCAGTTGACGCTGTTGAACCCTCAGCCTTGCTGGGGTGGCTGGCATCGCCTCGGTCCGTCGTCACAGCAGGTCCCTCAGTCACAGCAGGTCCCTCACCAACAGGTTTCCTACCCCTGCTGGGAGTTGACGGTGGAGTCCCTGGACAAAGTGGGCGCTGCCTCCCTCACCATCACCAACCTCCCACCCAACGAGCTGAAGTTGTTCTCCAGGTTTTCAAGCATCTCCATGGGCTCACCTCACCCTACATCTGCAGTCTCGGGTCCGACCATCTCCCGCAGCTACTCAAACCACATCCTCTCTCCTGCACTGGCAGCAGCACAGCCGAGGGGGCTCGTTCCCTGAGCCTGCCTACCTCTAGGCCACCTTGTCCTTGTAGCTCACCTTAAAAACCTTCCTCTGCCTCTTCAGATCAACTGCCTATGAAGCTGCTTTGGACGCCTTCTTTGAAGATCGCTATACAATAAATTGTATCACACAATTATGGTTACGAAATGCCCACGCAAGCAATTGACAGCAAAGAGCCATCTCCCGGCCAGCTCCAAAGCCCACTGAAGGAGCAGCCCAGCGGCTTTTGGCTCAGGACCTCAGAAACGGATGAAGAGGGGGACTGCCCAACAGTCCACGCGCATGTCCGGCAGCCGGGGACAAGCAAGCCTCAAGTTCTCTCTCTGACAATGAAATCCTCCATGGCTTTGGGCAAGCGGCACAAAGCACATCCCCGGTTCCACCTCGAAGACGGGGCAAAGGCATCTTCCTCCAGAGGAGGAGGAGAGCTGACTCCCTCAGGAAGGGAGGGGGCAGGGAAGGGAAGCTACTTCAACCCCAAGAAAGCAAATTTGCGAGCTGGAAGCGCATAGGCACCGTAGCAATGAGAAGCAGAAAAAGGAGCAGAGCGACTCGGAGGAAAGGAGAGATGGAGGCGCCGGCAGCCCACGTCCTCGCTGCCCCCCCGCCACGCGAGGCCACACTCACCGGAGGGGCACTGTAACTGGCGTGAGGGTTGTTCTGGATTTCCCACAATCCCTCGTTGAAGCCTTTTCTCTTGTTTGGTTTCCCATATTTGTCTTTATATTTTTCATAAAGGAAGAGATCTTTAGGGCCCAAGAAGGCGCTGGAGAGAAACAAAGCAGAGGTGAGCCCGGAGCACAGGCAGCGGGGCAAAGCCCAGAGAGGGGAGCGAGGCAGCGCTTACGTCTCGTGGGTGCCGAAGAAGAAGATGGGGTACTTGTTCGGTGGGGGTTTCACAGCGCCGTCCGCGATGTCATCAATCTGAAAGGAAACCCAAAGCAGGAGGTGGTCAGAGAGAGCGGCTTGAGCACGTCCTCTGCAAGGCGCATCAGCCCCAGCTAGCAGCGTCGGCCTCCGGCACCCGCACCCGCTTGGAGGCAAGCATGGCAAGAAAGCACCCGGACGGGGACCTTGCTACGCACAAGAGTCCCACTGCGGCGTCAGGGCCCGGCGGGATCTCTAGAAGAGTAACAGAAGGGATCCAGCACGGATGCTCTACGGCTAGAGCTCGGCGCGAGGTCATCTCTCCACCACCGGGCTCAACGCCCGGGGAAAGGCGGGCCTTGTGCTACTCCCCAGAGATCCATCGCACGAGCCGCCTCCGGGGGGGATGCCCGAGGGAAGCCCCCTCCAGCCCGGGGTGGGGGGTGATTGCTCCAACGGGGCGGCCTGAGGGTCCTTCCTGGCTGGAGACCGGCCGCAGGAAAAGCCCCGCTGCCAGCGGGACGCGCGGGCCACCCTGTCTTCTTCCCACGCACCGGCTCCAGCGCCCGTCTGTCTGCTCCAGGTGGTCTGGGCTGCGGGCAGAGCCGCAGGTGGGAGCCTCGGGGAGCGCAGGGGCTGCCCCGCGTGCTGGGGAGGTCTTCGGGGCAGGGGGGAGCCTTCCCCAAAAGAGCAAGCGAGCTAAAGCAGGAGGGGCTGCAGACGCCGGCAGCGCGAGGGCTCTCCTGGAAGGACCGAGTCCTCTCGGCGCCAGGTCAGCCACGACAGCGCGGGGACGGCATCCTAGATCTCACGGCGTGGTGCAGCCAAGCATCGTCGTCTCCGGCACCCTGAGCCTCCCCGGTACCTGCCGGCCCCGATCCCACACAGTTTCCACCTGCCAGTCTCTTCCCATCAGACACCTTCAGCGGATGAACCTGCCTCGCCCTCAGCTGCCGCTGGGGACCACTGCGGACCCCCGTCCGAGCCCCCGCGCCGCCTCGCACTGCCCCGGTGAGCGCATCCTCCACCGGCCCCGGCTCTGCCCGCTCCTCCGGTCTCCTCCAGGCACCACCACGGCACAACGCTGTCACCCGGCCGGTGGGACCAGTCATCCCCCACCACGCACGCTCCATCTGCACCCCCGAAACTGCACCAGCACCCCCCCGATCCCGCACCCCACAAGCACTCAGCAGCAGCCCCCCACATGTGTCACATCCACTGTCCCCAGCGTGTGTCACCCCCCGTCCCCAACAAGGGACGGAGCCCCAGACCTCAGCTCTGTCCCCGCTCAGTGGGGGACACAGGGCGGGTGGTGTCCAGGCAGGAAGCTGGGAAGGGGAATGAGGGTCCCTGGAGGGGCAGGGCTCTGCTGGGCAGTGGGAGGATGAGGATGGATGGCGAAGGGCAGGACTCCTCTGGGATGCTGGGGCAGGGGGTGGGCTGTGAGGGACCTCCCCATGGCCTCAGGGTGCCTCGAGCACCAGGGTCCTGTGGTGCAGCAGGGGTGTTAGGGGTCACCGCAGCAGGAGAGAGGGTGCCCCAGGGTGGCAAGCAGGCCAGGGGTCCTGGTGGGTGAAGCAGGGCTGAGGCCCCATGCACATACCCCAAGGGGGTCAGGGTGTCCCCCGGGTGCAGGCGAAAAGGAAGGGCTCAGGGTGCCATCGGCGCAGGAGGGTGGTCCTGGGTCCTCCTGCATGGGGTTCTCAACCACCCTCCTGGTGAGGGGTCCCCCAGGTCTCCCCATCCCTTCCCAGGTACAGGCAAGGTACAGGGGGACCCCTCCCTCAGTCTGGGTGCCAGTATGGGACCCCCAGTCCGGTGCCAGATCCCATCCCAGTACAGGTACCAGCATGGGACCCCAACTCCAGTCCTGGACCCCCGTCCCAGTCTGCGTTTCTCCATTCCGGTACAGGTGCCAACATGGCACCCCCCTCTGGGGATCAACTCCAGTTCCATTACAGGTGCTGGTGTGGGACGCCTCATCCCAGTGCAGAATCCCATCCCAGTACTGGGCTCCCATCCCAGCATGGGTGCCCATATGGGATCTCTGTGCCAGTACTGAGCCCTCATCCCAGTACAGGTGCTGACATAGGGTCCCCCATTCCAGTACAGGACACCTCATTCTCATACCGGGTCCCCGTCCCAGTATGGGTGCTGGTACAGGTCCCTCATGCTGGTACCGGGTCCACTTCCCAGAACAGATGCCGGTATGGGTCCCCCATCCCAGTACCGGGTCCCCAGCCCAGAATGGGTGCCGTTATGGCATCTCCATCCCAGTAGGGATACTGGTACTAGTCTCTCATGCCGGTACCGGGTCCCTATCCTGGGACAGGTGCCAGTACCGGGTCCCCCATCCTGGGGCAGGGCACCCCATGCCAGTACTGGGTCCCCATCCCGGGACAGGTGCCAGTACCGGGTCCCCCATCCCAGAATGGGTGCCATTATGGCATCTCCATCCCAGTATGGTACTGGTACAAGTCCCTCATGCCGGTACTGGGTCTCCCATCCTGGGACAGGTGTCGGTACCGGGTCCCCCATCCCAGAACGGGTGCCATTATGGCATCTCCATCCCAGTAGGGATACTGGTACAAGTCCTTCATGCCAGTACCGGGTCCCCCATCCCAGAATGGGCGCCGTTATGGCATCTCCATCCCAGTATGGTACTGGTACAAGTCCCTCATGCCGGTACCGGGTCTCCCATCCCGGGCCAGGTGCCGGTACCGGGTCCCCTACCGCTGTACGGGACACCCGTTATCGGGTCCCCATGCAGGTACGGGTACCGTTATGGCATCTCCGTCCCGGGACAGGCCCCCCCCGCGGGACAGGAGCCGGTCCGTGTCCCCACCACCACAGCAGCCCCACATGGGTGCTAGGGGGGATGCTCAGCTGTCCCCATCGTGTCCCTGCATGGTCCCAGCTCAGGGATCC
>JAVJGI010000050.1:48753970-48774339 GCA_035590275.1 Ibycter americanus | reverse complement strand
AGGGGTGGGGGCTGCCGGGGTGCCGGTACCTGGGGTGGGGGCTGGCAGGGGTGCTGGTACCACCGTGGAGCCCAGAGAGGGGGTCCCGCGTTGGGAGCTGCTCAGGTGCAGCTCACGAGGGCGTTTTGGGGCACCACTGGCTTCAGCAGCTGCTTCAGCGCCATGGACGTGGCGGTCACGCTCACCCGTGGGCTCTCGGCCGGGGACAGAGCAGCCGGGTGGGCGTTCGCTGCCCCTGGGCAGCACTGCACGTACCGGAACCTCTGAAATCTGCTGAACTCTGCCGCTGCCGTGACCTGGGTTTGTCTCTTGTAGTGAGAAAAGAGCTGATGGCCGAGGCAGCCGCCAGCGAGAAAGGGGGCTCCGCGGAGGAAAAGGTACGAGAGGAGCTGCTGCTCCCCGATCAGCACCCTTTGGGCTGCCGTCCCTGTCCTGTATTTAAAAACACCCCCCCCGCCCCCGAAACCTTCCTGCGCTCAGTTCGGTGCCTGCTTTTGTCTCCTGTAGGACCTCGCCTCCCCAGCCAGGGAAGGGGCATCTGCCCCCTCTGTTTCAGGGGTTTATTTTATTTGCCCGTTGACCGGTGCAGTTGTAAAGAAAGATAAGAAGGAAAAGCACCTCAGAGAAGCCATCCAGTCGGTAAGCACCACGGCCACCAGCTGCGTAGCTTTCCTTCCTCCTCTTTCAACTCGTTTTGTGGCACGGGTCCCCGTGAGCTGCGACCTCTCCAGCCCTCCGCCTTCTCCCTGTAAAGTCTCCACTGTCTCCCGAAGGGCAGCTCTGTTCCACTGCAGCCGCACAAACACCTTTCCCAGCACCCTCCCTTCAGCTTGCTGGGACTGGGAACTGGCCCTGTACTGGTTTAGCTGGGACAGAGTTAATTTTCTTCATACCAGCTCAGATCTGTGACGAAAAAATGTTGATTACGCACTGGGAACAGCTACACTGGGAAGTACTGAATAAATTCCTTTGCTTGCATGCACAACTTTTGCTTTACCTATTAAATTGTCTTTAGCCCAACCCACAGGGTTTTTTCCCCTCTTTTACCCTTTCAGTTCTCTCCCCCATCCCACTGTGAGGGGAACAAATGTGGTGCTGAGCTGCCGGTCAGGGTTAAACCACAACAGACCCACACAGCACGTTGTGCAGAGCAGCGTCAGCTCCCCCCCCAACCAGCTTCTCTCCTTCTCCCCCAGTATTTCTCCGTAGACCCGGTGGCTGCCTCGATCATGGAGATTCACACCTTCAATAAGGACCGGGAGAAAGTACGAGTGGGCGTGGAGACCATGGCCAAGTAAGCAGGACTGAGGGCACAGGCAGCTTGTTCCATCCCTGCAAGGCTGACAGGCGGGTGGATTTTCTTGCTGTGCTCCAGGCAAAGTCTGAAGAAAACCAAAGCCGAACATTTGAACCATCTTAAGTGTCAGCTGAAGTAAGATCAGCATCTCAGAGGTGTTTTAAGAGTTAGTCCACCAGTCCAAGAGGTTTGGGAGCTGCTGATTGAGATCAGCCATCCCCATCTTCTGTCTGGCTTAGGCACGAGACACCCATGTATTGTACTTTCCTCAGTTTTTCAGCTCTTTTCTCTGTGAGAAATCCTGTGAGGCCTCTCAGTCTCCTACACCTTGGGCTAGCACGTCCTGCTTTGATCCATGCAGTGCATTCCTCTTTCTGCAGGTACTTGGATAATATCTGTCTCCACCCAGAGGAGGAGAAATACCGGAAAATCAAGCTGCAGAACAAAGTGTTTCAGGTGAGGTCAAGACTCCTGCAGGTGCTCTGCCTAGGAAAGTCCTTGCCTGCAGCAGACTACATCTAAATTCTTTCCTTTTCTTCCAGGAAAGGATAAGCTGCCTGGAAGGGATACACAGATTTTTCCAGGCTATCGGGTTTGAGACAAAAACACTACCTGTTCCAGGACAAGGCAAGAAATCAAAGTGTATTAAACTGGAGTCAGGAGTCAGGTGGTGGTGGGACGTCCCAGGGGAGGCTAGAGAGCACTCCACCAGCTGTAACAAAGGCTGTAACAGAAACAGCCGCTCACCCTGTGGTTTCCCTGTTAAGGCATTACATTTTCTGGAGATCCTTGCCCTTATATTTCATACGTTACTCATGTACAGAACAAGAGACTCATGCCCTGTCCTTTTGGTTGTAGAGACCACAGAGGAGTACTATGTACTGAAGGAAGAAATGCTGACCAAGCTGGAAGACCTCAAGGACTACAAAGAGCAGCTTTTAAGCTCTGAGCCTGTGAGAGCCCAGCTGGATCGCCAGCTCTCTGTATTTAAACCATCACCTGAAGCTGCTCGGTTTGAGCTACCAAATGACTTTTACAACCTCACTGCAGAAGAGATCAAACGAGAGCAACGGCTCCGGTGAGTAGGCTTAGATGGAGGGTCCCAGCTGCCCTGGGGTACGCCATGCCAGCCTGAAGTCTTGTACCTCTCCTTCATGCGAAAAAACTGCTTTCTCTCTAAAGGACAGAAGCAGTGGAGAAGGCTTCGATGCTGAGGACAAGAGCCATGCGAGAGAAAGAAGAACAAAGGGAAATGCGGAAGTACAACTACACCCTGGTACGAGTCCGGTTTCCCGATGGATACATCCTCCAAGGTAAAAAGACTTCTCACCCTTTCTTTGTACACCTCCAAACGCTTCTGAGGATACTTGTAATGTAAGAGCTTGAATAATAAGCAGGCTTGAGGTGTGCTGAACACAGCTGGTAGAATAAAGCTCCAAAAAATCCAAAGTGGGGTAACGTTTCTCTAATAACTCTTCCCATCTCCGAGCCCTCCACCTGCCTTACCTGCACAGGGTTGGGACTGTAAGCCAGGGTTGAGTGGAGAGGGAAGAATCTCAAGGCGCTGTTAATTAAAGCGTGCTCTTCCCAGGCTACTGCAAGCAAGCTGGACTCATTAGATCAGTTTGTTACAGCAACCAGCATGAGGCTGCCTGTGTGGTGTCAGGCTATACAACAGTATAAATGCTCTTCACATTTTGCAGTAGAACTCTGGAAATCATTTCAGGCTTTCCCCACTCTTTTGTTACAGGCTGGCAGGGGCTTGCAACAATGGAAGTAATATTTTTCTTTGGGGATTCTGCTTTTATACTTCAGTTGAATCAGGCTGTTTCTGTGTCACTGAAGTAGTTCATAAAGTCAGTATCAGTATGTGAGCCCCACGAAACCTACCACAAAAGGTTAGATTTGGTAAATGCCAGACTCTCTCTCTTAATATCTCACCTTGTTTTCTCATGGCAGGGACTTTTTATGCACGAGAGTCAGTATCTGCGCTCTACAACTTTGTGAGAGAAGCACTCAGAGATGACTGGCTGCCCTTTGAGCTCTTGGGACCTGGAGGCCTCAAACTGACTGATGAGAACTTGGCCTTCAATGAATGTGGGCTGGTGAGTAGAAACCACCAAACCAAAACAAAAGCCAAAAACCACATAGCTGGTACTTCCACAGGCATCTTCAAGGTGTCGGAGTTCAGCTGCGGCTCGTAACTTAGAGAGGAGTTTGTGTCTTCTGCTTTCAGTGCCTCAAGTTGTGCTTTGGCCCCATCTTTTTAAGCACAAACAAGTAACTGCTTGAAGGCTCCTGGCTCAAGGCTAGGAGGTCTGACCAGAAGGAACCACAAGGACCAACCTCCTGTAGCAAATGCAGGCTGCAGTAGTTGCCAGCAGCTCTGTCAGAGGGTTAGCATCCATGCTGGGACAAGAGGGAAGGCAGCACCTGGGAGGCAAGCATGGCTCTAGCGCAGGGCTACCAACAGAAAGCCCAAAGCAGCATCCCATAACTGGGGCTTCTTGCAGAAATCCGCTCTTGTCCTTTTTAGCTGAAGTACTCTTTAAGTTCTTCCCAGTCTGTGAACATACACAGCATGTTATGACATCAAAGCATAACATTGCTATAGCTTAGTAACCCTGCCTCTTCTGTCCCAGGTGCCCTCAGCCCTCCTGACTCTCGCCTGGGATGCAGCAGTCATGGCAGACATCGAAGCGTCAGGAGAGGAGCAGCCAGCAAGCTCCCTGAAACCAGAAATTCTCTCCAGAGTCCAGACACTGTCATGAAATAAAGGGCAGTGGGTTCAGTGCTGGTGGTTTTAGACTGTTCCCTCCTTTCCCATACAAACTGTTGGGGCTTCCAGCTACGTGACCTCAGAACTGACTTTGTTTTAGTGCTGCAGAGTGGGAGTCTAGATTCTGCCACATCACACCAACCTCGTGGTCACCTCCACAACTCCAGCAGCCAAACACTAAGGCAGTCTTGCCTAGTAAGACACTTGCAGGACTACTCTGAATGGCTTTGAAAACCCAAGTTCGAGCAGTTGACTGCTTGAGGTGTTTCAAAGACAGTGATGAAGCATCACTCTCCTCCTCTGGAGGAGGGACATTGGGTGCTAGCACTAGGCTGGATTACCAATTGATTGAGCCTGGGTATCGGGCTGGGCTTAGAACTCAGCTTTTCCTTTTGCTTCTGTGTGCACTGTAACTCCTATTGGAGAGAATATATTTAGATAAAATTATGCTTAGTCTGATTAAATGGAGTATTTAAAGACTCAGTTCTGTTTAAAGTTATTTGAATTGCATTGCTCTTACAGGTTTGAAACACAGATGAGCTCCAGTCAGTGCTGGCACTGGTGTTACTGGTGCAGCTGTGGCATTACCCACCTTTTCACCTCATGGCACCCACAGACAGAACAGGGGACACACCAGGAGACTGGCAGATGCTGCCCACTGGTGAGAGATGAAGCCTCAAACTACAGCCAGTATTTTAGAGAACTGATTCATCAACTTACAAGCCATGTAAAGTTAGAAGCCCCCCTGAGTTTGTTAGATACATAAAAAAAAAGTTTGATGCTAGTTCAGTCCTTTATACTTCAAATCTTAAAGTTTCACTGCAGGGTAGAGACCAGCTTTTATGTATACTGCTTCTGTTGCAGCAATGTGTACAGGAGACCAATAATCTACCCGTAGTATGTAATTAATACTGGCCTATCCCAAAAGAGGAGAAACAAGGTAGGTTGTTTGGTTTTTTTTCCTCTTCCAAAGGTAAAGCCCTGCTGTTGTTCTCTGTAGCAAGTAAGACCACAAACAGGATGATACAGATAGCATAAATTCAAATATAATTGTACATCATTTATACCCAAGGCCATGCTATACAACATTATGAACAGAGCAATTCCCCCAGTGGCATCACAATAAGCTTATTTCAAAACGCCTCCACTAGTTTTAGAGATAACTTAGATACCTTCCATTACAAAGAAGTATCAAAATTTCAATAATGCTTTATTAAGGACAGACTAATACGCAGTATTTTTTTTAAGCTAAAAACTAGAACTAAAAATTTTAAGCTTCCATCTGGTCCGAAGCAGAACAAAGTGCTGTCTTCTCTTTACAAGAAATATGGAATACTTTCTCAAGTATCTTGTTCAAAGATATGCACGGTTTAAAATTTTCTAACTCATTCTACATACATACAGAGAAGTTAGTAGGCATTTAAGTCTCAAACGGTATTAGATGGGCTGACCATGCTGGTGTCCTGGTGAGCAGCTCTCGTGCCACTGGATCCTGGAGCTGTTTCAGTAACTGTCAATGTAGAACCTGCAAAGTAGAAAATGTGTTGGGCTTGGGGTCTTTTTGTTGTTGTTGCTTGGTTGATGTTTTTTTGTGGTTTTGTTGGGTTTTTTGTTTTTAATATCCTCATTAATCTAGTAGAATTTGACTACTATATGCTTTATCTGTCTTAGCTTGTCTGCCTGCATCTGTTGCAAGTCTCCTTTTCCATACTATTTAAAACCCGGTTTTAATATTGGGTTCACATCAATCCAGAATAAAATCACTTCAACCATAAAAAGGATCTTCATAATCTTTGCAGTGCTTTAGACTCGGGCAGAGTTAAACAAATACAGCTGCATGCATGGCAACAGAGCCTGAGGAAGGCAAGCTACTGAATAGCGTCCCCGTCCTCAGAACAAGGCTTTCATCTCGCTGCAGTCTTGTAATAAGCCAAAGCAGCTTAAGATTAAATGCAAAGCTTCTTGTCAAACAGTTATATTGTCTGTTATGGCAGGCGAGAGGAGGAATGTAGCACCAGCTGAGAGAGAAAGGAGAACCCAGATATGTCTAGAATAGGTCAAACACTATAGAATTTCAGGCCTCGGGAATATGCACGAGCCCTTATCTATCAATTAGAGGAGCTGCCCAACACAAAAAAACCACTTTCCTTAATTCAGGTTGTGCCAGTAGCATTGTGAAAGAGCTCTATTGTGTGAGTGGTAAGAAAGGGCTGGGAGGTTTTGAAAGCGGTTTAGAGGAGCTGAATGCACATCATGCGGTTGATCTGTATGATCAAGTATGTATAGTTAAAACCTCACGGAGATGAAAGGAGCCGCTCCATATCCTCATCCCACTGTTTCTGAATCCGCAGCCTGAAAGGATACGCTACAGCAGCGGAGCTTTGAAAGCCATTTTCCAAGGGGTAACTGGGACACAAATATAAGCAACTGCTTAGATTCTAGAGCAAAGCTGCAGAGTGTTGATCAGAGCCCTCACCTGTCAAACATCTGAGAGCTTGGTTATTATCTGATGTTATTTCCTTCAGACAATTCAGTGCGCACCTAAAACTTCAAGAAGGCGGTAGAGGGGAGTTACAGTCCAGACCTTGTCAGTCCTGGAAGGGCTCTAAACGTAAGTATGCATGCCTCAGAGGCCAGCCCTACTCAGCATTTTGCCAATAGTTAGTGGATTTGCTGATACTGACCCCAATGTTCACTTTTCTTACCAGGAAAAAAAAACCCCAAGGTAACACTGGCAGCCAAATGCTAGTCACAAGCACTTTGTGCTGTTTAGTCAGTTGGAGGGAGGAGGGAAGAAAACACAAGAGCAGATTAGAGAAGACTGTAAATACCAAAGAAGCACCTAGAATAAAACATAATAAGCAGAGAAGCACCTAGAATAAAACATCTAGAGAGAAGAGCACAAGGCTTGGTGAAAAAGTGGCAGAAGAACTGCAACAGGTTTAGCTACACACTGTTCCCACTCTGTTGTACTCTCCCTTGCGGGAGCGAGAGTCTGCCACGAGACTGCTATCCATTTTTATTTTCCCACCTTTGCCTGGCTGTATATCCACAATCATGCAGTCCTCATCGTCCTCATCTTCCTCGGTGTCTGCCTGAAATCCATCCATCTCCACAGCTTCAGCCTTAAGGAAAAAAAAGGTACCAGCTGTGTAACAGCAAGGTGATGGTGCTAACATGCGAGACCAAGCACAGCCAGTGCCGTAAAGGACTAACAGCAGGCACTCCTCACGATTAGGACTCACAGCACAGTCTGATCAGTTGGGCATATTTGTAGGGAAGAAAAATAAGCAACCCCTGGCTCCAACAGACACTGACTTCTGATAAAAGGCCTCATCTGCAATGGCACATTCAGCAGGAAGCACGCCAAGCTTCTGCTCCAAGATGTTTTGCTATTACACAACGCGATGAACAGCCTACACATCGAAAAGTCAGTTCAAACCTTAATTGAAATCTGACTCAGTTTTGTTGGTTTTTTGGAAGGGAAATCTCTCCCCGCTCTGCTGATTATTTTGGATGCTTTCTTCCTTCTGAAGATGGAAAATTACTTATGCTTGTCAAGTTTGAAGTGTGTTCTCCCTGCGACTCCTCCTCACCTTTGCCAATTAGCTTTTATTCAGGGAGGGGTGACAGTTCTTCTCTTGGTGACCCTATTTTCTGCCATGGGAGCAGCACAAACAACTCAGTTTAAATCAAGAGGGTGAATACCAACTGAAGCTGCCCAGCATTGGACAGCTGTGAGTAGTTTTGGGGTTTTTTCCCCTCAATTGGAACTGTGGAATGAAAATCTCAGACCTAGACCCTGGTGCCCACCCCCTACAAGCTGTTCCAAGAGAAGAAATTTTAAAATTTACATCTTTCATTAAAGTCACAGTTCTCAGATTAAGTATTCCCCTCCTACATGTGTACAGGTACTGCCCCCTTCAACACTGAGTTCTTCTCTCTCTCCGCAGCTTATGTAAGAGCACCTTTACTCACACGAGTCCTGGCAGGAGCTTCATGGCAGAGTAACACGTGCCAGGGTTAAAGAACCTGGCAGCCTTGACCTACAATCACTCCTAGGCTCTCCCCAAGCCCCAGCCTTGCTCGACAGGAAGGATGGGATCTTAATACCTGAGCAGCGCTGATTTAGATGTCAGGCATGAAAGGCTTTCAGGACTCTGACACCTTTGCTCTGAGCTGTACGGCACCGCACCTCACAAGGGCGGCTGTAAGATGCTTTCAAGAGCTTTGAAGAATTCAGGCTGGTGACTTAATTCTACTAAAAGCCTTTGTTTTGCTATTTCTGCTCAAGTAGTCAGTTATAAGCAGAATTTCTAGTGGGTGCCAAGCAGAGATTTTTATCTCTGCCTTTATTTAGTGTATAAGAAAAAACCCAAGCAGATGGAGCTTGGGGGCTGAACAGCTTCTCACAAGTCTCTGATCCCTATCAATACTTGAATGCAGAGCTTTTTCAGTAGAATAGCCAAAGCAGCCAAGAATAAAGTGGGAAGGAAAAGTATAAGCCTTGTCTGTGGCTTCCTTCCTAACCCCCTTGTCTGCAGGGGATGAAGAATAAATCCACCGACAGTGCAAACCCTGTCCTACCCGTAGGTTCACCAGCAAACAGTTGATAACACCAAGCTTCAGGATCTAAATCCTGACTGTCTTAAATGCACGACGGAGCATCACACTGCTAAAGCACCCATTGCATACTTTTCAGTCATCCTTTCGGATGATTAAGCTCTTAATACTACCTGTGGTTACCCAGAAAAGCAGAAGCAAACAGCAGGAAGACCACAACAAAGCTTAGAGCTGGAGTAGCAACTACTCCAAATCCTTCTCATTTTGTTCCTATGAATTGTTATAGTTTTATTAAACCAGCTCTTGAAATTCAGCTTTACGTATGACAGCATAAACCAGAGGCTTTACAGACTATTACGGGCTGAGTTGCAGCACTTAGGAACCACATTTAATCAGTACATATGCAACTGATGTAACTCACCAGCTCAGGCTATACATCTGGCAGCCATACACACACACATAAAAACCTGCATACAAATTATATACAGCTGTAAAACCAAGGGCAAGCAGACACTCAGAAACTATTCACAGCTTGGATGCAATCACTGCCAAATAGCAGAAAATGGAAGAACAGCAGGAGAGCAACATTTCAAATGGAACAGACAGTCCAAGCTGGAGACACACAAAAGAAATCCCTCTCTTTAGAGTCAGGTAATTTCACTCCTTTCCCCACAAAAAGGGTTTTTTTGTGTGGAGGACAGTGTCTATAGCTTAATATTTTGACGCTGCTCATCTAGGCCAATCTGGGAGGCATGCCAGGACGCTCACCTACTGAAGACACACAGCTACATTCCCATCATTCTTTACTGGGGAAAAGCACCATGACTGGAACTCACCTGTTCAGCATCCCGAGGTCTTTTCATGAATTTAGTGATGGACATGCTTCCGGTGGACTTCCTCTTTACTGACATGGGGGTGGTCTGCAGGATAGCCGCACCTGGCACACTGCCAGCCTCCTCCTTCCCTGAGGAAGGGACCTGAGTGACGTAGTTCCATTGACAAGGGACGGGGAGATTCTCTTGATCAAAACTCTTCAGCACCTCTGAGTGGACATACCAGCACATCCTATATTCAGGTCTCTTCTCATACACAGAGTTCTCAGAAATGATTCGCTTTAGCCTGGCTTTGGAAGGGACCCCGCTGTCCTCGCCAACAGGCGTCTGCGGACGGGAGGTGTGGGGGCTCACAGGGCTTGTGTCGCTACAGTCGGCGGCTGCAGTCACATCACTGAACAGTCCTTGCCGGCAACACTCCTGGAATTCCTGGATGATCACTTTGCTCCCGTTCACATTGCCATGCAGCAGCGGCAGAAGCTGGCCAAGAACTGCAAAGAAAGGATGCACAAAGGTTATGGGGCAGAACTATTCAAAGGTTAAGAAAAGCCAGGCTGACATAACCTATCAGTACACACCCTCCAGAAAGAAGACAAAGAGGCCAAGATTAATTTTTAGATACGAGATTGTAACAGGAGCTAAATTTGATGTAGAAAAAAAAGTCACCTCCAATAGTAACAGCACCCTGAAGTGAAAGCTTCGAGCCCTGTTCTAGCCTTTATGTGCATTGTTGACATCCTTATGTTAATCAGGTGCAGCAGATACTCATTACTGAAACCCAACACACAAACTGAATCCTCCCCCTGAACTACGAACAGGTCAACGGGCTCAAGCACTTCCAGCAAGCAGTTTTAAACCTGAGTCTGCTGAAGTCTCACTGGCTTCACTTCCTGGATTATCTAGAGCAAGAGTTTTTGGAGAGTGTAACTAAGGCTGTACTAGATGCAATCCTGGAAAACTCCTTTCCAAGAGCTCTTGTAGAGATTCTTTGGATTTCAGACATGTCATAAACAGATCATTCTGAATTTGACACTCAATACAAAAATCTCTTCTCTTGAAAGCAGAGTACAACAGTGCATAAGTACAACTATTTAGCCCTTCAGGTCTTACTTTGCTGATCTTTTGCTCTTTTTTTGCTACATTTCTGTATCTGCTGTTCGTCCTCTGCAACAGGTGACTCCAGGATACACGCTGTGAATTGCTGGAGAACCTTTAGGTCTGCGCTTGTGCTGCTGTCATTTTCTGCACTTTCCCAGACGCAGCCGATCTTCACAGGCTGTAGAACATGGAACCTCTTCCCCTTGGCCATCAGTTCGTCCCACTCCTTTGCTTTCAGTTTTTGACGAACCTTCTGATTCTCTGGATCGCACTCCTAAAGCCACAGGCAAGAAAGAATGCGATACATCCGTTCCAGGAAAAACAAAAGCTTTTTAAACCCAGCTTTTTACCATGCTCTCTGAGCTACAGAAATCTGCTCCTGAACCATGCAGATCTGAGATGGGTTACATCACTGCCAAGACTGCGTGCTTTCTTCTTCCACCAATATTTACTACGCAATTCATTGGAAACAGAGATGGAAATCCAGTGACACCCAGTTCACTTACTTCTGTCACTCCTTCATCTTCAGATAGGTACCCATGGGGTACAAAAAACCCATCGTCATCATCTTCATCCTCTCCCTCCTCTTCATCATCCTAAAAATAAACTCTGCTTATTAGAAATTACACCGACAAGTGTAATCAGTTCAGAAAGCTATTTTTCAGCATGCAGAATCCTTACCCCTTCACTATGGGAGAGACTTTCTCCAGGTTCCTCCTCTTCCCATTCTTCATCACTATCTACCTCGTAGTCCAGTAGTTTCTAGAAGAAACGCCAACATGCCATTTCTGTAAATTATTTCAGAGCAAGTCACCAGACCCCATTCAGGGTTTTAAAACCCAGCAGCAAGAGGGAACATGCAAGTGGATCAGAAATCCCAGAGAACAAGTGAACTTGGCCAACCGCATATTCACTTCAAGAGAGTAAAGAAAGAAAGAATCCAACTACACTGCCTGTGAGGTGCTTACACTGTCCTTAGACCAAGGATTCCTGGGACGGATCATAGTGGTTTTCTTGTTCCATGTGCCCCAGTATGCAGGACGGTGATTCTCACAAAACTGCAGAAGTTTCATTCTACCGAATTTCCCCCTTTCAGGAACAGCATCTGTTTTGCAGTTATCCACTACCACCACATCACTGTTAAAACAAAGAGACCATCTTCAGTCCTTACAGAACACTCCCCTGCTGCTCAGGAAAGCATCTTATAGAAAGTTTCAGTTCAGCCACAATACCAACCCAGAGCTTCATTAGAACAGGCTCTCCCAATCCTCCTGCGAGAACATGAGTTCCAGACAAACCACCTCCCTCCTTAACACCACCTCTATTTTAGCTGTCGGTAGGTTTCCTTTTTAAAACTATCCAAGATGAACACCACTAAGGGCCAGTAGGGTCCAGTGCCGAAAGGCAGCTGCCTGAAGCACAAGATTTCCTGCAGGGAAGGATTTGAGAGGCACTGTACAGAACAAAGGAAATCTACATCATAACATACTGCACCCCATGGACACAATTCTTATACAAAATAATGAGTATTCAAAGAAAAGCTCCATCTTCCCATCATCTCCAATATTAGATCAAGACTACCTCAGAACCATTCTGCAGTTCATTACACAAGGAAGTGAAGAAAACTCCCAAAACACAGACTAACCTGTTTACTATGTCAGTGCTGTTACTGACAAAAGTAGGTCCAGTTTTACGTGGTTTACGACACTTTAGATCCCTCAAAAAAGAAACTTCACTATTCTGAGCACGCAGGAGCTTATCCAGCTGTTCTAAGAAGTCTGGATCCAGGGCAATACGACAGAGGGGAGCTAAGACCATGTTCTCCTTAATTTCAAAAGGAGCAAACTTTCCACAAGAGCCAGCAAGAATCTGAAATGTTAAGTGAGGATGGTTAGGGTCTGAACACCTGAGGAACTGCAGTACCAACACATTCAAGACATACAGCAAACCTCAATACTGGGTGCCAAGGTCTGAGCGAAAATTTAGGCTAAGCCCTTACTATCTGAGGCTCCAACAATCTTCAAGGGAATCTAGGTCTTTACAGCCAATGCAGCAGAAATCTCAGCTCTGTCTTTCGCTAAAGCAACTACAAACTTCTTCTGTAGTCTCTGCTCTGGTCACAGGCTTTTTTAAAAATCCTTTACACTTTTGAAATTAGGAAATAAGAAATACTAATGCTTTACCCCCCTAAGAAGCTCTAAGGGACAGATTAGAAGGAAATCGGTGTATTTGTTAGACAACAACTAATGAAAGACCAGCAACACACAGGAACAGCAATACTTCACCTTTGGGGCTTGTGGAGTCTTTGGTTTCTGGAAAAACCTTGTAATTTCTGCTTTCTGTGCATTAATACGCTGAAATCAGAATCAAAATGCAAATTATAAAGGTAGGACAAGGCCTTATAATTCAAAGTGAGCTCATGCACGACCCAACTTCAAATCTAGTAAGGTATAAAGCAAATTTCAGTCATTTACCAGCTCCTATGACTCAACAAAAAACTAATTTTCTTCTCTAACACAGCTGCCTGGATTCCAATGTCATTGCTAAGACAAAGGATAGAGTTCACTCACGGGCATTGAAAAAACACAGCAAAGACTTCAACAGGTAAAAGCAAAGACACCAACACATGTGAAAGTAACGGATCTGAAACCTGCATGATATAACTGGTGGAGCAGCGCCACCAGATCAGATTGGACAGGCCACATCCCAAATGGACGTGTTCCCTCCCAGGTGGCATCACAGCAGGGTACACTGCCTGGAGAACCACAGTAGCTGCAGGAACCCCCTTGAGAATGGCTCAGCGGCTGTCGGCAGGGTGGCAGGGAGCCTGTTAACATCATTTCACCCTAGCAGAAGAATTCAGATACAAGCTAGAGAAAGCATTTACCTTTTCCTCCTCTCTTAACCGTTTCTCCTCTTCTTTCTTTCTCTTCTCCTCAAGTTTTGCCCTTTAATATAAAGTTTATTTTAATTGCCACAAATCATGAAGTGTTTATTTGCACTGAGGAAGAGGTGAGAAGCCCCAGACCTTGACTGTGACCCCATCATGCTGGGCAAGAAGATAGTCTCTTAATTCAGCCAAGGACCATACTCGGTTAAGCATACAGAACACTCTCTTCGTTACTTCTAGAGCTTAGCCACAAAGTAGCTAGGCTGCTTCAAGTTTCCCTCAACACCAGGAAAAGGCATTTATGGTATTACCAAGCTACAAGCAACTTCCTCAGCAATACAGGGCACCAGCGCGAGAAAGTTGCAACGTACAAGCAAGACAGGTCAGGAAGGGAAAACTCAGCAGAGCATGACAGCTCCTTTCAGCCATTTCAGATCAGAAGCCCAGGTCAGCCTGCCAGCAGAAAGTACCGCTGACACTAGGGTCTGGTGTATGCAGTCTTGCCAGCATTTAAAATATATCCTGTGACAGAGACATCTGTTGTTTGACCAGTATGGCCTCTAGAAGGGACAGTTAAGGTGGGTATGGAAAGGTGCTCACATCATTACATGTTATTCCCCGGGACCTGCAGAAACCAAACCACTTACTCTAAAGCTTCCTGCCTCTCCTTGCGTTTCTCCTCCTTCACTCTCAGCTTCTCAGCTTTTTCCTTTTCTTCTTTTTCTTTCTTTTCTCTCCTTTCTTTCTCTTTCAACTCTTTCTCCTCTTCTTTCTTCTTCTTTGCCTCCTCCTTGGCTCGCTCTTTTGCAGCTTTTGCTTCTTCTTTCAGCCTTCCCTTTTCCTCCCTTTCTGCTTGCAACTTCTGCAGCTTGTCTGCACGCTCCTGATCCTGGTTCAGAAACACACCATTAAGCAAGTTGTCTTTTTGTGCACAGCAATAGCTGCTGGCATTAAAACTCCAGTAAATTAAGGACTTCACTTCTTCAGTCGAGACACTAAATTCTTGTACCCACCCAGCACTTGACCTGCAGCATCATTTCTAGCTGACATAGGACACAAGGTCATTAACCGCAGGTACCTGCTGCCTCAGCCAGCTGAGCTACCTGGTACTGGCTACCTGGAGGCATTAATTGTTCTTTTCCTCTAACAAATGGAGGCGTTTCCATTTTCTAAGCATCAAGGAAAGCTTTGTATTCTGCTTGCTTTATATCCAAGTCACCTTCATTACCACCGTAGCATTATGGAAAATTATGTGGGAATTAAAAAAAAAAATTTTTTTTAATTTAATGGAAGATTTCAGATTGTTTCCAAATTACTTACTTTGGAAATACATTGCTCATGAGTTAAGCTTTCATTGCTTTTACATCAATGTAGGGCTACCATGGTATAAGTTTGAAAAGTGAATTTGATCCAGTTTTGCCCTATAAACCCATAAGGATTTTCTGAGGATGTTTTTCACCATCTCAGGCAGAAACGAGAGTCTCCAAACTCTGGATTGTGCATCTGCTTTATAAAACCTGGAGCTTGCAAAACCACTGTCACTTGTGTTTGCGCATTTTAGATCATCAGAGAACACCAGGCACCCTAAGCTTATTTAAGGGGCACTATGGGAACAAGGCGGGGAAGATTACATTGGAAGTGTCACCCTTCCAGCATTTCATCCCAAAACAAGTGAAATTCTCGTTTGGGACTACTGACACAAAGGAGAATGCAGCATGCTTATGAAAAAATGACAAATTAAAGAAAGATAGCTTCCCTACATTGTAGGCATTGGTGACTTCACCAGGAAAGAAGGGTATGTCTGTGCTCAGACATACAAATATCCTCACTGTGTATTTTCAGTTTCATTTTATTTATTTCACATCTCTTCTTGGCAACATCAAGACTTACTGAACAGTGTCACCACGTACAAATAACTGTGGAAGGCAACCGACATGCAAAATGGTGCCAATGGTAAAAACACAATATTGTCAGAATGGAGTCATGGTAATCGGTGAAAACCTACTGGATAGTTTGGAAAACTGTGTGAAGTTAACAGCAGGATCGGCGGGTCTATTTAATTTTTAGCATAATAAAGCTTCCATTCTCATCTCTCCCTCACATCATCGCTATTTTTAACATACACATAGAAGGGAAGAAAACAACAGATTGGACTTCTATATGGGGCACTGTAAAAAGCAAGCATCTTGAGAGCAGGCTGGGCCACATATAGCTTATATAAAACACACAACAGCCCCCTACCAACTTTATAAACTAGTTACTAAGAAACACAATAAGAATTCATAAGCACAGGCCTTCCCAACTGCAATTAAAATAACACCCAGTTTTCCAGCAGGCAAAGCCCACTCATACAGCACTGACTGTTCAAGAACTCCGTGTGATCCATCAGCCTCTTTTATATTTAGCACTTCATGACTGAAAGCAGAATGGACAGCAAAATTACCGCACCGCCGTTTTGTTACGGAACAGTTTGCTGACTAGCTGCATTCAAGCAAACAGAGACCAGAGCTTGAGCATTTCCAGCAGTGACATCCAACAATTTCTTCAGCAACCCACAAACACAGTGGCCCATTTGCCTCACTTATTAATGAGGAACAGACCCTACATTTTCTGGCTTAAAAGAGGGAAGGGTGAGAACAACGAAGCAGGAACCGACCCTAAATAGAAGGCTCTTGGAAGAGTTCTCTTATATCTGTCCACTTAGCAGGCTGCACCTACCCTCTCAGGAAGGGTTCAGAAAAAATTCTCCAAAGCATTTTGACAAGCAGTCAGCAACATTTACAGTTTCTTAATACCTTCCCAAAGTGCACAGAAATGCAGTGCAGGCCACCCACACCTCATTACGCATGCATTAAGAAGCTCTGGAACGAGCCAAGTATTTTAACTGCGCACATTAAGATTCTTCCATATTCATCAGTGAGGAAAATCAGGAAACTAGATGTTCTAAGTGGACTAAGATGAAACGCAAAGGGCTTTGCTTACTATTCAATGCAAAAGCACAGCAGGTTAACTTTCTATGTCAGTGAAAGTGCCTTACTCTTTGCAATCTCAGCTTCTCCTTCTCTGCCGAACTTTTGTGGAATTTCTGAGACACCTGGAATTACAAAACACAAGTTTTAGAGATCCGCATCATTCCCTTTCCACGAGGCGCTAGAACTCTTACGAGAAGAGCAGCAAGCTTAGTCTGAATTACATTAACATTGTTCTTGCAGATTAGTATATTCAGCAACTCAAGTATTCCTTCAGTATAGGATATAAGAATACAGTTCAAGCATATCTAATCTCACTGATTTACATTTGAGCCTGAATACATCTAAACGCTTCAGTTTACATTAAGTCCTCACGTTACCAAGTTTTGCATAAACAAGTCCCTCTAGTGTACCCAGTTCTACAGTATCATTTGCAAGGAATATCATGTGCAGAAAAACAAACAGAAGCTAAAGCTGCTCCAAATCACAGGAGCACAACAGAGGATGTTTAATTATAGCAAAGTCACTTCCTTAGAGTTAAGCTTGTGTTGCTTGTTTGGTTTTGGGGTTTTTTTGCATCCTACCACTTTCTCTTGCTATGATGTTTAGATAGAACTTCCTCAATACAAGGACTATTATCCATATTGTAACGCTGTTTCTTCTTGTCATCATATCCCTCTTGCTCTTCCACTAGTACTAGCACACCAACCTTAAGTTCCCAACAGGTCACACTTATTTCCCTCAAAGCTGTTATTTTTAGGGGAAAAAAACATATTTTATGTTTAAAAGCATTGTTCATAGACTTAAGTCAAAGGCTTAATTTGTCAGCATTTCAGCATACTGCAGTGTGGCTTCTTGCATTCCCCTCTTCTTGCCATTTGCAGTATAAGGTACGAAGTTTAAACTCTGCGATTAATAGACTAACACAGACCAACTCCTTTATTTTCTGTACTCACAAACATTTAAGTTCACACAGTGCAAAGCTGCATCAGGCCAGTCTGTATTTATCTGACACAAAATAAGAGTTCTTTACCTGAGAGCTTTAGTTCATCAGATTTTTTTCTACCTAGGAAGACAAAAATGCCAGGACAGACAACCGTACAGGTCAAGGTGCAGACTTGCCATTTTGGTGAGAGCACATGAGCTGTTCCAGCCCTACCTTACGCCATGGGAAACCAGTAACTTGTTTGCTTTATTGTATTACATCAGAGTCAAGTACTTTTTTTTGTTTGTTCTTCTACCCTGGAAATACTTCATGCCTGCTCGAGTTTATTTTAGATTGCGAGATTTAACAGTGTAAGAATCGATCATTTTTCTTGATAAGCAGATAGCAGAAGAAACAGAAGACCCATTGCATCACAAGCTCCAAGCCCCAGCTAATTCATCCATACCCCCTTCAGGCCAGCAAGGTTTTTCCTCACCTCTGGGGCAGTTTCTCCTTAAACCCCGGGGGGACAGCTGGTGAAAAATCTTTCTTAAAAGGCTCAAGATGGCATAAGCAGGAAGGCTACCAGCTGCTTCACCCTCATTTACCTGAGCCACATACTTAATTCTCCACCTCTGGCAGCACATCAACTCACCCCTCAATACCTTCCTCATTTTCCCCTCTAATAATGGAGTTGAGCAAAACAAATGCATGGGCCAGGTAGTCCAGCCTAACCTTAGGTGAGGCTTAGCTACAGTGCCCAAGCACATTGACCAGGACTGCTCTGCTCCACAGGTTTCACCATAGGTAACTGTGCCCCCCAAGAGAAACCCACACTGATCTCTTCCCCAAAATGGTCAAGTGGTGAACAGGCGTTTGAGCCATGTGAACATTTCAGCCACCTGTGCAGATACTGTTGCCTTTAGAAGCCCCTTCAACACAACACCAAAAATCACAGTGTTTTGGGGTCTCTTGCTGGAGCATAGCTACTAAACTGGAATTAAGAGCACAATAAACCAACTCATTCAGAGCTCATTTCGAGGTGTTCCCTCCTCCTGTGCTCCAGCCTTCACTGCCTGACACCATCACCCGTCCCCAGGAGCGCTATACGTGCGGTGACTTATCCCCGAAGCAGCTCCCTGCACTCAAAAGTATGCCTGTAACAAGATGGCTGAGAGCACAAGCTCTGTACGCTCAGTGCTAAGAGACAGAGGCTCATCTTACTTGTCCCTCCATCCTCACATACAGACCTGCAGTTCCGACTTGAAGCATTTTCTATGCCACAGTTGCAGAAATTCAGAGCTGAAAAAGTATCTGCACTCACTGGGGTAACGCCCTCTCACAGTAATTACAGCAGCTTCATCAAGGATAGAATACAGGTTGTAAAACATCACCTAATGAACAAAACCGCTTTTGGACGCAGTCCTTATCCCAATTACCAAAACACTAAGTCCCAAGGCATACACTTCACGAGCAGTTCATTAAAAAAAAATAGAAGATGAACCTGTAACAGAGTTTAAAGTTACGCTCACGCAATGCAAATACACCAGCAGCAAAAAACCAGCCAAGGTTTAAATCCTTTAGCTATAGGATTTAAAGGAAGATTTAAAAGGGCAAGAATTCAGCTGTGCTACTAATAAATCAACAACACCTTTCATACACTTCTCATGATGCTTGTGAATATCCTATTTATCCTCTGCACTACAAGTACAGGAAACCATGAAACCTATCTGCAACACAACAGCTTTATTTAAAAAAAAAAAAAAAAAAAGAAAAGGAGACCAACCTTCCTAACAGGTGTCGAGGCAGCTAAAGGGCTAGTATTTCTCTTTGTTTCTGCAGCAGGCTGCACCTCGGGTGAGCTCACCGAGTGAGAGCTTAGTGAGGAATTGGTAAGTCCAGAGTCTCCTTCATGAGACGATTCCATGGTCTCGTTTTCCGACGTGACACTTCCATCCAGAGAAGCGACTTGGGGAGATTTTGCAGTCATAATATCCTCCAGGAGCACTACAGGCATCTTGCCCTCAAAGATGATGTCCTTCAGTTTGCTCTGGTTGACCATCGTGTCTTCGTTACTACACTCTGTTAACCTGGAACGTGACCGAATTCCATCTACCAAATCTTCATCTCTATTCGCTACAGTTTCACATGGTGCATCAGTCTCCATTAAATCACCTGTTTGGCTGCTCCGAGTGGAATCCAGGCAACTCAACTGGTTCATCTCTTTTCCTAACGTGCCATTAGTTTTAGCTATGGATGAAGACGCTTTTGAATCAAAATCAGTTTGGTCTACGTCATCACTTAGTCTATGGCTAGAGCCCTTTGTCAGGTCAATAATAATTATAGTTTCATCTGTGTTATCTTTTGTGTTTTTCTGTATAAAATGGTCTAACGGTCCCTTTCCGTTAACAAGTTTTGGAGCAAAATTCACATCTGAATCCAACTGGCAGTCATTCTCCACATTGTCCAGGGACGCACGTGATGCATCTATGGAGGAATCCTTACTCGGACCAAAACCACTCTGGGAGCTCTTAACTTTTTTAACTTCCGAATCTGCATCATATTTTTCCTTTGGTACAGGATTCAAGCGTTTGAACGGCAACCGAGCTGAAACAACAACATTTTGTTTACTTGGTTGCATCGTACAAGTCACTGGAGTAGGGGGAAGGGGGGGAATCGAACATCAAGATATTTTATTAGTTCTTAAGCGTGAGAATTGAAACGGATTAGCCAGTCAGGGCCAGTTTATTACCACAAAGCCAACACATCTCACAAAATCAGGTCTGACACCTTCTCAGTGCGCTGCAGCTGCGCTGGGTGACAGACACTCCCTCTGCGGCCTCACCTTGGACGAGCTTCCGCGGGGCAACAGCTGCTTTGTCTCTGCACTCCATGGCTGCGAGGGAAAAACACGACAAATTAAGCCGGTGACCAGGTCCCGTTGAGCTGCCGGCTCCTCCGCGCCCGCCCAGCGGCGGCAGCGCTTCCCGGGGCGGGGCGCAGGCACGGCCGGGC
>JAVJGI010000050.1:48719429-48745739 GCA_035590275.1 Ibycter americanus | reverse complement strand
GCATCCGTTAAACTTGGCTTCCCCCGCCCGCCCCCCCCCTCCTTTTAAGATTGCTTTCACAGCCATTGGGCTCTAATAGCAATGAGAACTCAGATTCTTGGAAGGCAAAGACAGAAAACAGAGGTGGAAAACTCCAGCTCTCTGTACCCTGCTCCATTTGCTCCCCTTCTCGATTCTAGTGTCAAACGGGGAAAGTGTTATCCGATGTTTGCAGCTGGGGGAATCTGGGACGCAGGAAGGATACGTGACTCAGGGCTGGGGGGGGGATTATGCGGCATTAGGAGCGCTGATTCCTCCTCGTCATCTCGCGCTGCGCAGTGATGCCTGCCCATCTGCCTTGGGGCTCTCTGTCTAAAATTGTCTGTTTATCTGTCTGTTTTCACAGGTTATGGGTGAACTGTTGAAAGTGGACGATGCCAAGGGGGATGGTTTCTGGATGCCGTGGAAGGAAATCCTTCCTCCCCCTTCTCCCTGCCAATACTTTCCTCCTGGGAAAGAGCAAAATAGGGATGAGATCAGGCAGGCTGGCTTGTAAAAGCTGATTCATTTCTTCAGCACATTTTTTTTTTCTTTCTTCCTTCTCTTCCCCCATCCCTACATATGCCAGTGCCTTTTGCCAGGGCTCACAGCCCCATCCAAGCCCCAGGTGGTAAAACCGGAGGGACGGCAGCCTGTGCTGGGAGCAGGGCAGCTCCTGCTGCCTGAGATTGCAGAAATACCAACGTAAAAAATCAAAACTGCGCGCTGCCTCAGCAGGCTCGGTGTCCCTCAGGGAGGGAATTTGTGTGCAGTGAGGTATGAGGGGTTACTGCAAGACCTGAGCCTGCTGCGGCCTGCATTGATGTTGTTGTCCCTTCTGGAGAAAGTGGTTTGCACTGTTCCCAAGCAGGATAACGAACTACCAATAAGACCAGAAATAAAATAAATCCGTAATCCAGAAGGTCTTGGGTTTATAATGCCAGCTGAACTCATTCACATGGAAACTCGGTGATGCATCTAGACACTGATGCTGTTTCATAAGACTCCCGCGTTGCAGAGGACCGCGCTTGTGGTCCTTTCCATCTTCTTAATTGCACTGATTAAATCATCAGCCGGAGCTGTGAGGTCAGGGGCCTGGAGCTGGAGCGTGTGGGAGGTTGCTCCTGTCAATGGGGGTGACTTTTCCTGCGGATCTGCTCCCTCCTGAGCTGTGTCCCCCCAGCACTGCCATGGCTGTGTCTCAGCCTTCCCCCGGGGAGCAGCTGAGGCTCCGTGCAGAGCTGAAGCGGATGGGGCAGGATCCGGGCTCACTGGGCTGGGAAAGCCCCGCAGCATCACATAGCTTCTCTTTTCATAAGCTGCTGTGTGACGTGACTTAGTGCAATATTCAGCCCCTCTTGGCCTTGGCCTGTGATTATAAAAGCGATAATTAATTTTTTTTTTTCCCCCCAATGTTTCCTTTTCCTCTTCCCCTCAGCTTCCCCCATCCCTTTGGTCCGCAATCCCGTGACTTTCAGGAACGGGTTCCTGTTGACGGGAAAGGGTCGTGTTTGGCCCGAGCTGGAGGGATAAACAAGCTGCTTTTGGGATCCTCTCCAGTGGCTGCGTGGTGTCGTTGCTGGATGTGGCTTTGCAGGTAGTGCCTGGGGGTGCTGGTGAGTCCTTCAACCTGCTGGAGCACAGGCAGGGGTGTCCCCATCGCGCTGGGGGTGTTCCCGGGGGACCTCATGGTCCCCCTGAGCTCCTGGACCTGCCCTGCTGCTCCTCTTGCAGCACATAAAGTCCATCAGGAGAGAGTCTGGGCTGCCCTTGCTTCCAAGAAAAGCCTTCTAGCCCATGGCATGTGTAATTAGCTTCGTTGCTGATGCCTTATTAATAGAACTAGTCTTTTTTTTCTTTTAAAGCCACTGGGAATTTTAGAATCTTCCTATCTCCTAATACCTGGCTATTAATGAAGTTCATGATACTGTCACTAATTAGATTGCTTTTCTGCTCAAAAAAAAAAAAAGGACAAGTTAAATGCATCTCCATAATGAAATTCTGTCTTTCAGACGGAAGATAAAATTTGCATGATTAAAGCTTTAAAGCGCTTTTTCTAATTGAGAAAGTGCTTCATAATTCATCCTAGAGCTTGAAAACCAGGCTGTATCTTCTCGTTGGCCCAGACTTTATTCATCAATGATAATTTATTAACCACGTTCTTGACCAAATATGTTTTGGCTTTACAGAACTAGCTATATTTAAACTTGATCTTGCCACCTCCGTGACATAAAAGGCAGAAAAATGGTGAACAATCATCTACGTACAAAGCAAATCCACTGCGTAAGAAGATGCGGTTCTTGCCAGAGTTCCACACCCCCCCCTCCAATTTTCTTGCTGTAAGCCCCGCGGTGGAGCATTTGGGAAATATCTTGTTTGTTGCTGCCGCGTGTCTGTGCACATGCTTTTGGGTGGACTTAGGGGGCACTGGGCAGGCACAAATCTGGAGTGCCAGATGTTGCTGTAGCTATTCTCATAGTAAAGCTCCTCCTGATTGTATTGGGTGAATTTTAAAAGACCAAGGGAGTCTGCACTTTTGTGCTTGTCAGGGGTAACATAATCTAAAGGTTATCTACCAGGATTTCTGCTGCACCTATTGCTCTGGCTGCAGGGCAGAAAGGCGATAGTGATGCATCGATAGCATTGTCTGCAGAGTAAAAGCAAACTGCAGAGCGTTGGGAGGGATTTGTTCACATTTAAACCAGTCTGAAATGAGTACTAGCCAGTGTTAAGGATGTGCAGCAAGAAAAAAATGGATTCAGCATCATCTTGCATGGGCTGGAAGCAGGACAGAGTACCTGGATGTGGGGAAGGCCCTGTGCAGAGCTCTTGGAGGAACTGGTGCAGGAGTTTGACCTGGTCCAACACCCATTGCCAGATCGCTCCTGGCAGTCTGTTCACTTGTTCCCACTCTCCTTTTCCTTAGGATGCTGTGCTCTGGTCTGATAGCTGCTAAGCTTTTCCTAGCATTCAAATTAACAAGGAAAACGTGTGTTTATAGTGTTCTCAATTATTTCTTTCCCTCTTTGATGTTTGTATATGCTGAGATATCGCTAGGTCTGTTCTGGAGTTTTTGCTTGGCTGATGCTGTCCTCGTTAAGCCAGGAAGAGGGGGTTTTGCCTTCCCTTTGATGGAGTTGAGCTGCTGCCTGAGCTCAGCACCTTTTTTGATCTCCCTTCTGTCTGTAAACCTGCCTGGGAACTCACCTTGACTCTTCCCTGAACTCATTAGCACTGTCTGCCACCCAACACTGAATGCAGCCATGACTAAACTGTTTAGGTGATTGCTCTACATGCCCCATCAGTCTGGCTTGCTCTCATCACGCTGCACATCCAGAGGTGGTTCTGCCTCCTTCCCAGTTCCTTGGTAGTCCCTGGGCTCTGTTGTTGTCCAAGAGTTTTCTCTGGGTGATGCCAGTTAGTGTCATGTACCCTGGGGAGGTGTTTTTTCATCTGTCTGGGTTTGCATGGAGAGCAGAAATCCCATCTGCTGCTTTTTTGCAAGCTGTCCAGTGGCCATGGTGTTTTCCGCAGGGATGTGCAGGTATTGTAAGCCCTCCTGTTCCTTTTTTTTTTTTTTTCTCTCTTTTGTGAAATCCCTAGGAGCAGCGTGCAGGCAGGCAGTTGGGGCTGATCTTCTGTACGCTGACCAAAGGACAGGACTGCTGGGTGCTCTGCCTCGGTTTGTCATTGAAGCTCTGCAGAAGAGGAAACCAAGGTTCGCAATTACTAGGAGGCACTTCTAGTGCTTTGTGCTTTTATATCTCATGTAACGAGCAGTTCCAAGTCTCAAATGCGAGGAGCTGCTCGTCTTTTTCCCCTGGGCCCGCAAAGGTCGGGTGGAGTTGCTGAGGAATGATGGCTCAGCAGCTTTGTAAAAGTCAGGCTGTGATTCACTGAGGCTCTTCTGAGATAGGACGTAGGGAGGCTGGGCAGGAAATCTGGATGCAAGGCAAATATTCCACGTTTCCCCTCGGTTTAGTGGGCTTCCTCTGAATTGCTGTAGTCACTGCAAGTGGGTGAGGAGAAAGGCATTGCTGGGGGAGGGAGGAGAGCTGCTGCTTTCTTCCTTACGTGTTTTTGTTTTCCCTGTTAACTTGACCCAATTATTTTTTTTTCCAGCTGAATAGAAATTATGTCTCATTTGGTACAGAGCATGCGAGAAGTGACTAATAATAGGAGAAAATATTTATAATGCAAATGGCTGTTGCTGAGTTTTGGGAGGTGCCCCCTTCCCTGTAGCAAGAACGTTTCAAGGGTCTCCCCGCAGTGAGAGCTGCATGTTGAAACCTTTCTCCTCTGGGGTGAGTCTGTTTTTAAGGCAGCGTTGTGCCCTTCCAGCAGGCTGGCCCATCCCTGCCTCCCTGTTAGCTGGGGCAAGCTGAGCTTCTGCTCGGGGAGGAAGGAGGCACCGTCTTTCTCCTCCTGGAGGAGTTCGCTTGGAGAGCACCAAGACGAGCACATAGCCTCGTAAACAGGGATCGCAACCAGGATTTTAAATACTGTCGTGCTACAGACAAGGAAAGGATGAATCCCCTGAGCAGGCAGGGAGCGGCTGCATTGCAGTGCATACGTATGCCCTTCTCTGGCCTGAGCTCTGCGAGTGTGACCCGCTGGCTGCTGCTTAAGTTACTTTTTTTTTTTTAATTCATGCTGTCCTCATTCCTCTGAGCCCATCTGCTGGATGGAGATGAGTCATTTGATAGTGCTTTGAGTAGGTGATTTGACAGGTGGCTCCCTAGAAAGCTGTCTTTGCATGTAGCAGCTCTTTCTTTGCTATTTCTATATGATAAGATTACAACCTGAGGTCGCTTTGAAGGCTTTCTGCCTTGTCGGAAGGGAAGGGAAGGAGCTCTTCATTGTTCTGGGCTGACCTTCCTGCTCAAAATCAAGGCAATTCCTCCGGCACTGGGTGGAGAGAGGCCAGATCCCCATCTCAGATGGTGAGGGGGTGGAGAGCTCGGTTTGTTTCTAGACACGTTTTCCCGGTGCACGTGTCTGGAGGCAGCAGAGCACCTCTATGTGCCTTTGCACAAGCACATCGCCGGTGCTTGGGTGGCGAGTCTCAGATAGGACTGGCCCTCTTCATGAAAAATAAGGGAAAGAAAGTTCAGGAGAAGACTGAGAGTTGGCTAACAGAGTAAAAATGCTCCTGTGAGCTATTTGACGGGCATATTGCAGATTAGATGACTTTGATGGCCAGTGGAACTGTCAGGTGCCCCAAGACAGGTTAGATCAATGGCAGGGCTGACGTTAGGAGCCAGCAGCAACGTCTTGCTCAGGAGAGCGAGAGCTTCAGCTGCTGTTCCTCCTTCTTTGGCTTGCCCCGCAGCCCAACCGGGATGTGAGAAGTGGTGAGACAGTGTCTGCCGAGTCACATCCACCTTCTGTTTTTAGCTCTGCTGATAACCTGCCCTTGACAGTAGGCAAATCACTTCCTCTCACGTTCTTTCCTCTTCTAGCACTTGTTGGTCTTTTCTCCTTAGAGTGGCAGCTTTTGGGGTGAGAAAGTCCAGTTGGTGCAACAGTGCTTAGCCTCACGAGGACCGTGGAGCTGCTGGGTGCTTCCAATCCTGCAGCTGTTCAGAGCATGAGGATCTGCTAGGGAACGTGCCTTCCTCTTCATTACAAGTCTACTGGTAATTGTTCATTCCCTGTTCCGCACAATGAACACTTTGATCTGTTTTCTTCTCCTTAAAGTAGGTCAGAAGTTGCTCAGATTAGTGTGCGCTTTGCTGTGGGCGTGCCGATCTCTCCTTAAACTGGGGTGTCCGCTGCCTCTCAGCAGCGCCCTTCCTTAAGAAAGGATGCCTTCCATTTTTAATTAAAAAAAAACAACAAACCCAAAACATAAAAGCTTCTACGGAGGCAGAATACAGTCAGACCTACAAAGCTAGCGTGAACAGACAGAACTGCAGGCTGGCTGGGGAGAAGAGGGATGTGCGCAGTGTTAAAGGTCTCAGTGGGTTTTCATCAGTCGCTGCTGCTCCACGGGAGTCTCGTTGTCTCGTCCCAGTTCCCAGCCCTGTGTGCTCGCTGCCTTTGTGGCTGGGAGCCAGAGATGTACCCGCGACGGTGAGGCCTCGACACAACTTACGCGTGCTCTGGATCCCAACTGGTATCTGCTGTTGGACCAGCACCTTCTAGTCTTGCCTCTTTTCCAAGGATTATGCCAGGAAGGTGACAATTAACTTTTAATGAGACACTTTGGCACAGACAGGCAGCACATCACAGCTCAGACATCTGCAAGGGATTGCCATTGGCCTTGAGACACCTCCCAGTACAAGCTGGTTCTGCAAGGAGCCTCTGCGGTGGCAGACATGTGTGGGGTGCTCGGGGGGGACCCCCGGGTGTTTTCCAGGAGCTGCAGCTGGACTGTGGCACTGCTGAGCTCCTGCCTCTCCCGGGCACGCTGTTTGAAATGGAGTGTGTTTCGAGGAGGCTCTTTTGGGGCTCTGCAGCCCTGCCATTGCCAAGCCCTGCTGGCTGCAGCCGAGTGACTAAACCCATTCACTGCCCAGCTATTTTAAAGCTTAAATACACATGCAGTGACAGAGTAAATTGTCACATTGGATCCGTGGAGCTGCAACCGCCCAGCTGCCTCTTGGACTGTGATGATGAAGCTACCGGTGAAGATGACCAAACACCACACTTGATGCCAGGGAGTCACGCCTTGCTGAGCTGGAGCAGTGGCGATGACTTTATGTAGGTTTTACAGAGCATCCCACAGATCTGTGCTGCAGGGCACAACTGAAACTGGGCACTAGCAATCCCGGTTAGCCCTGGTTTTCCTTCACTGCTGCTTCTTCATGTCTCTGCCAGGTTGTTGTGTTGCACTCAAGCCCTCTTCATCTGGGGTTCAAAACATTTACAGCATTTTTAATTATTTTGTGGGCTGGCTTTTTCCACTGGACTTGCTCTTTCCTGGTGAAGGGAGCCAGGGTGGAGCTGCTTGTGTGTTTGCTTGTCTGTGGGGTTTTTTATTTATCTGTTAAAGAGAACTTTCTGTTGAGAGGCAGAGGGTGGCGGGGAGGAAGAGGAAGGCTTTGATACAGCAGCATCTGGAGGGATAAGGTTTTCATTCTACTGCGGGCAACTGTTTTGAATGTGAGGATGGCATATGTTTGATATGTTATAAATAGGGCTGACTGTTTGCTATGGAAAAAGAAAGCAAGTTTAAAAAAAAATAGGTTTTGTGTTTCTCTTGGTGTGTTTTGCTTGTCTGAGGCTGAGTGAGGGAGCAATAATTTCCCATTTTGAAGTATCTAAAGGCTAAAGAGCAGAACATCGAAATCTGGTATGTAAAGTCGCGTGGAAAAGCTGCTTATTAGCAGAAAATGGCACCAACTTATGGCTCCCACATCCGTGGGCTGGGCAGACAAGGACTTTCAGGGTGATGTGTGATGCAGACCCGCTCTCCTCTGGGTGTTGAGGGGCCTTGCAGGTGCTCCTCGACTGGGGGAAGTTTGGCTGATGGCATCTTCCCTCTCAGTTTGTCATGAATTTTGCTGCTGATGCTGTACAAAAGCCTTTTTCTTCTGTGCTGCGTCTTTCACACCTCTGCCAACAGCACCCCCTGGGAGCGATGCAGCCAGGCTGCGGTGCAGAACAGCCCATGCCATTGCTCTGAGCTGGGGCTTCCCATCCCTTCTCGAGGAATAGCCTCGTCTACTGCTCACAAAACCTCTCCCCAGTCTTCTGCACTACTAAATTTATCCAGGCACATACTGGCCAAAGACACCTGCTGCGTGGCGAAATGTGCTGGGCATGGCCTTGTGCTCCTGGCAGGAATGTTAATGGGGGTGATGCTGCATCCAGCAATGAGAGAAATGCGGTTTTGGGGTGGGAGTGGGTGTTTCGGGTTCCTTCTCCAGGCCTTTGGGATCTGTCTGGCTGTCAGTGATGGCGTGGGCAGACTCATAAGACTGATTGATACCTGTCTGTCCGATCCATGTGGTCCATGTAAGGATGGCCAGTGCAGTAAAGCAAGGGGTGGACACTCAGATTTCTTGATCTGCTGCACGTTGTCCCAGAGCTGAGTGGATGAGATGAAGGAATGGTGGATTTTGAGGCGCGGTGCATGGATTTTGTGTAGTCAGTTGGGAGCGGCTGCGCAGCCCTCCCTTGTTTCTCTCCCACTCCCAGCTGTAAAAGAGAAGCCCTCTTCATCACGCCTTTCTTCCCTCTCTGTGTACACATACCATTCCTGCCTCTCCCCGTAGCCAACCTCCTGCTGCAGTAGTTAGTTTAAACAATAGGTCTTTCATTTCTGAAAATCTTCCACCACGCGCAGCCCTCCGGTGGGTTTTGAACAGCGAGGGGAAGTCGGGATTGTTCACGTTCCCACGCCCCTGGGAAGGAAGCCGATGGAAGCCCCCGTGAGCTGATGCTCTTTAAAATGAAGCTGCAGAAACTGCAAGGAGTGGTTGGGAGCGACCCTTTGGTGGCGAGAAGTGGCTGTATCTCATTCCTCTGGATTAGCTCTCCTGCAGATGAAGCAGGCTGGATACTGTGCTCTACGTGATGCTTGCTGGGTGGGAGCTGCTGCACCCCAGCACGGCGCAGGAGCCCTGCACCAGCCTTAAATTAAATGCACCTCCCTACTCTGATCTCAGGTCGGAGCTATCTAGGGCATATTTTAACTGCCAGTATCCTTTTAATTAAACATGGATGGGAAGTGAGGGATTGATTCCCAGCTTCTCTGTTGGAGTTTGCTTGCACTGCCTGCTTCAGCCCTCTTCCCCCGCCCTGCAGCGTGGTTTGGTTGTGATGCCAGGTAAACAGCCATCCCATTTTGAAGCAGTGACGCCGAACTATATTGCTTTGTGCTAATATTTGCTCTAGGAAGCATTTGGCTTCGGCTGCTGCGGCGGTATGGCTGAGGGCTTCTGCCCAGTCGCTGCACCCTGCCCCTCTCTCTGAGCCGTGGCAGGGCTTGCTTCTGGTTTAACCTTTTAGTATGTGTCCCATCCTGGCAGGGCTGGGAGATTAAAGAAACCGGAGACTACAGACTTGTTCTCATCTTTCACACTGAGCCAGCTGATGCGCTTCAGCACAAGGCTGCAAGAGAGTATTTGGGCCACTGAATTTGATTAGCGATTTGCATGTCTTGCCTTGCACCGTCCCTTCCCTGGCTTCACATCTGTCTTAGTTGCAATGTTCACAGGAGGTTAGGTCCCCGACCAGGGGAAGATGGATATATCCCAAGTCTTTTCTTGGCTGCTCAAGAAGTAAAAATGCAGAAAATTTTCACCACATCCTCGAAAAAGCCCCCGAGCTGCTCCCCGGAGGAAGCTGTGCTGGGATGTGCACTGACAGCATTTCACCGACCATCTTACAGTTCACTTAAGCCAAGCCGCATGCTACGAGCAACGTGTGGATGCTTCCTTCCTCTCCCGTCCGGCAAGCAAGGGGCGAGCTTCCTCGTGAACTTCATGCTCCCCTGAGAAAGGCAGCCGCCTACTTGCCAACCTTCGCAGGCTCTTTGCAGGCAGCACGATGAGATGCACGATGCGGCGCTTGGAAACTTGGCTCCCAGTCGCGTCGTGAAGCTCTAGGTTAAACAAGGAGCCGGCGAGGGCTTCTCCTGGCTCGTGTCTCGGCTAGCGCCATGGGGGAATCTGCATTAGTTTGTCTTCCTGACTGACAGATTTGGGAGTGTGGGGATAGGGATGGAGCTGCTGCGGATGGCACACGATCCCTCCTTCTTTCCTCCCGTGATGAAGCCTCCCAGTTTAATCAGAGCCAGCAGGGAGAGAACCTCAATCTTATTATTCCTTCGCAGCAGGGCACCAGTAGCATTTCTTGGACGTCAAAAGGAGGATTAAATTAGTCTGCAAGTGAGGGGTTTTTTACCTCCTTCACATCTCTGGGCGGGTGTTAAGCCTCCCAGATCACTGTGGTGATCAATGCCTTAGACATGGCATGCAGTCCCTGATTACAGCCCAGCTCCCTGCCAGAAGGGTTATTTGCAGCTTTCTGGGCTGCAAATCTGTGGGTGGCTGTGTGGAGAAGAGCGGGAATGGAATTGCTTGGGATAATTGCACCCTTCCCAGGTGTATTAACAAATAAAGGAGATTTCCGGAGGCGCAACCTTTGCGAAAGCGATCCATGCCCCTTTCTGCCTGTGGAGGCTGCGGGACTTTTGGCAGGGGACAGGTGATGGCAGCTGGGAGCGAGCTTTGCTCTGCTGAGCTTGCCCTGGCAGGCAGAGCAACTGCTTGGTGGAGATTTTTTTTCTAGACTCAGTGTGTCTAGAGAGGAACGTGTGCCTCCCCAGCTCGGAGCTGGCTTGCTGGGGGTGTGCTGGCACCCGAAGCGCAGAGCAGGCATCCAAAAAAAGCAAAAAATCATGCTCGGATCGGTTGCCTGCCTGCAGGCAGCTGGGGGGTGATGATATCCCTTGGAGCCTCTTGGTGTGCTAGCCAGGCACGGCATGGCAGGGGGCAGGGCTGGGACATCCTGGCATGCTCTTGCTGGGTCCTGTAGACCTGTGAAGCCCGTATCTGAGGGTTAAGCAGGAGAATGAAATCCAGAGCTGAGCTGGGCCAGCCAGGAGAGCAGCAACCCTTTCCTTTCCCGCAGTGTCTAAATGTCACGGGTGAGCTACAGCAGTCCCTCTTTGTTGGGCATCTCGGGTCCTCTGCTGAACCGTGCTTCCTCCCAAAGAGGAAAAAGCAGTTTCCCTTGGTGCAGCGAGGCTCCGAGAGGCTTGTGCCTCGTTTGTCAGCCTCGTTGAACCCTTGTTTTGGCCCTGCAGTGACTGACCTTGCACGGCTCTGTGCCGAGCGGTTGGTTGGAAGAGCTCTCCGTGCTCCCCAGCCTCTCCTCCACGATGTCCGCGCTGCTCGGCAGTGTTGAGCAGTTGCTGATGTCTCCCCACCAAGACGCAAGAAGCTTATCAGCTGTGGCTGTGCTCTGAGCAGTGGTGTTTGTGCTCAGCAGCAAAGCTGGGCACTTGGTGTACCGTATTTTTTTTTCCTCCTCCCTATTTTGGAGTCTGGAAATGGGATTTTGCTGAAACGCTGAAGATCTTGTTGTTCTTTGTAATAACAAGCATTTCTTCTGCATGCCCTGCCTGGTAGCTTCATTTTTGGGGGCTGAGTGCTGCGTGGTCGGTGCTGGCGCAGTGTCTCCAAGTGCTTTTCCTAAAGAGTTCTCCCCCCATCTTCCTCACTTCCTCAAAAAAAAATAAGGAACTGTTTTGAATCCCCATGGGAGCAGGAGGGTTCCAGAGGAAGAAAGACTTGATAAAATCAAGTATTTGATGTTGGAGTAAACAAACCTGTATTGTTCGTCCAGAACTGGAGTTTTGACTACAAACGTGAAATCCTGGCGATGCCCTGCTGTCGGCATCAAGCGCTTGGGAGTCAGCGCCTGTTTCCTAGACCGCTTTTGATGTCTGTATAGGTAATTTGCTGTCTGTTTGGGGCAGTTTGGGGCAAGATAACAACTAATTTTGGCCAATCCATATGTCCTGCATCCCCAGACACTGTCACTTGCCTTGCCACATAGGCATGGAGCTGGGAAGGAAGCGTTCCTCTCCATTCGGGCGGCAGGGAAGGACACTTTTAGGCAGATTTAATAAGGCACTTATTATCTTTCGGCTCTGGCAGTTGAATGGTGAGGTTTAGGGAGCAGGGGTCTTTTCTTAGACCTAGTGATATGTAGAAGGAAGTTGATAAGCCCTTCGCACAAATAGCCAAAAGCATCCCTGTCTTTACAGTTTGTCAAACATCTCACCTTTTCACTGGTTTTAGAACAGGTGTCAGAGATGCTTTGATAAATGGATTTGAAAACTTTTCCGTAGCTTTTGCAGATCTCTTTATCCTCCGCTTACAAAGAATTCAAAACCCCCGTGCCCCAGATCCTGAGCTCCTCCAGCATTTCCCCTAAGAGTGATGATTTAGGGCTTTGAGAAGTCTCTGCTCTCTCTCAGCTGTTCCTGTGCTGGCTGCTGTGAGCAGAGCGTGTTCGTTCCCTGTTTACTTGCATTTTGCCATGTGTGAAACTGAAGCCTTGGCTCAAAATGGAGTCGAGAGACAATTCTGCTGCTTGCTTTTTCCAGCAAGCGTTGGAGTTGGAGCCGTGTGGTGTGATTTAAGGAGCTGTGTAGCTTCTGTTGGGTGAGGAATATCCTGGCTGAGCCAAGCTTTGGGGAGGGTAGGAGATGCTTGGATTTTCAGTGGGCAGCGTTAGCAAAGAGCCACCTCTTTCTGATGTGCTTTGGGCTGTTCCTGTCACCTCCTTTCTCCTGCAGATGCTGTCTGGACCACCCCTCTTCCCTTTCTGTCCCAGGGACTTACTCTATGAGGTATAAAGAGCTTTAAGCAGTTATTTCCATGCCTGATTCCTATTCCCCTGTTCTTTTTCTGCAGCTGGTCAGCGAGAAGGTTGGAGGGGCTGAAGGGACCAAGCTAGACGATGACTTCAAGGAAATGGAAAAGGTGAGTAAGGAACAAGAAAAATCTAAAACTGCCCATACAGTGCCTCTGTGACCTTGCCAAACCCTGAGCTAGGCTTCACTGCTGCTGGGTCATCTTGTCTTTCCTACAGAAAGTGGACCTGACCAGCAAGGCAGTTACAGAAGTATTGACCAGAACAATAGAGTACCTCCAGCCGAACCCGGGTGAGTGCCTGAACCTCCCCTGTCCCCTTCCCTCTGCCCCCCAGTTTTCCAAGGAAAAGAGGCAGAGGGGACAGATGTCAGAGAGAACCTTGGTGGCCCTGAGATATTGGTTACCAGCCCACTTTCGAGACCAGGAGACTCAGGTGAAGACTCAGATACCCTCTTGCCCTGTGCCGTGTTCCTGGGCTGTACGACACTGCTGTTGCTGTTGAACAGTGAAAGAACAGACACATCTTCTGCCTTGGACCTAGAGAGGCCCTGAAGGAGACCCATTTTTCTCGGGATATCTGGAAAAAGTGGTGTCTCTGGGCTGGGAAAGGGTGGCTGGCTTTGTAGGCATCACCTCTGAAGCCTTCTGTCCTGCGTGCTTCCAACCAGCTTGTTCAGAGAGCACTTCAGGGACTATGGGAGGGCTGGGGAAACTCCTTTGGCCTTCACTGGCGGGCTGTGGGGAACTATTTTTGCTTGCTGTCTTGGAAAAGAAACTTCTCTTTTTGTAGCGAATGATATTTCTGGTAGATGAAGACAATAGGGCTTCTTGGCTTTGGGTGTAGCTTGAAGGAAAAAAAAGTTGGCAGTGGCCAGCTGCTGCTGGCCAGTCCAAGTAATTGCAAACACGGCTGTGGCTGTTTCTGTGCCAGCTTCCAGAGCCAAGCTAACCATGCTCAACACGATGTCGAAGATCCGCGGGCAGGTGAAGAACCCCGGCTACCCGCAGTCAGAAGGGCTGCTGGGGGAGAGCATGATCCGGTACGGCAAGGAGCTGGGTGAGGACTCCAACTTCGGTGAGTGTCCTGCCAGGCCAGCTCCCCCTAGGAGCGTGCAGATGAGGTGGCAAAGGCTGCTGCCAAATTTCCAAGCTGTTATTCTAAATTCTGGAAGGGCTGTGTGACCCTTCACGTCACCTAATGGTACGGAGGGCTCTTAAAAGAGGTTTGAAGACTTCCACCCAGGGCAGCAGGGAAGGGGCGAGCAGAGCCCAAGTGTCCAATCCGTGGCATTATGTGCAAAACCACCTCTTAATACTTTCTTGTTGAACACTGAAATAAATTTGCATGTAGGAAAAAATGCTTCCTTGCTTCCAAATTGAACAACGGTGATGTGGAAAGTAGATTGAGCGAGATTTGGAGTTTTATGGTGCAATTTCCAGCTAGAGCTCTGCTATAGGGAGGCTGTAGCCAAGAAATCTTTTTGCGTGGCCATTTCTCATAACCACGTGTGACTTGCAGGGAGGAGCGGGGTGAAGCCCTTCAGTGACATCAATTTTAATCCACTGAAACATCAGCCTGCCAATGTGACAGACCTGGTACAGTGCACAGCTGTCTGATGGCTTCCAGCACAGGGAGGAGCCGCCTTGCCTCAGGAAAATTAAAAAGCTCTGGCCACTTCGTAGCAGTGACGAAGGATTCTCGAGAGTGCCTCTGGCCAGCTCAGAGCCCTGCATATCTCTCTTGGCTTGTAGGAACTGCAGTTGTTACAGAGAGCAAGGGGGAAGGAAGTTTTTAGAACACACCAAACCTGATTTCCTTTAATAGCCTCTCTTAAAAGGAACACTTAACTTGATAAATTTCTGTGCTAGTACTGCATCCCTCCCTAGGACAGGTTATCTAGAGTTATCACAATTGAAATAACTCTTCTTTTATATTTATTTTTCCAGCTGGACAGTAGAGTGATGTTTTCACTTTACCCTCTTATTTCACTGGCGTATTCCCCTGTGCTGATGTAGTGCTGAAATGGTTGGTTTGCCAGAGCTGCACAGGAATAATTTAATCTATAAATGGTTTCCAGTGGAATAAAAAGCCAAGACGAAATATGCTTTGCTGCAAGTCCATCTGGCTTAACTGTCATTGTGGTAGGAGCCTTAGAAAAGCATGAAACTAAATAGGTTTCAATAAGCAACTTTGAGCTCTCTAATTGAGAGCGGAGGAGAAGGGATGAGGTTGGCCAGGTAGAGGTTAGTGTCTAAAAGGAATAAAAGGCTGCGGGTTTGCTGCCAGCATCTGGGGAAACCTGAAAAGTTGGTCAGAGCACTCTGGGCTGAAAATTTTCTGAACAAAAGGATAGCCAGGCTGGATCAGACTGAATGCGCCTCTGCCCTGGGCTTCTCTTGCCAGCAGTGGCCAAGGAGCAAAGCAAGGTTAAAGCACTGCATGGCCAATTAGCAGTTCAGTGACTCCCTGAGCTAACATGGAGCTTAAAAATACTGCTTTTAAAAATATTTTTACCTTTTCCTTCTTCTAGTTCGTAGAGATTGTTCCTGTTTTTCAGAGGAAAAAAATGAAGCGTGTTAGTGAAGTGTCTTGTGTGGAGTCAGTACCACCAGGCAATTGCCTGCTCTCACACTGGGCACCGCTCACTCCGTGCCAGGCTCGGAGATTTGCTCCAGATAGAGAAATATGGGGGCGTTGGACGGGGGATGGAGCTTGCACTCGCTGGGTGTCTTGGCAGAATGGCCCTGCATGCAGCCGCCACAGACTTCAGCTCTGTTTAACTGGCTGGCCCCTTCTCCCTTCTCCTTTTCTCTTCCCTTCCTTTTCTCACTCGAAGGCGATGCGCTTCTTGATGCTGGTGAATCTATGAAGCGGTTGGCTGAAGTGAAGGACTCGCTGGATATTGAAGTCAAACAAAATTTTATTGATCCCCTCCAGAACCTGTGTGACAAAGACCTGAAAGAGATCCAGGTAAACACCTCAGTGTTTTTCTCTCCTCCTCATCTCTTTCGTTTCTGGCCTCTTCTGGCTGTTAGTGCATGTAACTGCTTGCTTTGTCGTGGTGGGAACCAAGGACTCACCTAAGTATCAGGTCTGTTCCCCTGCCCTGTGTGTGCCTTCTCTCTCCAGAGTCACTAGTATATCCTCCCTGCTCAGCACCGCTGCTGCTGCTGCTCCTGAGCAGCTCGTAAGGCTGGACGCAGGTTTCGGTGGTTCTTTATTTGCCATGTTTTAAGGATGCTGTGGGAGTACGTCCCAACGTGCCTTCTGGCCTTGCTGGATTTTGTTCTCTGTGCTGTGAGCTCCCAGCCCTGTTACATTTGGGCTGCCTGGCATTAAACTTTACAGCTGTTGGCTCCGTTCTGGTAGTAGCCTGGGTTTTATAACTTTCAAGCTGTGAGCAAGCTTCCTTCTAGGTCTCTTATGCAGCATCTCAGGAAGGCCCTTCGGTGTCTCGCTGGGGAGACGTGGAGCTTGGCAGCTCCTGTGTGCTGTCGCAGGGACAAGGCTGTGCAAAGCAGGGCCAGGCTTTGCAATAGGATCCATCCCAAGCTGTAATTCCCAAGGCAGCACTCTAGAGTGAGTTTTCCTTACAGTGGTGCCCCAGATAAAATAACCACCAACTACTGTTAAGTACTACAGTACTTATCTGTACTCCAGTTCTGCAGGCTGCCATAGGGCTAATTTAAGTAGCTCCGTCCTAAGCAGTCGGGGGATGCAGTGTGCAGAACCTACATCCCAGTTCCTGATCTCCAGAGATCCCCATTGCTCCTGGGCACCTGAAAGTAGCGGGCCAGCTCTTCATCTTGCCGAAAGGCTTGTGTAGGGGAACAGACCCAGGCTGCTTCCTGCAGTGTTTTTCTCCAGCTCTCAGCTGGAAGGGGGTGAAGTCATATCACCATGCCAATTTGCTGAGGGTTGTTTCTTAGTAATAAGCCTCCGCAGCAGTAGTCCTCTGCCAAACTGAGTCCGGATGGTCCACTCCTCCCTGTCGCCTTGCAGCGGCCCTGCCGTGCAGCTCTCCATCACATCCTGGAGCCTCTCCGGAGCCTGAACAAAGGTGGGAGCCACAGAAGCGTGTGCTCCGAGATCAGGTTTCTGAAGCAAATGAACTTGGCCCGTAACTAGAGCTGCCTTCCCAGCGGGAGAGCTTGGCTGCTGCCAGTCTCTGGCTTTTCCTTCTTTTCCTTTACTGTTCATGACCATCCTCTTCTCAGCACCATCTCAAGAAGCTGGAAGGCAGACGCTTGGACTTTGACTACAAGAAGAAACGACAGGGCAAAATCCCTGATGAGGAACTTCGACAGGCCATGGAGAAATTTGAAGAGTCCAAGGAAGTAGCAGAGACCAGTATGCACAACCTCCTAGAAACTGATGTGAGTGCATGGGGCTCCTCTGCCCCGGGCTGCGAGCTGCCGGGTGGGTTGCATGTTCCTGTGTACACGAGGGTGGGATCTCTCGAGGGACGCAGAAGTTAGACACTAATTTCCACTCTTGTTCTTGCAAGTGTGGTTTTGCTCTCTGAAAACCCAGATCTGAACGCCCAGCATGTGGCTTGGCAGGCCTCTTATCCTTTCTGTAGTCCTTCTTTCCTGATCCAGCCCTTGCCCAGAGGAGAGGCTGTGGCTTGTACCAGATGGGTCTCTTCTCTGTGTGTTGGTGGGAGAGAGTTAGGGCAGGTAACGCAGCTTCCTTGGGGAGGATTTGAACAGCTAGCAAAGCTCAGAGAGCGGTAGGAGGTGCGCTCTGTCCTGCTGAGTCTCGGCCAGTGCCTGACCTCTGGTGTCTGAAATCCCAAGCCTTCTCCTCATCTCCCCAGGGAAGTTGCCCTTCGTACACATTCCCCGCTATGGTCTCAGCCCCCATGCGCAATGCAGGAGTCTCCTGTCAGCTGGGGAGAGCCATTCATCCCACCTTGGTGTGATTCTCGCAGATCGAGCAGGTGAGCCAGCTCTCAGCCTTGGTGGACGCCCAGCTGGACTACCACAGGCAGGCAGTGCAGATCCTGGATGAGCTTGCAGAAAAACTCAAACGCAGGTGAGTCCCAGGGTGCTGTAGGCACTCTCAGTTTTCACAGCCACAAGCTCTCCCTGTGATGCTTGTCTGTAAATACCTGACTCTCCCTCTAAATCAGTCCTCTGGTGGTAAAGCTGCTTCTTGCAATCACTAGAGCTTCAATCCAGACCTCCTGTGGGCTGGGGGGAGTGATGCCAGCTGCACAACATGCTTTCAGCGATGGGCACATTCTGACATTTGAAACAAAACCTCTGTGCTTGTGCCACGGGCAGCTTGTCTCTGCTGGGCTGTGCCCTGCCTGAATCAAGGGGTGCTGCTCCCAGGGCGGCTGGAGTTGAATTCGGCAGGGCTGAAGAAGGGTGAGATCCCCTTCATGCCAGGGCTCACAGCTCCTGGCACTGGGGGTGCTGAGCGTGGGAGTGCCCCGCACGAAGTGCCTCGTGGCCAGACCCAGGACTGAGTCAGAAGTTGCATTGTGCTGTTGGAGCAGATGGCTCAGCTGTCACCCTGTGTCACCTGGAACTGCCTAGCCTAGTGTCTCTGTGCCATGAGCTCCAGCTGTGGTTAGGGAGCGTACCGGGGCAGTGGCCATGGTCGTGGCCCAGAAGGGCCCCTGTCCAGGGCTCCCAGTTGCTCTGAAGACCAGAAGGTGAATGCAACGTGGTGGGGATGACGTGGTGGCCGCAGGCCAGTGGAAGAACACCTACATCACCTGCTTAAAGGCAGGCATCTGTGAGGTCCCCACCAGAACCCCTGTTTTCCAGCAAGCCCTACTCTCCCTTCTCTCTACATGGTGGTCTCCTGGCAGATCCTGCCACCTGTGCTCTGGAGTTTTGAGCCACATGAGCTGGTGAAAGGCAGACAGGCGTCTGGCACACCGGAGCAGGGAGAGCCAGAGAGCTGCCTGGTCTTGCTCCTCTCCCTGCCCCTCCTCGAGTGCCTGACCTCTGCAGCAGCCGTGGGGAACGTGTGGTTGCTGCCGAGGTGCCAAGAAACACAGGGGTGCTGTTGAAATACCGAGTGAGCTGTTTCATGCGACTGCTGTGACTTGCACAGTCGTTCTTCCTGCTGCTCTGTCTCACCTGAGCAAGCATCTTCCCAAACCCTGGCCAGGGAAGGAGAGATGGCTTCGTTGCATCTGGGGCTTCCCTGCGGAGCCAGGGACGTGCCTTTGTCAACCTGGCGCAGGGTGGCTTGGACAGAGCCAGGGCAGCCTCACCGCTTCTTGGGGCGATCTGGCAATGCTGCACTGCTGTTCTTTCCTTGTAGAAGAAACTGCTGAGTGGATGCTGTGTCTGGTTTGAATTAAGAAGAACTGGGAGGATCCTGCCAAGTGTGAGCTTTCGAACTGCAGCACGGGTGTCCTCTGCTGGCCTGAATTGCCTGAGATGCCTCCTTAGCGAAGCCTGAGGCATGTGGCCCTCTCCAAGGGCAAGGTCCCAAACCCTGGGCAAGATCCATCTTCAAAACACCCCAGTGCAGTGTGTTGTGCAGATTCTTGTCAACAAACCAATTTGCAACTTTGCATGGCCACTGAGGAGGATACATATCATGTTGATCTCATCACATTCTGTTTCATATTTCACTTTGTCCACATTTCTATTCCTTCTTCCAGAATGAGGGAGGCCTCCTCACGTCCCAAGCGGGAATACAAGCCCAAACCCAGGGAGACGTATGACTTTGGAGACACTGACCAGTCTAACGGGGGCTTCTCTTGCAATCCTACCCCCAAAGTCTCAGGTAAAGTTGTCCCCTGCATGTGCACACGGGTGCCTCTGGAGCAGCCTCCTGGGGCTGGAGGGGAACTGCTCTGCCTGGAAGCGATGTTTCTGGTGTGCTGGATGTGCCTGCACGAGCTGGTGGCTCTGAAAAACGTCAGAAATGCCTCTAGACTTGGGCTGTTTTCTCTTGGGGCCCAGCAGCCTTCGTTATATTGGCTTTGGAGACATCCCAGAGGGGTCTCCAGCCCAGGCCACTTGGCCTGTGGTGCCCAGTCAGTGCCAGCAGTGGCAGACAGGAAAAATGAAGCATCTCTTGCTCCCTCCCCGTCTTCCATCATGCTTCATTTGTCCCTCCCTGGTCCCGGCGAGGCAGGCGGGTTTCTAACACAGCATGTGGGCTGCCCTGTTTCTCCTCACAGGTCCTCCCTTTGGGCCCTGCCTTTCCCTCTCTCCAGTTCACGTTGTTTTAAGCATGTCTCTTTTTGTTTGGAAGCAGCTTCCTCCTCTTTCCGATCCGACAAGCCGTCCCGGGCCTCCGTCAGGAGTATCCGTGAGTTTCCTCCCTCTGCACTGCATGACGTGTGACCGTCTCTCCCCATCCCTCCTCGCTCCTCCTTCCGTGATGCTGCTGCTTGGAGCCGCTAATACCTCCGTGCTGAGCCTGGCCAGCAGAACAGCTAAGCTAAGCTAAGCCTTCAGCTAAGCCCCAAATTAAAACAGCCACGCTATATTGGTATTTACCACGCCAAAGCTGGGGCCATCGCTCACCCGGAGTTGTAGCAGCTATCATCACGCAGGCATGTCCTGCGTGAGGCCGCAGGGATCAGATGCTTTTCCATGAGGCATCAGGCACCTTGAGGATTGCCCCATTCTTGTTCCGAGCACTCAGCCTGGATCTCCCACTCCCACTCGTGCTGCCTCTCATACCCCGCTGCTGAAGGCTGGGGGGAGCAGGCAGAGCCTCAGCATGCTGAGCAGGTTTGGTGGTCCCAGCTGGGCGGCAGGGAGCCTCAGATGGGTTCCTGGGATGACGTGGGGTCCGTGGGTCAGCGTTCCTGCTGAAGGGACCCCTTGGGGTCCCGAGGCCAGGCTGGGTCTGTGGCTCCGAGCCGTCGCGGTGGTGAAAGCTCGTGGTGGCACAGCAAGGAGGCAGGAGGACTTGAGGAGCCTGGTGTAGGGAAAGTGCCGTGGCGGTGGGACCAGCCTGGTATTTTGGGAAGTTGTCTCAAAACCACGAATCTGCTTGGCTGCCGCTTTCGGTGTTTTCCAAGTTCTCTTCTAATGCTCGGTCCTTTCTTGCTGTGGGTATTCAGCAGAGCAGATGGGCTGGCTGCTTCGCGCCGTTCCCCTTGCCCTGGCTGGGAGAGCTCTGGCACAGAACCACAGGGCAACGGGGAGGGGAGCGGGGGCCCTGCAGACCCTGGTGGTCCATATTCGCTTGGCCCCTTTCCAGCAGGATCCCTGCAGGTGCAAAGCTGAGTGCCTGCCCATCCCAAAACGTTAGCGCGAAGGCAGAGCAAGCAGCAGCTTTCCTGGCTACAAAAAAAATCCCTTTTGCAGTCAGAAGGTCTGATGCTTAAATCGTGGAGCTGAGATGGGGGAAAAAGACTGGTTTTCTCCCCATTTTTTCGGGGGGGGCCTCACATGCAGCACAGAGCTGCTAATTGATTTGAAGCCCTGTGCCCAGGGAGGCAGGGGCAGTCCTCTCCCTCCCATCGCTCTCAGGCTCGAGGTGACCCCTGTAAAGCAGAGGGACCCCCGGGGTCCTGATGTCTGACCCCGTCATCAACTCACAAACTGCACAGCGGCTTCTCTCATCTCTGGAGGACTGAATGCAGCTTTTTGCCACCTGGTTTCCAGCGTGGTGGTCCCGCAGAGGCTGGAGCTTAGCTCAGAGCAGGAGCAGGCAGGATGGGGGCTGGGGGCAGGGGGCTGCTCTGGGAGAAGGTCACGAAGGAGGTGTTGGAGCAAGACAGCAGAGGAACTTGCGAGTAAAGCCAGTGAGGACTTTGTACCAAGTTAATGCTTTACCATCGCAGGGGCAAGGTGAAGGGGCAGTTTCTCCCAGGCAGGGCAGAGCTGGGTTGTGAAACCCATTGTACAAGCCCTGGCTTTGGCAGAGCCGATGATCCCAGGCTGGAATCCCTGGCATCGGCAGAGCTGGGGGCTTGAGGGGGACAGTGTGCAGGGGGTCCGGCTCACCTCTGCCCCTCGCCTCTCCCCGCAGCCCCCCTGGACCAGCCCTGCTGCAAGGCTCTCTACGACTTTGAACCTGAAAATGACGGTGAGCTGGGCTTCAAGGAAGGAGACATCATCACCCTTACCAACCAGATCGACGAAAACTGGTACGAGGGCATGATCAACGGCCAGTCGGGCTTCTTCCCCCTCAACTACGTGGAAGTGCTGGTTCCGCTACCTCAGTGAAACGGCATGGCTCCCGTCCCCGCTCCGCTGGCGCGGGCTGAGCCTCCATTCCACCTCCATCCTGACACCGGCCCTCTCGGCGGCGGGGCCGTGCTATCTCCGCGTCACCTCGGGGCGAGATTGCCACCAGGGAACAAGCCAGAAGGGTCAAACGGCCCCCCCCAGCCCCGTGAATTTGGTTTGGTTTTTTTTTTTTTTTTTTCGTCCTTCTGGTGCTTGAACTTCGGTACTTTGCGCGCCCTGCCAGGTCCCCCCCAGGCTGTACGATTGTCACAGGCCTCTCCCTGTCCAGTTTTTGTTTTTCCTTTGGGTCAAGCATCCGGATGAGCCAGGTGGGAGAGCCAGGATGCATCCTTCACGCTGAGCATCAGTGCACGGAGACGCGTGGCACAGTGGCAGGGGACAAAGCAGCCCCCAGCATCACCGAGGGGCGAGACCTTCGACCCCCCCCCACCCTATTGAACACTACCCCTCTCCGCACGGGTGCCCAGCCTCCCTACAGCCCAGCACTGATGCAGGACCCCGGCTCTTCCCGCTCCTGGGGGCTCCGGGCAGGGATGCCGTGGCACAGCAACACTACACCACCCATCAAACACTAAGCCAGCCCCGCGGTGCAGGTGCTGAGCCCTGTCGGGGGCTCTGTGCTGTCCCTGCCTGCCCCAGAGGGACACAGCAGGGATGTCCCCTGCCTGCTGTTGGCCCTGTGCCCCCTCCCCGCAGAGCTCCGCTCCAGAGAGGGTGGCTGCTCCCTTCTGCTCTTGATTTTTAAGTATTTTCAGCCAGGTTGCATCTGGACCTTGGGCTTTTCCTACTACAAACTCTACACCGAGTCTGTCCGAGCTGGGGGATAATTTGGGGGCGGTGGGAGCTGGGCACAGCCCAGGGTCTGCCCACCGTGGGGCACAGCAGGTTGCGTCCCCTCTCCGAGGCTCTGCACTATCCCCAGGGAGCCACCAGCACCCCGTGCCACAGGACCAGGGCTCGTGGCTGTGGGGCTGGAGCTCGGCTGATCCTCACGTGCCTTTGCTGTGCCCCCTGTCTCTGCCCCACAGCCCTCCTCCTTGGCCGGGGGGGCAGTGTGCCCCTCTGCCACTGTGTTTGGTGGGAAAAGGTATCGTACATCTCAGCGTCGCTTCTGCCACCCCCCAGCCCCGAGCATTCCTGCATCTTCCTTATTATGGGGGTCAGGATGGGGCCCGGCAGCAGCAGTGCTCACCCCATCTCTCTTGACTCCGTGGCTTTCCTTGCTAGAAAAGCAGTTTCTTCCCCTCTTCCTCAGCCTTGGCCGGGCTCCAGCATCTCTCCTTCTCGCCTGGCCGGGGGCTGAGCCCCAGCTCCGCACCGGGCCCATGCTGCAGCACGTCCCTGTCCCTGCTGTTCCCGGCTCCCGTCACAGTCCCACAGCCCCTTTTGAATGATTTTAACCGTGCATGTCAATGTGTGTCCGGTCCCCTGCCACGCTGTGCTCCGAGCGGGCTGACCGGTGACCCCGGTCCCAGACTGGGGGGGCACAGGGCAGCTCCCCCCTCGCTCCCAGCAGCGCAGGGAGCCCAAGGGACCAGTGTCCCCACGGCCCTCACCTTTGTCCCCTTCCCACTGGGGACAGGGGTCACATCCCAGGAACACTGGCTCCTGCTCAGGTGGATTGAAATGCGTTTTGTCAGTTGGGACAACTTGCTAGATGGTTTTGGTTTTTTTTGTAATGGTTTCTCCTGGTTTTTAGGGGAAAAAAAAGACGACCCACAAATCTTGACTTGTATCTCTGAATGAAAGTATTAAATGTTTTCTTCTTTCTAACAACTGCGTCCTCTGTGGCTGCGAGACGGGGCTGCGGGGGGGCCACGGCGGGCTGGAGGAGCAGCCCTGGATCAGTGTCCCCCCGGCTCAGCCCCCCAAAACAGGCAGCTGGATGGTGACTGCAGCCCACGAGGCCGCCGGCACCGTCCCAGCAAGATGTCCCCGAGCCAGCGGAGCTGCACGCCGGCCGCCTCTCTGGAATTGCTCTTTAATCAACTACCACTTCCACAAACAACTTAACAGGTGAGACTCCCACCACCACCACCACCCTCCCCTCCACCGCTGCCCCGGGGGGCAGGGCAGGAGCTGGCGGGGTCCCGGGACCCCTCGGGCGAGCTCCCTGGAGCAGCCGGCGATGCGGTGTCCCGCAGTGCTGCCCCACACCGGGGCTGGGTGAGCCCCTTGGGCTGGGGGGGGGCTGCCGAGCCGAGCCCTGGCTGCTGGGAAGGCACCTGGTCCGAGCCGAAGGGGGGGCTCCCAGCCCCTCAGCTGCTGAGCTTGAGGAGGCTGTAGATCTGCTCCAGGATGTGGGTGAAGCTCTGGTCTTTGGGGGTGCGGGAGGCCAGGGAGCCCTGAGGTGGGGACGCAGCCCAGTTAATCAACACAGCGGGGTGGCTGGAGCTGATGCCCCGGCTCCAGCCCCCCCCCAGCCCAGCAGAGGAAGCCCCCTCCTCACCTTTAGCTTGTCCAGGTAGGTTTGATCCGGACTCCACAGCTCCTGGAACTTCACCAGGTCGGGGGCTCCCTTATAAAACTCCACCAGCAGCGTCTGGGGTGGGGGGAGAGAGGGGCTGCAGGCACCGGGGCTCCCCGAGCCTGGGCACGTCCCCCCCCGGCACCCAGACCTCGGCAGCACCGTGGGGATGGAGGAGGGATTGTCACCGTCACCGGGGCTGAGGGCAGGAGGGGGACGCGCGGCAGAGGCTCAGCCACCCCCACTGGGGCCAGGGTCCTTGCTGGGCCGGACGGGGTTTTTGGGGCCCCCACCCCAGGCTCACCATCTCCTGCAGGACATCGTTGGTGAGGAAGCCATCCTGGATGTAGGCCACCTCCACGTCCATGGGGATGCCGTAGTCGTTGGGCCGTTGCTGGAGGACGGGGGAGCGGCGCGGGGGGGGTCACCCCACAGCACTGGGGCCACCCCCACCCCAAATACCTGCCCTGCGGGGCCGGCAACCACCCACCTCCGGCGGCGGCATCACCCAGAAGGGCGCGATTTTGGACTCCACGCCGGGGTTGCCGTGATAGTAGGGTCCTGGGGGGGAGAGGTGGGGCTGGCACGGGGGGGGCCGCAGCCCCAGCACCCCCGGGACGGCGGGACCGGGCGCTTACCGCAGATGAGGGCCAGGCAGGGCTGGAAGCCGTTGCCGCTGCCCTGCAGCTTGAGCTGGTAATCCATCTGCGCGTCGATGTCGTGCAGGGAGGGCAGCGCGGGGCCGAAGGGGTGGCTGTGGTACCAGCCCACCAGCGACAGCCCCCGCAGGAACAGGCTCTGGCAGATCTGGGGGGCGCAGGTGCCGTGGGGCCGGGTCCCCCGGGACCCCCACACCCCACACCCCCCGGCGCTGCCCTACCTCCTCCTCCACAGCACCGGCGGCTTCGGCATCACCCAGGCGGGTCCGACACGGGAAGGCTCGCAGCACCGTCAGCACTGCGGGGGGGGCACGGGGGTGGGTGGCTCTGCCACGGGCTGGGCCAGGGGGGCCCCGCCCCGCCCCCCTACCTACCTTGTGTGTTGGTGGCCCACCGCCCACCCAGGTAGCCCACCACTTCGCTCCGCGTCAGGTGGCTGTGGAAATCCTAAAGGAAAAGGTTAAAATCGACAGTTTGGCCCCGAAATGACGCCGGGGGGCACCCCCCTCCCTGCAGGTGCCCCCAGCACCCCCAGCGCCCCCAGCCTGCCCTCCCCGGGGAGGGGGAGGGGACGCACCAGGAGCAGGAGGACATTGCTGGAAATGGCCACGTTGAAGGGCTGGAACTTGTTGATGGCGGCGAAGGACGTCACCTCCACCAGGGTCTGGGGGCTCCTGGAAGAGCCGCAACCCCGCTGCCACAGCCGCCCCCAGCCCCTCCTGCGCCCGTGGGTGGCACCGTGGGGCTGGGGTCCCTGTCACACCCTACCTGGCCGCGTCGCGGGTGCCCAGGGTGCAGTAGCGGACGGGCACCCGGGGTTTGCTCTCCAACCTCTTCCCCGGGGGGCCGTGATCTGCAAAGCACAGCGCCCCGTCACCGCCGCCGGGCTGCCCAGGACCCCCGGGACCCCCGGGACCCCCGTGCCCCCTTACCCGTCCCCGCCGGCTCCGCCAGGCTCCTGCACTGCGGCTTCTTGCTCCTCTCCTCCGGCTTTTTGGCAACCACCGGCTCCGGCGCAGGCGCCCGACCCTCCCTGGTCGCCTCCTCGTCTTCATCCTCGGGCATCTCCTCCTCCTCGCCCTCGCTGGCCAGGCTCTGCCGGCAGCACCGGGCTGGCACCCATCCTGCCACCCACACCGGGGGGTCCCCGGCGGGGGGCTGGGGGGCACCCCACCCACCTCGTCCGCGGGCGGCACGTTGGGCTGGTGCTTGCGCAGCCACGCGGCTTTGTACTGGTCCAGCTTCTGGCCCTTGTAGCGGACGGACGCCCACCCGCACCCCGACTTCTTGGCGGGGTTCACCAGGCGCTTGCAGTGGGTGGCCCAGGCGCTGGGCGAGTTGAAGACCTGCCCCGTCTCCTGCCAGGTGATGGTCCCGTCCGCCCCCAGGTCCCCCACGAACTTCTTGCCCTGGGGAGTGTGGGGTGAGCCGGGGGGCACCCACCGGTGCCCTGTGCCCCATCCCTGTCCCCATCCCTGTCCCATGCTTCATCCCTGTCCCATCCTTCATCCCTGTGCCCCATCCCTGTGCCCTGTCCCCTGTCCCCCATCCCTGTCCCGTCCTCCATCCCTGTCCCCATCCCTGTCCCCATCCCTGTGCCCTGTCCCCTGTCCCCATCCCTGTCCCGTCCTCCATCCCTGTC
>JAVJGI010000050.1:48667532-48695788 GCA_035590275.1 Ibycter americanus | reverse complement strand
GGGAAGGCGCGGCCGGAGCGGGGAAGGGGCCGGTCCCGGTCCCGGTCCCTCCTGGTGTGCTGCGCAGGCCCCGGCGGGACCCTGGCGGTGTTTGCCTGGCCCGCTTAGGAAACATTTCTGCTGGGCTTTAGCGGACAGCTTAAAGCCTCCCCTAGGGGTGTAGGGCGGGGTGGGTGTTGATGTGAGTTAATGCCTTCTCGTTCTGTCAGTAGCAGGTTGTAATAGCTAAGCTTTTCTGGGGCAGTCATCTCATACTGCTGCAACGTCTGGAGCAATGTGTACTCTGTTTCGTGGTTGATGCTTTACCTGTGGAATGGGTTAGTGACAAATGCCGTAAGAGCTTTAAGTGCCAGGCATTAAGTTAGGGTTGTGTGTCTGATGTCAATCGAATGTTACAGAAATAAATGAAAAAAAAAAACAACTTGCAGGGGTTTTAATTCTAGATCTGGAAATGCGGGGATGATAAGAAGGAAAAACTTGAATTGCTTGCCACTTCCCTGTGTTAATGCAAACCTCCTTTTGGAAAACTTCATAGTTGGCAAAGCTTTTTTCTTAATACCAACTCTGTGGAATAAAGAACTCATTTTCTTCGGTTAATATTTGGCCCTAGGCCTTAAATGCTGTGGAGATAACAATCAGCATTTTGAACCTGATGTTCTGTGAGTAATGTTTCAGACTTGAGGTCAGATTCATTTATCTGCTGTTCCTGAGGTGTGTTACATAGTTGTGTGTCAGTCAGGCTGCCTGCAGCTGCGGGCTGTTACGCCCAGGCATGTTGCATATCTGTAGTCTGACCCAGAGCTGACATCTGAGTAACAGAGGCCAGCTCTATGGTCTGTGGTTAATTCGAGATGATGTAGGTATGGTGAGGAGATGGTGGTGTGTCTCAATTTGAAAAACCGCTCTCTTCCGTCTGCCTTGGTCTGTGGATTGTGCTTCATGTGACCAGGAAGGCCTGGTCAGCATTCCAAGTGTCACTTTTGGGAAAAATGTCCATATCTTCCAGCCCCCCAACACAAAACAGTTAAACTGTGCTTATGACAACTGAAAAAATATTGACATATGCAACTCTGTTTTCTTCCCGCCAAGCGGAAACAGGCGTGTCTGTTCAGGAGCTGAGGCAGTCCTGATCCTGGAGGGTGGGGATCCCAGTGCTGCCAGGGCACATGATGCTGTGACATGCAATATGTTAGCCAGGGCTAGGGAATGATCTTGCCATCATCTTCTGTCCTCCTTGTGTTGGCTAGTTGGTATGTGGAGGGTGTTCATGTCTTAATTCTGCTTACACCTCAAAGCTCGCTCTTGGTGAATGTAGCAGAAAGTGCAACTCTAGGTAATATGTAATCGGTAATTTGTCTTACATGAGAGGAGACACTTTATTCCTGGAAGTAGAAGTGAAGATGTCTGCTTTGTTCTGATTTTTCCCCCCTCCGGTCCCTGTTATATTTAGAGTTTCTCCAGAGAGCTTATCTTTTTATCTAGATGCAAATCTGTGTGTGATACCAAGCTCCATGTGGCAGAGCTAACACGTCTGTAGTGATGATGCCAACGTTCATATGAACATATCTTCAGTGTCCTTGTGGAGAGAAGGAGATCTGCCTATACTGGATTTTGATTCTTAGTGATTTCTGGTACATTTGTTGGGTCTAGGTGGTATGTTTAAGAAATCTTGCAGAGGAATGTGCATAACAGTCCGTTTCTTTGGAGGAAATAGGAGCTTCCCTTTTAGTTCCTCCTTTTGCACACATCACAAATGGGAGAATTTTTGTTTAGTCTTGATGAAGCATTTCAGTTCTGTAACCCAAGGAAAAAGAAAGTAGATAAAATATCTTTTGAAAGTATCTACCTAAATGTGTTATTTTCTGTAGATCTGGCGTTAGTCTTGGTGTAAATGGATCCCAGTTACTCAAAGTTCCTTATTGGGATGGGCAAAGCTGCTGTGGGAATTCCATCTCGCTTGTCCTTCCAACTTAGGGATGCTTAAAGGTGTAGTGTATTTTGGAGATGATGTGAAGCCCGTTCTTTCCTGCTGTCTACAACTCCCTTAAAAGAAACCCTGAATGCTCAGTTGTTTTCACACTTGGTAACCACATCTTGTAAGCGATCTCTGTGGAACTGTACCTGCCTGTTCTTGTCCTCTTGCTGTATGAAACCCATGGAGGTGGTGTCTGAAATTCTGCAAAACAACAAAAAAACCCTTTGCAGCTGAAGTAGTTTCCTTGGTGTTTCTTTTGACCTGGCTGGATTTTGTTAATGCTGAATATGATAAGGAATATGTTCTATATATTCCTTATATATAGGTGAACACATCAGCTTTCTCATTGTAGATCTCCCCTCGTAGCACCTCAGGTGCCATCCAGTACAGGGAGCCGACCACAGCCAGCAGCTAGCTCCTTCTTGCTGCCCTCATTGTAGGTGGGGGCACAATGCTTGTCTTTAATGTCAGGTAATGTGGCTTGTCTGAATTCTTCACAGGTGTATCAGAGGTTGAGGTATTTTTAAGCTGACTTGGGAGCCTTAAATGCAATATTACAAAAATGTCTGCAGCATACTGCATTACTTCGAAGCATGTTATATACAGCAGTTCGACCCAGGGGGAATGTAAATAGTTCCAGTTTGAGGAATAACTGTAAAAAACTGTGTGTAGCTTAAACACAAGCACTAAATTTTCGGTTGTTTCTTCAGCCAAACTGAAGTTAAGGTGTTAGAAGGATTGTCCTATTTTGAATCTATTTTTGGTTTTTTAATTCATTACTCAAGAAGCTTTAAAAAAGTATAGTGAGGGGAAGTCTAAAAATTTGTCTATTTGGTGAAACAAGTATTGTATGTAACTAAAGGATTTTTTTTTTTGTGGTAGGCTGACCTTGGCTGGATGCCAGGTGCCCATCAAGCTGCTCTGTTGCTCCCCTCCTCAGCAGAATGGGGTGGGAGTAAATAAAATGGAAAAAACCCCTTGTGGGTCAGGATAAAGGCAGTTCAATGAAGCAGTGGCAAAAGTTGCACGCATGGAAGCGAAGGAAAACAAAAGATGTTGTTCTCCTTCCCATCAGCAGGCGGTATTTGGCCACTTCCTGGGATGCAGGGCTTCAGTACTCGTAGCAGTTGCTAGTAGTTGGATGTAGTAGGAAGTTGTCAATAATGAATTCCCGCCCCCCTCTTCCTCCTCCTTTCTCTTTGCTTTTATATCTGAACAGGTGTCATATGATACGGAATATCCCGTTGGTCACTTTGGGTCAGCTGTCCTGGCTTTGTCCCCTCCCAAGATCTTGCCCACCCCAGCGTACTGGTGGTGGTGGGGAAGGTTGGAGAGGCAGCCTTGATGCTGTGTGAGTGCTGCTTAGCAGTAGTCAAGACATTGGTGTGCTGTCACCACCTTTCTAGCTACTGATACAAGCACAGCACTAGGAGGGCTGCTATGGGGCTCAGCCAGGCCCAATACATTTCTATAGACCTCTTTTCCAGTATATTACTTAAATGCAGAAGCTGTGTCTCTTGACGTGAAGTGATACTCTGTAGTTATGGCTGTATCCATAAAATACAGTATTTTTGTGTGTTTGCTTGTAATGTATCCTTGCGGCTGAGAAGTTGTATGCTGCTATGCAATAAAAATGGGGAACCCGCTAAAATATAAAACTTCAGAGACATCTGCAATCCTGTTCCTTCTTTTTCCCTGCAGGCTGTTGTATCTGTTCAGTGATTGAAATGGTTCTAAAGGAACGGACAGTGTTGATGCGGAAGTGTGTTCACATCAGAGCCAGAATTTCTGACATGGCTTAGACTGTGCAGGGCTACATAGGACTTAAGTTGAGCAAAAGCTCAGTGTACGTACAGCTATGTTTTAGAAACGTACCAGCTTTTTTGACTGACGTATTGTCATGAATTCTTTTTAAGATTTATTTCTGCTTCTTCTCAACCAGCACAAAGTGGACAAGGAGATTAATTGGATTAGTTAAGGAAATCGTGTCAGGCTGAGGCTGAAGTATTTAATTCTCCTGGGTTTTTTTTCAATACTGTTATTCTGTGGCATTTGTGTCATGTTAAGACCTGATGGTCATCTAGGTTGGTTGAGAAATAGCCTTCAATTCTAATTTTTACATTTTTAACCTGTTAGAGCTGGTATTCTGAGATAGTTAAAAGAACTATTCAAGACAGTTGTTGGAATGCACAGAGGCCTTGAATTGGTGTAATCCAAACACTGTGTTAATTGGAGGAGAAAAAAAGAGTGTTGTTAGGGAAGAGTCATTGACCTGAGTGTTTACTTAGGTACAGGATTATTTTGTTAAAATTCTTCTAGTGTAAGACTACAAATTTGATGGGTCAGTGTGTTATTTGACTTACAGGTGTTTAAGTAGTATAGTGTGCTAAGGAGAAAATAACTAGGATGGATGCCTGGTCTGGATCATCACGAGGAGACGGAGTGAGGCTTGGTCGGCTTTAAAGAGATTCAGCTTTATGAAATTCAAAACTTTGGTGACATTGGATAAATGTGGGAGAAGATAGTGGGTCTTCATGGCGTGAGTTGTCTGCTGTTAGGAGGTCTTTGTTATAATGCGCTATGTAGCACTGGTACCATGTGTACCAGCTTTGGTTGAAAGGTGTACAGTTTTGCAAATAACACAAATGGGTGAAACTTTGCAAGTTTTGATTTAGTTTTAAGAATGTAACAAGTTATGTTCCAAGAGGTGGTATGACATTGATCAAATGCCAGAGTAGTTAATGTGTGTGATTATCTTTCTTTGCTTGCAGTGAAGGTGAACGACCAAGCCAAAATGAAAAAAGAAAAGAGAAAAGTGTCAAAAGAGGAGGAAATCGCTTTGAGCCATATGCTAACCCTGCTAAAAGATACCGAGCTTTTATTACAAATATTCCATTTGATGTGAAGTGGCAGTCTCTGAAAGACCTGGTCAAAGAGAAAGGTAATGTACAACTCAGGTGGCCAAGTGATGTCTGTCATCTTACTTGTGGCTGACTTTGTTTGTAAACTTAAGAGTTGGAGTTCTGGGTGGACTTAGTGATGTTTGTAAAAGGTCTTGAAGCCTTTTTGGGTGTTGCACAACATCTGCTCCCTGACAGCCTTCCAGATGGATAGTTCCTTCATAGGCATGTTGGCATATAGCTAATAGTGCTTCATCGGAGATTTAAAAGAGTATTTTTCTGAGGGGGGAAAAACCGAGGCTTTTATCAGATTTTAGCCTTGACATGCAACAAAGCTTTCTAAAGCATTTTAATGTCTTTTGGGTAATAAAGGTAGTTCTTTACTGCTGATCTGGTGCGTGTATGTATAGCTGTGTCCCCAGACTTTGTAGTGATTTGTGCTTAGGTAAAGATCCATGCTGCCATTTGATAGCAGTAAAATGTATTTAAGGGTGACCTGCAAAAAAGAAAAATCAGGTTTGTGCTTTGGCATGTGCTGCAACACAGTTAGGGCTTTGGAAATCATGTTCATGGTGCTTCCCCCATCCCCACTTCTATTTAACTGTCCCATGTGAATGGGAGCTGCCTTAGCTTGTTGACCTTAGCATCTTCATCTCTTGAAGAAGATGGAGAGATTGAGCTGGCTACTCTCAGGTGGTGACAAGTCTAAATGTAGTGTTACTTTAAGCTGATGCTTGACTTACTAGTTTTCAAGTCACCTTGGAAATGCAGCGGAGTGGCAAGAAAATACTTGGCTTCTCCATCATTAAAATGTGTCAAAACAAGTTAAGAGTAACTAATACAATCATTCCTGTTGTGGGTCACTTCTGAAATACATAGCATCAGTCATAAATGTCTTGCAAAATAGCGATCAGTGTTCACTTGTGTTTGAACTAGGTAAGGTATGATTGTTAATGTGTTCACAAGGTGTGGCCTAGTGAATGGGAAAACAAATTTCCAGAGGGTTTTAAAATGTGTCTTTGGAGGCAAAACGGAACTGAGTCTGCGTAACGAACATCAGGACTATAAGCCCTGGGAAACGTCCATAATTAGAGGCTGTGAAACATTGATGCTTGAGATTCAGCAGTGGTTTTCTGTAATATGAAGAATTAAAGCCTTAAAGACTGCTTTAACAGGCTCTAATTATGAATGGTCCCTTGCCTTAAACTATGCTTTCACTTTGCTACGCAAGATACATTGGTTAATAGGAGTATCTGTATGTGTAGATGTCTAATTTTAAGTACTATGTTGAATTCCGTTCCAAGTGTCTTGTGGTTTCTCTCCAGTTCACGTGGATGGAAAAGTCCGGTGTGAGATTGTTTCCTGCCTTGCTGTTCAGCTACTCATTCCAGCAGATACTCCTAGGGGAACATTGAAACCTCTTCATTCTATCTGCAGGGCTTGTTATGCTAAATATTGAGAAGCATTGTTCTTGGTTTTTGGGACTGCCTGTTAAAATACAACAGTTTAGATTTGCTGTGTAGTTGCGATTCATTCTAATTAGTCACTGACTTTACCAAATTGGTGCTCTTGTGCTGTGCTTGAACTTGCTCAATCGGTACTTCTTGATACAAGGCATAGTAGTTCCAAGAACCAGGAATGTGACCGTGGGAAAATCTAAATGTTAGAATCCTTGGTTTGTAAGTGTAAGAATTACAGGCCAAATGTTCAAGGTTTTGGGAGCATGTGAAACAGCTCTGTACACAAAGGGTAAGCATAGGCGTTTCATGACTGCTCCATCGCTTGGCAGTCGTGAAGACTTAAGCTGTTAGCAGCAATGGCATAGCAGGTTGCTGAACGTAGGAGGAGTTCACCTCAATCGGCTGGTTTGCGTCAGTAAGTATGGTTTAGGAGACATGAGCTTTGAGGTCTGCTCATATTTCTGCAACCTGGTTTTTTCAGATGCGTACAGTCTTCTAAAGGTGACACCTCTCAAGTGTAATGCCTTGGTGCAGTCATTTCAGTGTATTTGTTGGTGAAACTCAATTACAGGTATGCAGTATGACACAGTTATTAATGAAATTAAAAAATGTTCTTGTTTGAAACTCCCTTGTATTAGCTGACAAACACAAGGTTCTACTAAACTGATGTAATCGGCATTGATAACTTGCAATTGGTGAATGGCTTCAGGAGAAGAGTGAGGCAGCAGTTCTTCAGCCTGTAAGTGGAGTCTAAATGTAAACACGACTGAATGCTAAATAGCTGTCTTAATCTGTCCCCCAACAAATGGCTCTGTCTTAGGGAGAAAAATGGTAGTGCTTCATGGCAGCTGGCATAAGTGAGGTGAAACTGTATGATAAAAAGAACTCGTATTTGAATTTGAGATATTTATTGGTTCCTTTAGGAAATACAGAATTCTGTATTTTAAACCTCTTTCCTGACCAGATTAGGAAGATGGCGTACAATACAAGGAGAAAGATTAGCTGTAAAATGAGGCAATAACTATGTTCTGCTCTGTTGCAAAGCCAGGAGCTGTTGCAGTCAAGGCCATGCTCATGTCACATTCAAAAGATTCCAGGACACCCCAGAGACTGTATGAGCCTGGCTGTACCCACGTTTACAGAAGGCAGAGCTGTAGTATGCAGCAGGCTTTCCTCTTCCTATCAAAACCTGGATGTGTGAACAGATTTGAGGAAAAGAAGCCACAAAGCTTTCCCAGCTTAAACTTTCTGTGAAGAGGAGCAGCTGTTAAACGTCATGTGCTGCTGCCTTTCTTGCTCCAGCTCCAGAAGTTTTTGGAACTTTTGTGGGCCTCTAAAGATGCAGCTCATGCCTTCTTGCTGTTGTACTCAATCCCAGGTGTTCGTACTGGTGAGCACTTCTGTTACTTTGGTACTAATAGCTGTTACTCCAGTACCTGAAGGCAGCTGTTGCTGGAGAGTCCCCAGGGTTTCAGTGCCCAAGATTCTGTCACAGTGTGCTTGCAGGCTGAGGTTTTAGGTGGGCAAAGAGAAAAGGATGAATAAGGAATGTGGAAGTGCTGTTGCACATCTGACTTGTTCCCCCTTACTTTCAGTAGATGTGCTAATGAGTTGCTCTATTTTGATGGGCCTTAACCATCTTTTCAAGGAGGCACAGTGGCTGCAGTGAGCTTTTTCACTCCCTCTTTCCTGCCTGGGCTCTTAAAGAACCAAAATTACCCATGTTTTTTTCTGGGTTCTCTCATGCAAAAGTGAGATTTCCCTTCCCCTGCTGTAAAAGAATAGCTTGCAAACTCTTCTGTGTCTCTACTGTGGGAAGAATGTTTTTGTTCTCCCCTCTTAACAAAAGCTTTGTACATGTATAAAGTGTATTTCTCCTCTGTCTCCCCAGCCCAAGCCTCCCAAGTTCCCTTTTAGGGATTGCCAGTCATAAGCTTTAAACTGTAAGTGAAGGAGGAGCTGTGACCAATTCAAATTGCTTTATGTTGAAAGTATGAGGCTTTTGGTGGCAGAGTCCTCTTGAATCAGTCACATTGCTTGTAGTTCTTTACTTCAGAAGATGATGGGACATCCATGTAGCTTTGGTAATGTCTTGAGAGTCTTCCTTCTCAATTTAGTATTTACTTTTGACCCTGTAGGCCAAAGAAATAGCTGTGATAGAAAGAGTTCACTCCTTTTCAGTTTCTGTGCTTCTACCCTTGCCTAGACTTGTCTCTGCATCTTTCACGCCTTTCAGAGCTTCGTGGTGTGTCACTAAGTATTGAAATCATATTGCCCAACTTTAGAATCTTCAGAGTTGACATGTACCTCTGAGCTTATTATCCTGGTTACTTCCTGGATTTGTCTTCAGGGCTAGGTGAATCCATTTGAGCCATGCCTCAAGTCACCATATGGACATACTTCTCTGAGCTTCCTGAACAGTCATTGGAGAATATCTGAACTCTGACAGACCGGCCTGACTTGAGCATCTTAATCTTCTGTGCAGATAAACTTTGGGAAGTGAATATGAAGTTTGTGGAGGGGAACCCCGACTGTAATAAGTAACACTGGAGATTCCTTTGGTTTGTATTTCTAGTTATTGTAATGATTTCTGCTTCAATCTCTTGTTCAGAAGCTCTGCGTTTCCTAAAACTTTCTCAAGTGTTAGGTTTAAAAAAAATAAATAAATCAGTCTGCTCTAAGTTAAGTCCTAAAGACATCATGGGGAACGTGTTCTTTAATTATACTTGCATTGACTTAGAGATAGTATTTTCTGCAAGTTTTGTCTCCCTTTGGAGGCTGGTCTAGTAGTAAACTTGAGTTCCTTAACTAACGGTCTCTTGTGCTTGAATGAAACTTTCTTCACGTTGTGGATATAGGATATGTTTCCTTATATAAACCAACACTTCTCTAGCAGAAAAAAATCTGCCTGGATCACTGTGCATTTCTTTTGCCTTCTGAAGCAGGTTTAGTACGTGGATATCTGCTGTTGGTACTTTTCCATGGCTTAATTGCCTATGCACTGTCATAAGCTTCCCTTACTGCATTATCCCCAGTGCCTGATGTTCTGATATACTGTGGATCTAGAAAAAGAAGAAAAAGTGACGTATAAAAAGTCACAATAAAATGTGACCCAGCATAGGTTCTTACAAAAAAGTTTCCTTTGCCAGCCTCAAACGATAGTCTGCTGGAAGAAGTGTCATGTTGAATTGTTTTACATGTTTTTCAGATGAAAAAATTGCCTTTTTACTGCAGTTGTTTTGTACTCTGGACTTGGTGTCTTGCATACTGAGCTGTTACGCTATTTGGTGTTCTTCCCTTCTCCTTGCCTTTTTTTTTTTTAATTTGGCTATTCAGGAAGTTCAGATGTCCTTTGAAGGAAAACAGCTACTTCAAGATGTATATTTAGTTTTTAATACAGGTGTCTGTAAGGCTTGAATGTGAAGCACTGAGCAAAATTGGCACGTACTAGATTTTTCCAAGTGACAGAAACTTGCTGCTGTGATAGACTCCTGGAAATCTTGTGGTTCAGAGGTCAGAGATTTGTTAAAAGTAAATGTTAAATTGTATTTAATATGTTATGTTCAAGCTTGGCAAGCTTCTTTGGAAGTGTTCGTGTGGCTCTGAAGTAAGAATTGTAGCTGAATTCGATATGTGGTTGGGAGAGGAGAGCCCTCAATCCAGGGGCTCAGTAGTGTTATGGGAGCAAAGTCACAGGCTCTTCTGGCCTCTGTGAAATGGAGTGGTTTTGTATCGTAGGTAATCTGGGAATTTGTTGTCTTACTACATAAATTGTTGAATCCCACTCGCATTCTTGATCAAAGTTTGGTTGGACTCTGGCTGCTGCTTTTGAGGTGGATGGCTTCAGAGTGTTGTGGTAATGCTGAGTATTTGGGCTCCATGTGCCACCAAGGGCTGCTGCAGGAGTGCTGTTTACAGTGCAGTCTCTTTCACTGCGCAAACGGTGGAAACAATTCTATGTATACTATGTGATCTCATACTGATCAGATTGTAGGATAGAACTCATCTTGTTAGGCTTTATTTCAAGAAGTATTGTTTGGGTAGTGAAGCTATGGGTATTAACCGAACATTCCGATCTGCCCTGTCCCTTTCAAAGGGACTTGCTTGTCAGCCTTTACCAGTCTCAAACACTGTCCTCGTAAAAACATGAATGGATTAGAGTTTTATTCTGCCTAGCTAACTGTTCCTTGGCTGGAATGCTGATATTGCTGAATTATTTTTTAAAATAAGAAATGAAGATTTAAAAAAAGGATTTCATTAAGCATTCCTTTTCTTCTTCCAGCTTCGAGAGAGACCTTTCAGGATGTCCATTTTGCACAATGACACTAGGTGTCCTGTAAGCAACTCGTCCTGTGGGAGGTCGTGCTGAACACCTCTTCCTCTCTCTGTCCTTTTCAAAGAGGTAGACTCTTGGATGGGAGACTCCAGTTCCTTGCTCAAAATGTGCTATCAGTCTTCACACTGGGTCGTAGTTTCCCACGAAGACTGCTTTCCACCTTCTAGATAATGCAACTTGTGAGTCCTCCTGTCTTAAACTTAAAAACTAGGACTCCTAAAATCAGAAAGAAAAAATAAAAAATGTTTTCTTTGATAATTCTTCTGAATGCCAGTCATTTCAAAGGCAGCAGCCATTTTGGTAGTTGTATTCTGGAGGCACATGATATGGTCATGTGGTCATAAAAAGGCAATCCTAATCTTGTGAGGAAAGGTGCAGATGCAGTTTTCCACTGTTTGTTTTGCCTCTTGCTGTAGACATTTTTGTCTCGAGAGCAAATATGGCAGTGTGTTTAATACTACTTATTGAAGCTAAAAAATGGACTTTATTGTGGCTTAACAAAAAGCTAAAAAACCTGCTGAAATAAATAGTAGGCAGTGATCTCTTGGTGTCTTGGTTCAGTCTGACTCCCTTTTTGGAAGCTGTCTTTAATCCAGAGGAAAGCAAGTAACTGTTCAAGTTCTGGACTATGGAGACAAGATTGCGTACTATGTAAAGTGAAGGAAACTTGTTCTTGCAGACTTCCCCATGGATTTGGATTGCCTCAAGTAATGAGTGGGTACTGAAGATCAAGGAAACTGATATTGTGGAAATAGCTGGCTTTTGAAGTGGAGGAAAATCAAGAACATGTTTAACTGTTTTATGACTTGTACTGCACACCTGTAATTGTCCAGTTTTGTGGTCTAGAGAACATGGAGTGTTTCTGGGCTTTCTTATAAGGCAGAGGCTCCATACACGGTTGTTGATTGTTCTAAATTCCCATTGTTTTCTTGGCTTTTCTCCCTTGGTATATGTGTCGTCTGGAATCTGATTTGTAGTTGGTGAGGTAACATACGTGGAGCTCTTAATGGACGCTGAAGGAAAGTCAAGGGTAAGTGTTTGAGAGATTTCTTCTGTGGATTTTCTACATGACAAATGTAACTGTATGGTGGCGTGGAACGAAACGAGATCAGGAAGGTAGAGAGTGTGTATGCTTAGTGGCTATAACATAGGATTGCTTAAAGCTTCTTTTGGGGTGGGGAGGAGGTGGGATGGGGCCTTGTAAACAGTGTTAGGGTGGTCTTCCACTGTGTTCAGTTGGTGTTGGCTGTTTGAATGACCCATGGACCCTAGCAGTATGTGTAGTGGTATGGAATATTAATGCAATACTTGTGCTTTGGAAACTGTCACTGTAGTGGTTCGCTGAATTTGTAAGGCCAGTGTGCAGAAGCAGGTTTTGTAAACTACACTTCCTGTGCTAGTAAACAGAAGTCAGTTCCTAAATGTAAATGTACATTGCCTTCATAGGAACTTAAGTCCTTTAGTCCAGCGACAGTATCTTACAGGGAGAAAAACAGTAGGAGCACGCTTAACTGTACTGAAGGGTATGGATTTAGGGTGAGAGAATATGTTGAGGGTTTTGCTCTATGACAGAGAAGGACAGGTCACATGAAGCGTGTGGTATTTTTCTTGGAGAATCGGGACTTAGTTTTGTTTGTTACCACTTCAGAAACTACAGTTTAATCCTGTTAACGCATAAGAAAAAATATCTTATGGAATTCAAGTATTGAAGGCTTTATTGGGTAAGATTACATCTATTTTCGCTATTAGGGCTAACTAATGTGATTTGACTTAAAAAAAAAAAAAAAAAGTTGTTTTGTGTGTTTTGTGCTTTTACTTACTTTATTTCTTCTTTCTTCCCTCTTCTCCTCCCTGTTACTCGCCTGTGAAATCATCTCGTCAGGGATGCGCGTAAGTTCACTTATGAATTTATAGCAAAAATGAGGAAACTATTAAAAAATAAGCAATGTTCTTAGATGTCTTGTATCCCCACAGTGTTGTTGAATTCAAGATGGAAGAAAGCATGAAAAAGGCTGCAGAGGTTTTGAACAAGCATAGTCTTGGTGGAAGACCATTGAAAGTGAAAGAAGTAAGACGTGCATCTGTTCTTTCAGTATGTTGAATTTGAAGGTGAAGGGGTAGTTCTTAGTCAAAATTTATGGCTGACTCATTTAAAGATAAGAATAATTGATAAAAGGTAGGACTCATCAAGTAGGGTTAAAAAAAGACAGTCAACCTTTTTTTACCATCGGCATGTGCTGCTGAACTTGAGTTTGAATATGATTATCAAGACTAAATATAATTTGAAGAATAGGTGCTGGTAGCAATGCAGAACTCTGACAAAGCAAGAGTTTGGTTTTAACTGCAGGTATGCTTTCTTGCTTAGTGATTTGAAGAAGAAACCTGCATAAGTGTTGTTTGTTCTTGACTGCCTTCCCTTTTAATTCTGCATTGTAATGAATGTATATTCTACAAAAAAATCTGTAGAATAAGCTGTTTTCTGAAATACTTAGATATATTTCCATTTTGATGGCTTTGCTGTTGTCAACCAGTATGACATGCTCAACTGTACCATGAGTTAATTCTTAACCATTGATAAGTTTAAAGTTCTATTCCAGCAGTTTGGAACCTGTAGCTGCATTGAAGGCTCACCTGAACAAAAATTAAAAGGGACTTACTTTAGTGTTAGCATTGACTCTTGGCCTTAGGGTACGTGAGCTGTGTTCTTGGCTAAGCAGGCTGCATGTTCTGCTGTGCCCTGCCCCCATAATGGTGGGGGGTGAAAGACATCTGCATGTGTATAAGACAGAGAATGTGTGCAGATGGTCTTCCCTTCGTAACCTGCTTCTGGCTCCAGTGGCAGCACTTCTCAGGTCTCGCAGATTTTGTGAGTAATGAATTCTGGGAGCAGTAGCCTGCTTCTGGGTGCAAGCCATCTTCTGGCACTATTGACCTCTCACTACCCTTTAAAGGAAAGAAGAGGTGAAATGGAAGGTTATAGAAAAACATAGTTGCACCTGGAAGTCTTCAGGCACTGAGTTTTCCAAGGGGCCCTTGGAATAAAAAGCTATTGAGAGCAGGCCACGTCCGGGTCAGTTTTCCTGTTAATGATATACCATTAGTACTGGAAGTCAGGTTACCCTTTGGTATCAGTCCTTGAGAAGAGGTGGTTGTAATTTGCCCAACTCTTCACAAAGCTGTTGTCATACTTGAAGATTTCTGTCTGTATGACTCAGAAATGATAGTTGAAATCAGTGAAGAAGCATTTTACCAGTGTTAGGGACTTTAGCAACACTTACCCAGTCAAGTGCCCCAGTCTGACAGTGTGGAATGAATTAAGTTACTGTGGATGACGATTAGCATCAGTTTTGCCAACTGTCTGGTACATACCTCTCCTTGTTGGCTGTCTCACTGCTGAGGAGCGTGAAGGCCTTAAAGTGACACAATAAAAATTGGTGGCAGAATAGGTAAAGCTCTTTGCCTGATGCAGACAGTGGTTTGAGAACCACTCTTGGCTTTCTATTGGAGCTAATCTGGTTTTAAGCAATATCTTATTTTAACAGTGAAATAGGAAATTTAAATTGAGAAGTGACTTGTATTCACTTTAATGTGTTCTCCACCTCAGACTACTATGATTTTTCTGTAGCTAAAATAATAAAGTGAAAGCTATCCTTTCTCCTGTTTTCAAAACATGCTATTGTTTAGTCTTAAAATTCAGATCAAGATTCAAATTAATGCAAATAGCTTTTATTTTTAAAGCATCTGTATTTCTAATTAATTCTATTTGACATTTTACTTTCTTCAGCAGTCTTGCAGTGCTGGTGCATTTTACTCACTGAATACAGTGTGACATTTCCAACCTAAGTAACATAAGTTCACCTTGTATTGTGAAGGTGCTTACATTCACTTTAAGTATAAAGTGAAGTGACAATAATTAATCTCATTTCCTTCCTTGAATTCTTCATCCTATGCTTCATGTTCTCTAGCATGTCCTAAAATTGTGAGATTATATAGTAATAGGGGGATACTTGAAAAAATTTTGTTGGGTTAGAAAGCCAGTGTGTGTGTGTGTGGGGGGAAAAAGTATTGCCCAAACCAAATCTTGTTGAAATTTTACACACTGTGTCTTGTCTCGTAAAAAAGTTGAAGTGCGAAGTAAATGAATTGTGGCACTGTTTTGAAGATGCCAAGAGTTAGCTGGCATTTGTCTTCCAAAACCTCTCCAATGCCATTCTGGGTTTATCAGTCTTTGGAACAGATGTAACTGCGAGGTTTATTGTTGGTATTGAATAAGAGATAAATGCTTTCAGATTCAGGGGAGATGCATGAGTAGGAATACCGTGATAACTTGAAGGGTGGCATAAATGGGTGGATGGCAGTGATATGTGAATTAGTTGTCTGGAGATCTGTGGGGAGCAGATAGCCCTGTATAAGGGAAACCCCTTCCTCTTTTGACTGTTTTAGTCATGCCACTAAATCCCCACGCATGTAGTGGAATACAGGGGGAACTGAGTGTATTGTTTCTGTTTTTGCAGGATCCTGATGGTGAGCATGCCAGGAGGGCAATGCAGAAGGTCATGGCAGCAGCTGGTGGAATGGGTATTGGTCCAGGCCCGGGTGGCCCCGGCATGATCAATATCCCGCCTAGTATACTCAACAATCCCAACATACCCAATGAGATCATTCATGCCTTACAGGCAGGGAGACTTGGAAGCACTGTTTTTGTTGCAAATGTAAGTGCTGTGTAATCAGTGAACAGAATATCTGGGTCTTAAGTGAGTTAAATCTAATGAATTAGAAGAAAAGCCTTAGGCTTTCAGCTCTGTTCCAGTAAAACTTGAGTACTAACTTACACAGTGGCTAGTCTTGTTGATTCTCTGTGCTAGTGAAGTTGTAAATTAAGATGTATCCTGTATGTTACAGTGTCTGTTAATATGTATTTTTGAACAAAGCCAAGAATTTTGCATTAAGTAGCATAAAGAATGCTACAGAGCTTAAATTTTATCTTATCTCTGTGAAGATTTTGTTTCTTAAGATTGCTGATACCAGGAAAGGAAATGTAAGAACACTAAAGCTGTTTTTTGATGGAAATCTTTCTCATATTTCCAATATCACTTGTCTTCCAGCTGGATTACAAGGTTGGTTGGAAGAAACTGAAAGAAGTATTCAGCATGGCTGGTGTTGTGGTTCGGGCAGACATACTAGAAGATAAGGATGGCAAAAGTCGTGGGATCGGCACTGTCACTTTTGAGCAAGCTATAGAGGCTGTTCAGGCTATATGTATCCTTGAAGAGTAGTGATGGTAAACAGTAGGCACATAAATTAGTAAACAAAGCAGGATGAAAATATAAATTGTAGTATTACAAGTGAGGATACTGCCATGTTGCAGAAAGTCAAGCCATTGCAGTGGATGGCATACTTAAGGAAAATTGAAAAAGAGAAAAAAGTACATCTTGGAGAATTGTTGCTGTTTGCACAGAATCATTAACAAAGTGGATTCTCTTTTCCACGTGGATATATGTGTTTCTAGTCCAAATAATAAATGTTTGTCTCTAGGTTGTAGCTAATATTAAAATGCAATTTCTGAGACAAGATTTGTCTTCAATTCCTGTGATGGAGGTGGAAGAGGAATGCAACAAATCCATTTGCAATGTAAGATAACTTGACCTAGTGTGTTCCTCTGTTCCCTATATACTTACACTGTGTGAGTGATGGTCTGCTACGCAGCAGTGTGCAAAAAGCTAACCAAAGCACAGCTGATACTGTGTGCGTAATCTCTCAACTTGTGGCTAAGGTATGGAAAGGATGAAAACACTTCCCTCTTTCCCCTCCCAAAGTTTCTGTTTGAATGTTAATTCTGTTCTGTGTGTGCACCTAGTAAGTTAAACCTTGTGGGAACAAGACTTAAACAAATGTCACATGATTTGCTAGTGTGTCATACTTCAAAATTTGGCTGTTTGTTGATTTGGAAACCTTGAGAGCTTCTGCATGTTTTCTGGTGTTTTACGTGGCTAGAGTTAACTGATGAATTTAAACACGTAGGGTGGTTTGGAGTCACATTTTGAGTGATCTCTTAATGAACTTAATCTTAACCAGAAGAGGATTTTTAACTTGTGCTTTAATTTTAAAAACCTATTCTTTGAATATTCAGTTATTTAGGTTTCAAAGCTTTTTAGTTTTGGAGAAGGCAGAAGGTTTTGGATAATCTGTGAACGATGGCTTAAGCAGCAGGCTGGAGAGATACGGTTTTCTGACTGGGTTTTTGTACTCTGTGTGAGATAGCACGTAAAGCTTTAATACTTTGTGTGGTTCTAGCGCTTGAACAATGATCCTTAATGAAACAATAGCAATGTTTAATGGGCAGCTGCTGTTTGACAGACCGATGCATGTAAAAATGGTAAGTACATTCAGATTCTTACTGCTTTTTGACCTGGTAATTGTGCTCTTCATTTTGGATGCTGTGTGGTTTCAAGGCTGGGTTAAAATGCAGAGGGGTAGTGTGTGACTTGCCTAATTCCTAGTGATGTCAACTCGTGACATCAGGGAAGGTTAAGTCTGATTATTTTGATAAAAGGCTATCATAAAAACAGTGTAGATTGCTTCAGCTTTAAGTTTGTTTTAATTTAAAAAAAGGCAAAAGATAATTTCTTACTTTTCTTACAAACTTTAATGTATTGAATTGTGTTTAGGATGAACGAGCCTTTCCCAAAGGAGACTTCTTCCCTCCAGAGCGACCCCAACAACTTCCTCGTAAGTCTCTCCTGCGTGACTGAACATGTTACATTTTTTATTTTGCTGTTCAGTAACTGGGGCCTGATCCCAGCCCCAGTAAGACTGGCTCAGACCTTGGAAAGTTGGGATCCAAATGGTCTGAATAATATCAAAGGGGGAAATAGTAAAGAAGAGCTGCTCAGTCTTGTCCTTATTTTTTTGATACTTCTTTCAGCTCATAGCTAGAAGCTTGTCTTAAAACAGTATCCCATTCACGTTCTAAAGGCTTCCAAATATCTCAATTGCAATTCAAAGACCCCAATGCCTTTTAAAACTGCTGTTAATAGTGGGATTTAATGGAAATAAAATTAATCAGACAATAGGGAAAAGTGTACCTCCTTTTACATGATGGTATTCTGGGTATCTAATATTTGTCCTTAATTGAAAGGGCTGAATTGAGGACCTGAGAATTTCCCAGGCCTTCAGGTTTCTAAAGGGGGATCTTATCAGTGTATATAAACATCTGAAGGGAGAGTATAAAGAAGAGGGAGCCAAGCTTTTTCCAGTGGTGCACAAGGCTGTGAGCATAAACTGAATATAAGGAGACTCCATCTGAATATAAGGAAACATCACTGTGAGGGTGACTGCATACTGGAACAGCAGATCACCCACAGTCTGTGGAGTCTCCGTCCTTGGAGATACTCAAAGCTGTGTGGACATGGTCCTGGCTGACCAGCTCTAGGTGACCCCACCTGAGCCAGTGGGCTTGCAGCAGATGACCTCCAGAGGTCCCTTCCAACCTCAATTGTGCTGTGATAAGATACTGAATGTATTAAATGGGAAGAATCTGGGTTGGAAGGGAAGAGTTAGAGGTGGGAGATCACAGGCTTAATTTTTTTTAAATACAGCAAAAATGTAAACTGTGGCTGTTAACATAGTTCTGTTAATTCAGCCAGTTGCTGTTTTCTTACGAATGGGAACCAAACCTGTTGTGTGCTGCTAACTTGCACAATTTTAGTGATCATTGATCAATCCATCTCTTAATTAGATCATCAATGAATCCCTTCCTTAATTAGTTTAGTTTTCTGTGTGTCTGTCAAAACCTTATTCAGCAGCAGTATTATTCATGGTTTTTATTACTGCCTTGACTTTCTATGATGCTATACCTCTTTCCTGAAAGTCATTGGGTTGCAATTTAATTATCTTTGTATAAAACTCAACAAATACCAATGGAAGCCTGTTTCTTGGCCTTTATTGGGGCGGGGAAGGGGTACCTTGTGTTGTTTTAAAACAAGATTCGACACTTCCTGTGTTTATTATGCTGAGCTGTAAACGAGGAAGTCCTCTTCTCATAGGCAAAGAATGCCATTAAGCTGTTGTTTGATGCAAGCGCAAGCAGAGAACTCTTTCTTCCTGGTTAACTATAAGGAAAATATGAGGGCTTTTTCTTTTTTCTTTGGACTGGGGAATCCTTAATTCATTTGGGTACAGGAAGATTCAAAATTATGCCTGGCAATGATACATTTTGTTTGCTCAGAGAAGAGGCTGGCTGTGTGCTCTGAATTCTATAGGTGGCTATCATAACAATAGGATGAACTTTGTGGTTAAATTCTTACCTACAAGGGAAGAATCTTGGCAAAGGTGGAAATAAGCCATTTGTCAATCAAGGGTAATATTGTGCAAAGGTTAGAAGATCTTTATACTAAATTGCCCACTCTATTCTCCTTAGATTGAGGAGTTGCACAAAACAAGCAGTGTTCTAGCCAGTTATTTTTCAGGAGTCAGCTTAAAACCAACCAAACAAGCAAGTTTTCTCAGTAGTAAGATGGAAAATGGATTATGAGAAAAAATACTCGAGCTAGTTTTTAGTATATTTCAAGACACATCTACTCTGAATTTACTATACACTTTCATGCTTTAAGTACACACCCCAAAGTGGGAACACAGCAAGCTTTTTGGAGAATGGAAGTCAATTACTTAAGAATAAAACTTGCTGTTTTGTCAAACTATGGAAAGAAGGCTTTTTTGATATCTGAATATTTTCTTCAGATGGTCTTGGTGGTATTGGCATGGGATTAGGACCTGGAGGTCAACCTATTGATGCAAATCATTTAAACAAAGGCATGGGAATGGGCAACATGGGACCTGGAGGTAAGAAGATTACTCCTATGCTTTTGTTTCATGAGAGCTTTAAGCTGTGTAGAAGGTAGATAGCTTTGTTTTGCCTACACAAAAAGTTGAAGTGTATTAGGAGTGTTAAAGCCAAATGAGTTTTTGTTGAGCTAAGTAATGAGCTTGATAATGGAAACCTGAATTTAACCAACTGCTCCATTTTTTTTTTCACTGTGGTCAAGGCACAGCTCTCATTTTCTGACTCTTGAGCATGAGCAGCAGACACTGCAAATACACATTAAACTTTTAAAACCATCTCTCACTTTTAACACTTACTAGTGGGCTTGCAAATCTTTGTTTAGGATATGTTTAAATAGCACAAGTTTTAAAGAGCCACCTAAAAAGTAGCACACATTCAGCTTTCAATTTACAAATGCCTATGGGTTTTTCCCCTTTGCTGCTTTATTTTCTGAGAAGGAATGTTGGAATCTACTCAGACTTATTACATGTAAGCTCTTCAGTCCAAACAGTGGACATGTTGTATGGTTTCTCTTTCTACAGCCAGTTTAATGGCTGAACTTTTGTAGAATTACAATTACATCTGCTATATAAAACTTTCTCTTTTATTTTGAGGAATGGGAATGGAAGGCATGGGCTTTGGAATGAATAAAATGGGAGGTAAGCTGTGTTTTTTGACATGTATATAGCTTGGGCTTTCTGAGTCGTGTAAACTTAGCTATATATGTCTAGCAGGCATTTGTGTTCTTTGACATCATTATGATTTTAGTAATAACTTGTTCCTTTTTGAGTATTAATAGAGCTGCTATAGGTGTATGGGGAAGGGTTAATACCTCAGATGACCAATGCTTTTATCATGTGACTTATGTTTTGTTAAAACTGCACTTGGTTTAGGAGATGGTGTGACCAAATTCTGACCCAAATTTTGTTTTGTGAATCTGTGATACGCATTTGTCTTGATGCCTGTGGAAATGTTCTGTGAAAGCAGCTTATATGAGTGAAGCGTAGTGTTAAGTTGAAATGCATTGCTAAAGAAACCCTGAAAAATACTTTCTTTTAGGAATGGAAGGTCCTTTTGGTGGCATGGAAAACATTGGTCGCTTCCCCGCTGGAATGAACATGGGCAGAATGAGTGGTAGGCTTTAGGGTTTTTTTTTACTATATCCAACTCCTGATTTGTGTTCTCTGGAAGTATAATACTGGAGGAGAGACTCCCTAGATTGGTCATTTTCCTCTTCTCAGCTTTTATTGGAAAAACTTAAAAGCTTACAGCTGACGTGGTGCCCACAAGTCACTTGTTTTCTGAGCGACTCTAAATGGCACTGAGCAGCAGAAAATGAGTGGTTGATTGAGGCTGTTTTGAATGACTAGTTTAGAAAGAGATAAACTCTGCTCTATCTGGATTCACCAGAGAGAGTGACTGCCTCAAATGTGTTTGTCCACACTGAGATGAATCCTGCTTTTTGTTGGGTTTTTTTGGTCTCAAGAAGACATGATAAAATGATCTGGAAAAAAATAATAAAAATTTTGTCTTGCTGTTAATCTTTAAAAATGAAGCCTGTATTAAAATGTTGTCTCAGGAGTCATTTAGACAACCTGAAGAACATATCTAACTTAATCTTTTCAGAGATGGACCGTGCCATGGGTGGAGGATTTGAAAGAGAATTTGGAAGAAATGAAATGGGAATGTCTCGTAGTTTTGGAGAGACCTTGGAGAGAGGAATAGGTAAGTATGCGAAGCCAAGTACTTCTGCTACCTACTTTTCATACTGGAACTCTACATAAAAATTGTGTGTTCTGTTACAACAAAACGGACTATATTTTTTATATATTTGCTGTAATAGTTTGGTTTTGATCAGATTCCTAAAAGCTGTACGGAAGGCAGATGGGCGCACGCTAGTAGTGATCTGTGGGACTGTGTAATAGAATTTCAGATGCGATAGGAAACTTTTTGACAGTCTTAATATGCTGCTTTGTGTCTTGAAACTTCATGCTAAACTTCCATATACGTGCTTGGCAAAGAGGAAGGCTCTGAATGATGCATGACCCAATCTTGTCACTAAAATGTACTCTGTGGCCTTAACGGTAAGGAGGAGAAATACGGGGAAACCTTAATTTCCTTCCCTTCCTCCCAGGTGTTTTAGGAGTTTGGTATAGACTTGCACATCAAATGATTGAGGAGAATACCTTACTGTGCAACTCATGCAGCACTAAAAGAGGTGTTCTTCTGTTGGTCTTTCTTTTTGAACCCTGGTGGGATAAGGAAGATTTACTAGCATAGCAAATAACTTCGTGAAAAATATTACTTGGACTGAGCAAGCATAGTGCAGTGCTGTTGTGTCTGTAGCAGCTTTGAGATGGCAAAAAGTATTAATCATGCTTTGTGGAGAGATTCAGAACTCGGAACATTTTTAATGTCTACTGTGAGCATCTGTTCGTGTGAGTACAGCTTGATTGAGCCAGTTCCTGAGATGGCTCTGTTATTGCTGTACTCTGTTAATTTGATATAACTTAAATTGGTTTTTAAAGAAAGTGAAATACAATAAACTGTTGCTGATACAACTCAGATGACTCTTTGTAAAATTGGATCTTGTATGCGAGGAGAGGTGATCTTTTGTACCAGTCATTAAGCAAAACAAATTAAAAAAATCCTTACCTTTAAAATTAAGGTTGCAAAGCAAATACAGCTGTCAGAAAGCTCGATGCACTTAAAGCAGCAGTTTAGTTATGGTAACTCACTGCTTTTTTTTTTAAAAAAAAATAGATCTCCCATAATGCAAGAAATAATAGTTTTGAGGGAGATAATTTTTGAACGGATAAGCAATATCATGCATTAAAACCCTTCTGAAAAGAGATTACTGGAAGACTTTCATTTGCTTAATGACTGAGTCACAACATTTAGTAACCAAGAGTTGGCTCTGCCTGCCTGCACAGGATTAGCCCTTTTCTGGGAGACTCTAAAAACAAGCGCACAATGCTGCTGGCTTTCAGCTGAAGAAATACTAAATATTTGTTGTTTCTTCATCTAAATAAAAACCAAACAAAAAACGCCAACTTGCTTGCACAAGTACAAGTGTCACAGAACCCGAACCCACTCTGTTATTTAAGGTACTACTGAAGCAAGATGAGTGCCATTTGTAAATGTGGTTGCTTCAGTTTTCTTGAGCGTAGGCTCATCTTAGCATTACATATCTTGTTTCTCTTCATTAAATATATGTAGATAGCTTAAGTATGTACTTTCTTCAAGGCTTTTTCCCTTTAAATAGGAATCAAACTGAACGTGATTTTTATTATAGTGCTGCAGCGCTGAACTTGATTTGGAAGATAAGCTAAGATCCTTTGTACAGCAGCAAAATGGCCTTAACTGTAGGGGAGTGAAACTTACTGCAGGAGCTCAAAGACTGTAGCAGAGTCAGGACAACTTGGTCAAGGGATTTTGTGTAGCAGATACAGAAACCCTATTCTTGCTGGTGCTTTATAGCACAGGCAACCTGTTTGTATTTCTTTCCACATTAAAAGGCCAAGCATGGTTTGTGACTTTATAATGGTCACACTGCTGTGGTTCTTGGGCGGAATTTGCTTTCTTTTTATTGCTCTTAAGTTTTGGCCAACTCTTGTAAAAGTCTCTACCTGGCTTGGCTGACACAATCTTTGAGTTGCATGGCAAGGATGATGTGATTTCATTTGTCTTCCAAGCAATCTGTATTTGAAGTGTCATTTCAGTTACTAAATTACTACTCTTGCTGTGTAATCCCCAGTGTACTGCCCAGGACAGCTAGCAGCTAAGATTATATTTAAAATATTACTTTTGCCACCTGATCTTCTCCTAGGTTTGCACATGCCTTCAAAATTTTCTCCTTTGTTTTCTTTGGAAGGCTCTCTGTGTGTGTACAGAAGTTAAGCTCTTTAGTGAAGGACTTTTCTCCATTCTAACTACAGTATGCGGTCTGATGAGATGACTGCTCCACTAAATCATGTGCTGTAGTCGTGATGGTCTGTGTAATCAACACAGTACTCTTCTTACCAGCTGAAATAAAACTGCTGCTTTGTATTCTGCAGCAAGAGAGCACACAGTGTGCAGACACTTTTCTGGATGATGATAAAACTTAAAGCATTTCAGTAGCGTAAATGTGCATTTGGGTTTTTTGTCCCTGTATGAATACTGATAGTCTGTGTGTTGTGTTCCAGGTGGTGGAAATGCCAGCATTCCTGGGATTGAGAGGATGGCACCTGGCATTGATCGTATGGGCTCGGGAATAGAAAGAATACCTTCCGGGATGGGGCACGGGATGGAGAGAGTAGGGTCAGAAATAGACAGGATGGGTCTTGTGTTAGATCGCATGAGCTCCAATGTGGAGCGAATGGGTTCAGGAATTGACCGCATGGCCCCTCTGGGCATAGATCACATTGCTCCTAACATTGAGAGGATGGGCCCAGCTATCGAGAGAATGGGTTCTGGCATAGAAAGAATGGGTTCTGGCATAGGCTTTGGTATTGAGAGAATGGGTGCTGCCATCGACCGCGTTGGCACCACTATGGACAGAATGGGGTCAGGCGTAGAACGTATGGGTTCTGGCATGGATCGCATGGGTATAGGTATTGAGCGTATGGTCCCTGCTGGAATGGGAACTGGAATGGGTCAGGTGATAGAGAGAATGCCAGCTGGATTGGATCGCATAGGTGCCACTCCTATGGAAAGAATAGGAATAGATCGAATGGGTGCTGCTAGCATGGAGAGAATGGGCTTGGAGCGCATTGGAGCCACTAACATGGAAAGAATGGGTCCTGCTATGGGACAGGGCATGGGAGCAGGCATAGATCGAATGGGACTTGCAATGGGAAGCAATTTTGAAAGAACAATGGACATGGAACGTGGAAACTTTGCAGGCAATTTTGCAGGCTCCCTTGGAGGAACTGGAGGACCTGCAGCCGGGGTGGCCAGAAAAGCCTGTCAGATATTTGTGAGAAATGTGAGTAGCCTCCTTCCTACCTCTCCTTCATAGGTCATGAAATTAATTGGTACTGACATGTTGATCTCGTCTGTGCTCGGTTGAATTCAGTCAGAATATCTAATATGGGATGCTGCCAAAGGTGGAGTTAGGTAGGCTTTTGTGAGTTGAAGCCATTTCCTTAATAGGAGGACAGCTCTTGGCATCTGTAACTGAAAATGCTGAACAGTGGCTGTCTCAGGATGGAAAACACTTTTTGAAGAGTTGGCAGGACTTGCAAATTGTTCAACAGATCCTCGGTAACGGTCTGTTCTTCTCTCTTCACAGCTGCCTTTTGATTTTACATGGAAAATGCTGAAAGATAAATTTAATGAATGTGGTAAGTTATTTTGTCACTGGTAACTGCTCTGAAAATTGAACATGAATTAAACAGTAACTCCTGGCTCTGTATGTCCCTGACACTAGTATCTTAACTAAAATTTCACTTGGACTCACTGAAATACCAGATCTTAGTGTTGACAAGCTTTGTGAGGATGTTTACTGCTCCTGTTGTACCAGCAAGAGTTCTGCAGTGTTAAAAAGAAATAAGTGTCTAGCCAGCTGATAACCAAGTTAACACATGCTTTTTTCTAAACGTTTGTGTCTTTGTCAGTCTCAGTTGGGGTGTATCATGTGAGTAGGCTCTTTGTAGTTGTAGAAAGAGATAGGAATAGAGATGCAAGTCCTGAGAACTGCTGAAAAGCACCTGCAGAGATTCTTTAAGTCTAAATGAATGTAACTATCTGGGAAAACTGTCCTTCACATAAAAATTAAAAAAAAGTCTGATTTCAGCTGCTGACAGTGGAGGTGTGCTGTTCAGCGTCAGGAAGTTTTTTCATGGTAGCAGTTGCTGTGCCCAGATGTGCACCCCAATATCTTGTGCTGCTTGTCTGATGGCAAAACCAAGCGCCAGCCTCATCAGTTGTGATGAGAAGTGTGTGTTGACAAGTTGGGCAGGGCTTGTGAGCTTGTGCTTTGCTCCATTCATCTACTGCTGCTGCTGGAGTGTGAATTGAGAGAACCAGTGTGAATTAATTCCTCTCTCAAACTGAGAATGCTGCTTTAAAACAGTGACTTGATAAAGTTGTCCTGCAGCTTTAAGTTTCAAAGTAGTGGTAGCTTCTAAAGGTGTGCTTTCTGTGGCTTAAGGTAGAGAACTAGGATTTGACAGTTACGTGGTACTTGCTAGGTTAAACAAGACCCTTTCTTTTCTTTTTAAGGTCATGTGCTGTACGCTGATATCAAGATGGAAAATGGGAAGTCAAAAGGATGTGGTGTGGTTAGGTTTGAGTCCCCAGAAGTAGCTGAGCGAGCCTGCCGTATGATGAATGGGATACAGCTTCGTGGGAGGGAGATTGATGTGCGAATTGATAGAAATGCTTAAGTAGTTGCCTTTTTAACACTGATACCAGATTTTTGAATTTGTATTTTTTCTTGTTAACCATTTTAATTTGACTGGATGTAAAGGTGTTAAAACAATTCAGTTGCTTTCTGGAGTAATTTTAATTACTTTTTTAACAAATGGATTTCCATTTTACTGTTTTTGCATTGAAACTGCAATGTGCACAATCTTTTTTTGTAGTTGTGGCATCTTGTTGACATTACAGATGTAAACAGTATGACTTTGATAATAAATGCAAGTTAAAGATTTCAGTCACAGCATCCGTTACTGGCAGCACATCCTATGCTTGCAAAAATATCTGTAAACTGAGCTCAGTAAACTAGAATTTGTATTCTCTTGTGAAGTGTCAAGAAAGAATGTTCCTCTTGGTTGTCAGTTTATGACAGTGTGAATTGGTCTCTAAAATGATGCATTTCCGCATTTGCATTAGTGTTTGAATGTCTCCGGTGTGCAGGGGACTTCCCTTTCCTGTATTCTGACCTAATCAATGACCACTCTTAGCGAAAGGCTGGTAGCTTAATTTTTCTCCAGTGGCAATGCTGATTTAAAAAAAAAAAATAATAAAGAGAATATCCTCTACCTTCGGTTGTGTCAGTGCCGTTGTGAAGGCCTGAACTGAAAATGGATTTAAAACCCTCATTTATTTTTTTCTAAGATGGAGCATTTCAGTGGGGGCCACGCACGCAGGTGTATTGGTTCCAGTCAGGGGTGAGGTGCAGTGGCAAACAGCTGCTGCAGGTGAGAGGCAGAAGGTGGCATATTTCACCTTCTTCTACAACAAATACAGTTTTAATAACACAAAATGAAAGTTATTATTTTTGAGTGGGAATTCTTGTGGCAGGAGAGCTGAAGCTTCATGGCAGAGACTATTTCTTGCCCTTACCTTGGTTTGAGAGCTGCATGGCCTCCAAAATCAAATTCTTCTTACAGTAATGGGAAATGAGAAGACATTCTCATTGTGGGCTTGATTCCATCAGCAGGACTCTGCTGGCTCAGAGGCAGTGGTATCGATTGCCTCGATGGGTCTCGTGGAGACCCATCAATATCATCTCAATGATGCTGAGCAAGTGAGGAGTGCTGCTCTAAAAATTCGCCACAGGCTTTGTTGCACAAAGCTGTCATCCAAACTGTACCCCATCAGAAAGAAGTTTGAAGCGTCATCAACTCTTAATTGTTAAGCTAAAGCTCATCTGACCTGTCTTCTGGTGAAAGGTCACCTCATGGTATCAGTGCTCTGCTTTATGACGCAATTGAACTGTGCTGCATGAGCCAGTGTGGTGGCAGAAATCCTTCATGTGGAAAAACAGCTTGAATGAGCTGTTAGAACTTTTAGAGCTACTACAGAAGAAAAAAACGTTACAATATGATCTTGGTCTCTTAACACATTCTCCCTTCCAGCCTTCTCCCCATAAAGTTCAAGGCAAGGTGCTCTCAAGAACGCCTTCCCCACGCTTCAAACTGTTGAGTTTTAGTTTCACCTTTGCTTTCTCAATTGAGAAAATCTCACCCAAGAGGTTCCTGTGTGTTCCAACAGCCCCTTCTCTTGCCTCTTACCCATCAGTTACCCGTGAAGTACTTGCATGATGAAATGGCTGAATTAAACTCAGTTGTATTTCATGGATTTGTTTTTCTTTTTTAGTATCAGTACATGAATGAAGTTCCCTTTTGCACAGCTGTGCTGGTGGAGGGTATGCTGAAGCAGGGCAGTGCAGGAACCTCAAACCAGCCTTGCGACCGCGGAGAACGTAGTGAGGAGGCGGCAGCAAGGCTGGTTGCAAGGCCCTTGTGAGGGGAGGCTGCTGTGCTGGGCAACAGCAGGAGCAGGTACTACACTTGGTGTTTTGTGCTTTGGAGGAGAAAAACCCCAAACCCTACCGCACTGCTTCACAGTAAAGCCGCTAGTTCAGGCGCCGTTGGCGTGCCCTCGCAGCGGGCTGTGCCTGCAGGGTGGCCCTGCTCGGTGGGGCGAGCCGCCCGCCGCCCCGGTGTTGTCTCCAAAACGTGAGCGCGTTCCCGGTGTGTGACATGGTGATCTCACACCCTGAGACGAGGCTGTTTTATTGCAGAGCTGCGCCAGTCGGATGCCAGCAAACACAGCCAGCGTGCTGCGGCACAGCCACAGAGGTTACACACAGAATCTTACCCCCGCAGGATGGCTGGCTGCGTGGCTGCACACACAGTGCCGGGCTTACTTATTATTACACATGCTCTCTGAGGAAGCATCTGTGAGCATCCTGCCCCCAGGGCTGTGGTTTTGAGTACGGTGGTGGGGGTGGCTGGCTCCTGGGGCTGGGGGCTGGCTGGCTGGCTCCTAGGGCTGGGGCCGGCTGGCTCCTCGGGCAGGGCTGGGGGCCGGCTGGCTCCTCGGGCAGGGC
>JAVJGI010000050.1:48617760-48666932 GCA_035590275.1 Ibycter americanus | reverse complement strand
GTCCCTGCGCGTGCCGCGGCCAGCTCGGCGCGGGCCCCGGTGGCCCAGGGGGCTCCTGGGGCTTCCAGCCCGCCGTCACCGCGCTGCTGGCGGCGCTGAGCTGCTCCACCCGCGGCCTCTTGCAGGGTGGTTTCGGTTTGAACACGGGTTTTCCCCTGTGATGAGCAGGCGAATACGCACGTGAACGGGGCGCGGAGGCTGGAAAGGCGTTTTCTGACGCGCTTTCGAGGTGGTCGATTGTCTTCTGTGCCCAAAGTTAAACATGGGATTAAGCATTTCTGCTCAGCAGCATGGAAGAAATGTGCCTTTCCGTCAAGACCTGCCCTCAGTTACATGCAGCAGGCGGTCTGCCCCAGGTTTCAATGCTGTGCTTACAGCTAACGCAGGTGTTTAAGGTATGCGTATAATATCTAGCTTATTCTTGCTTGCTATGAAGCCTGGCCTCAGTGGTGACTTGGGCAGCAAGGTTCAAAGAGAGGCGATGGAGAGCGTTTCCCTCTTTGATATAAGCTTGACACTTTAAGAGCCAGCAATCCGACTTCGCTATAACTACAGAGGCGATAAATAAGAGGGAGCTGAATTTAAAAGATGTGACTTAATAGAAATGTAGAAACTGGTGAGTTAATATAACGCGTGTTGTTGGGCCAGCAGGATTTGTGGGACAGTTACGCCGTTACTTCTCAGGTGTAAAGTCTTAGCTTGTGGTGTTTGGCAGTGCTGTCACCTGAAGCCACAGGACCGGACAGTGTGGCTCTTTACAAAACCTTTTCAACATCTAGAAGCCTGGTAAAGAGGTGGATGTGTTAATGTTAGACACAGAATTAAGTATTTGCAGGTTGCAAATCATTGTCCAAAGTCTTTCAATGGCAAAGTCCATTTGATTTGTCCCATGTTTTGTTTTGTGGGTTTTTAATTTTTTGGGGATGAGCCATTTGAGAGATGGTCTGGTAGAGAAAGAGTTTGGGTTGCATGAGCTGGTAACACAGGTGCATCAAGAATGGGAGTTTGGTTTGAGGTAAAAGGTGCAGCTTTTGCCTGACCAGAGGCCAAGGATAGGCCGAATACATTTTCCCAGAATGCGGGCAAGAGGAGCTAGCTCAGTGCTGAAGGGCCGTTTTAAGGGTGTAAAGACAAAAATCTAGGAGCTCTGCATAGTCTGTTTGCAGTGCAGGGTGGTGGACTGAAGGATTAGCCATGTGATACAAGAATTTGCTTGCAATCTCAGCAAAGTACAGCAGATTTTCTCAGTGATCGTTCTGTGATCTAGTGTATCTTGTCTGAGGCAAAAGGTGTTTGTGTCTGACTTCAGGCAGCACGGATGTATATGGGGATTACTGGGTTTCCTCCATGGTTGCAAGAAAGTTATGTTTGGAGCCAGTTTTCCTAGAAAAAAACCAGTATGCTTCTCATCACTAGCAGATGTTTCAACTCGAGGATGGATTTACTGGTGCATCACTGTTTTCATCAAATCAGGGTTCTGTGAAGGACATACGTTTTCTCAAGTGATTCTGAAAAGCGTATTGCCCCGTCTTGGACTGCAACTGTGGTTTTAGGAAAACTTGTAAGTGGATATAGTGCTGCTCAAACACAAACCGAGGTTTTTATGGATGGCTTTTATCAAACCAGCCTCCAGTGTTTCTTGGCAGCACTTAGGATGTGTTCCTGGAAGACCAGTGAATGTTGTCTATTTGCAGTATTATTTCCTTCCTTCCTTGGCTCTTTAAGACTGCTGTCATCTTGTATTGTGTGCTAACCTGCTCTTATGTTTTAATTGCAGAAATGTCTCATCAGTGGCATGTGGCTTATATCCAGAAGATACCCAGTTCCTGCCGTCCACAGGGGTACAGTGTATAGAATGAGCAGGCCTGTTTTAGAGATCCATCAGGTTGGTTAATGGCTGGATTTTTTTATTTCGGGCCCGAAGTGGTTTCCTGTTAGAGTACTGATCTATGAGAAGCACCAGTTCTAGGTTGAAAGTTTCCACTTTTTAAGATGTATCTGATGAACTCAAGGAATTCTGTAGTAGCTGAGTCCAAGTGACAGAGTTCAGGAGTGGTGCTCTGGTAACATCTACCAAATTGCTTAAGTCTGAATTAATCTCTGGAGTTAAACTTCCTCTGGAGAAGCATCTTTTTAATGGCTATGTAGATGCACTTCACATTAGAAATGTGTTCTTTTCTGGGTGTTTTGAGGGTAAGCTAATTCTTTTTCAAGGTAGCTGTATGTTTTCCACAACATTTTATATGTTAGAAGTGACCAGCGCTTGGCTTAAGCAAAACTAAGTAACTTAAGTAAACTACCTGCTGGGTTTTGTGTTTGTTTAATTTAATGTCGCTTTGGATTCTACAACATGTAATGATTTTCTTTAGTCTAGATGCTACTCTTCTGGAGGAAGAAAGGGGTTTATATCAGGTTTTGTGGAGAACATCAAACAGGAATTAGCAAAAAACAAGGAGATGAAAGAAAGTATTAAAAAATTCCGAGATGAAGCTAAAAAGCTAGAAGAATCTGATGCGCTTCGAGAAGCAAGGAGGAAATATGTAAGTCTTTTCCTCATGAATTCCTTTGATGTTTTCATTGCCTAGTCACTGAGCTATTACTGTTCTGAATGTAAATCTGAATCTTTCTGCAAATGAGCTGTTTAGTTCAGCATGCCTGTTTTTATGAGAAGTTTTGCTTGGCTGGAAATACTGACTGGTAAATGGATGCTTTGGAGTGTTTTGGTTGGGTTTTTTTGTTCTTTTAGTAGAAAATCTTTCCAGCAGACCCTTCACTGGATTTCCCAAATACTGAGCTGGTAAAATAATGAGACATTAAATTTAATGTTGGCAGTATTTAAATACTTCTTTTGCATTTCTTGAAGAACTATAAACAGCATTACTTGCAAAATTGAAATGGTGCTGCTGGTTACTCCAGTAGTGTGCTCCCTAAGATGTAGCTCTTCTTGCTCTCAGTTACAGCTTTAAAGGGGTGTGTTACATGCTAAACTGTTTTTGAGTATTTTCTGTCCTTGTAGTTACATACAGTGTGGGGTTTTTTTCCACAGAAAACCATTGAATCTGAAACGGTGAAGACCTCAGAAGTGATTAAAAAGAAGCTTGAAGAAATAACTGGTACAGTTAAAGAGGTAACATGGAGCTATGGAAGAACCTTTCCCTAGGGCAGTTCTGCTCCGAGGTCATTTGTTCTGTGTGTGCTTGAATTATCACCCTTTCTTTTTTCTTGGTGAAAGGTGGTTGCTATTCCAAAAGCTGTCACTATTCTGAATCTTTAAGGCCAGAGTCATTAACAAAATTACAGCAATAGTGTGTGATAGATTTCTTACTCAGTGTACGGTGGGAGGACAGGCACTGTCCAGTGATTCCGCTCAGATTTGGAGACTAGAGACAGTCCTGATGGTTCTGCATTGTCTAGCAGTAAAAAAAGCCTCAAGGTGGTTCTGCCACTGGAGGGCAGTTAGAGCAATGCTGGAAGATCACCCTGGAAGGTTGTTTAGGAGGTGTTATACTCTTCACACCGATGCTTTTTGCTACTAATGTGATAGGGCTTCTGGCTTCTCCCTGCATGGTGGGAAAGATTTACGACATCAGAGGCTCCAGGTGTTGTAAGTGGAAGTGCTGGTGGTGTAGTTGAAGTGCTCTCCTCTAAGTTAGCATGCTGTAAGTGATTCTGTGGCTCTGTGTGTCTTGGGAAGAACAAAACGCCTGGAGGAGCAGGCATTGTTCTTACCTAACAGGTATGTGTCCTCCATTCTAGGCTCGGACTTTAAAGACGTCTGTGTAGATCTGCTTTTAAGCAGTCGAATTCAAGTTATTTTTTAGGTTGGGACTAAGCACTGCAGCTTGTGCTCATTTACTTCATTTCTTGTCCAAGTTCATCCAGGCAGCAGGTGTATTTGAGTGTTTAGTACGCTTTGACTTTAATCTCTGGAGTAAATTTCTGATGAGTCTTCCTGATAGCCTTTTAAATATGGAATAAATCAGGTGCATGTGGCAGGTGTAGCAGCTGACCTGCAGTGTTACAGTACCTGTGAACTCAGCAGGTACAAAACGGGGCTATTTGGGCATTCCTCAGTGGGGTGCAGGACCTTATATTTCTTATTCCCTCTTTTCTGCCCCCTTCTCGGCATGGGCACCATTGTGGTCAAGGAGTTCACGTCCATTCAGCATTGCTCCCCGTTGCTTCCAGAGGAGACAGGGGATGACTCACAGGCCAGGGCCTGGTAACCCAGCCATTCCTGCGCGCTCAGACTCCACCAGCTGCTGTGAGTCTCCCAGGCGGCTGTCAGGAGGAGGAGGAGGGAGCAGATTCCACTGCCAGTCCTGCTCGAGCCTTTGTGGCAAAAGTCCCTGCTCGTCAGCTGTCTGTAAGACCTGCTGCTGGGTTTGTCACTAGCCTTCCTGCCGCTGTAGACCTGTCAGTACCCAGGAGGTGGCACTGAGCTAGAAGAGTTGGAGAAGGGCTGTTGCTGCAGTGTCTGCCACCCTGACAGTTACTCCCAGGCACCTCAGTCTTGTTTTTCCCTCTTACTGATCAGAGTAATTAAATCAGCAGTGACTGAAAACTTACTGCTCTTTCTTTTAAAGGCAGTACAAGATTTTCTGCAGTAAATTACAGCTGAGAAGTACTTCAGGAGGCTGCTCCTTATCTGTCAGTTGAAGTGCGTGGACTTCATGCTTATAGCTAGGCTGCCTCAGAGCAGGGTGAACGGAGCTGCTCTCAGCAGTGGTTTAAGGTCAAGGCCTGTGTGATTTTTCCCAACATGTGCAGTCAGGTGCAGGATCTCTGCTGAGAAGCAGCTAGCCGAACACTGGACTTAAACTGTGCAATATGAAGTTTGTGTGGACCCAGTCCCCACTCTGTGCTGTGCTCCATCACTCTTGTTCTGTCTAGATGTGCTTTGGTATACCTTAACTGTACAGTTTGGACCTGGATGTAACGCTCTTTGCTGATGGTGGACATAACCGTTATCTTTTCAGTACTGTTGAGAGTGCTGTAAGCATCTTTATTGGCCAAATCCCATTGAAAACCAGGCAAAACCATTTGGTACTTGTATTCTGCCATTTCACTTCCTCTGAGGTTGTGGCTTGTGGCCCACCCAGGATTGGTTGCCTGCTGCCAGTGAGATTTCTGAGATCCTCGAGGAGCTGATGTGTGCTGCTGCAGAATGAAAGGGTGACCAGGTACCGGCAGAGTCCATTTAACCTCTTCCATACGCAATCCTGGCTCTGTCAACACAGCCAAAGTGATGTATATAAAGATGTTGGATTGAGAAAAGTGTTTCCTAATTTTGCAGGAATAGCTGCATAGCAGAGAGCTATCTCAACCACTTCTATACCTTCTCTTAGGGAGCAAGAAGTACCCGATTGTTTCAAAGCAAAGGGCTAGGGTATTTTAACTGGGGCATCATTGGTTCTTCTCTTTGACGTCAAGAAAAAAACATTTTTTTAGATCTATGGGCAGCAGCTGTTACAAATGCATATGGTCCCATGAGTAGCCACATTTGTTGTTCTGCACAGAGGTGTTGGATAATGCTGCAGTGCCAAACCATGGTGTCCTGGTAAGACTCCCTTGTGACATGTGTTCACTGTAGGTTTGGTTAGTCTGGTCGTGAGTGCATTAGGAAGTCTTTAGCATTCACAAAGAGGAGTTACTCAAAATAAGTTTTCACCTGTTGCACCTGAAATGACCTTTTCTTTCCTGTTTTGTTTTGTTGCAGAGTTTGGATGAAGTAAGTAAGAGTGATATTGGCCGGAAGATAAAGGAAGGTGTGGAAGAAGCAGCAAAAACAGCAAAGCAGTCTGCAGAGTCAGTGACAAAAGGAGGGGAGAAATTAGGCAAGACAGCAGCCTTCAAAGCTATTTCTCAGGTACGTCAGTCCTGTGCCTCTGTAGGACACAGTGCTGTGGACACAGCTCATTAACATGGGAGTCGTGTGAGCTTGTGCTGACTATAAAATTAAATGCAAGACTCTTACAGCAAGACATTGTGAGCCATTAGAATAAGTTGATAAGTTCAGGAGATGTATTTTGCAGGTCTAGCATTTGCTTAACAACCCTAGAAAAGTGTAAGTCTCGAGTAGCTGAGCTTCTGCTAAAATGTGTTACTGGAAAAATTGGTGGCTGTGCCTGTGGAGTAGGGTAGCAAATGTCTTCTGCAGATGGGTACTAGTGGTACTTGGGAACAAACTGGCTTACTTAAAGCACTCCTTTTCTAGAAAATATGTAAGCGCTTACATATTTTGATGTCACCCAGTCAGCTGGCTTCAGCCTAAAAAGAAGCGTTCCCCTTGACAGGTTTCTCATGCCTCCTCTGAAGCCTTGGCTTTAGCCCTTGTAAGAGGAGGTACCAGCCGGGCGGAGCATCAGCTGCACCAGTCGTGGCAGTTCCCCTCTTTCTGTGTTTCTAAGAAGACATCATCTGCTAAAGGTCGCTTCTAGCCGTAGCTGCAGATTCACATTATATGCTACTTTTTTTTTTTTCCTTTTTCTGTAATGACGCCTGGTACCTTACTTCAGTAGCCTCCTAATCTAAGAACAGTTTGTCCCTTCCATGAAGCAGGCTGTGCCAGGTCTTAGAAGCAGGCAATTACTTTATAGGACCTTAAAGTAAATTTCTTGAGGCTTAAAAATTTGTTTTCCCTGTAAATGGATAAACCTTTTGATTCATTGTCAGATTTAACTGATTAACAGACCTTTTATAGGTTGTGAACAGTTCTAGTAGCTTTGCTGTACTTTCTAGAATATATATAGCATTTAGAATATTCGATCTACTGCTTCAGAAAACCAAATATGTTATCTTTGAAATTGTAGTAGTAGTCTCATTTTGAGCTCTCCATTGCTTCAGTATTTAGGAGATATTTTATTTGTATGATCTACAGCTGGATGATATCCACGGGGGCTTGTGTCTTGTTCTGTTCTCTGCCGGGTCCCTCAGATAGTCTTTTGTAGTCCGTAGGAACAACCTGGGCTTTGGAGCTTTTTATTTGCTTATCCTTGATGTTTAAAGTTACTTAAATTCTAGTTTGTGCTTTGTGTCGCATCTCTGGCATCTATCCTGCCTAGGTCCTGAGCACTGTTCTAACTTTCTTCAGGAAGGAGTCACACTGACTTTGAGTAGGAGAGGATGGCTTATGCTGGCAAAGCTGTGTTAGACACTTGATGTGTTCTCCAGAAAATTCCTGTGTAAAATAAAGTTGAAAAATAACGGCCCCCGTAAAGCCACATGATGCTTTGGGCTACATAACTGACATGTTCTAAATAAAAATGCAAATTGGGAGAAGCTGTATAGAGCGTGTATAAAAAAAAATCCCTTTCTGCCTGCATGTGTCTAGTTGTAACAGGGAAGATCTGTACTTACTGTGCATCTTTTGTAGGTACAGTCATAACAGAAAGTACAGCTCAAAAGTTCAGTAATAAAAGCAGAGCAGCCAAGATGAAGGAGAAACACTGAAATTGCCTTTTAATTCCAACCCCTGTTGAAGTGTATGACAAAAATTCCCAACAATGGTTGCAGTAGGATGCAGCTTCCTCTTGGCAGAATCTGAACTAAGGATGTAGCTGTTCACTGAAGAGATGTATATTGGTCCAGAAATTTCAAGTCCTTTTTCTTGATGTAGCCTCACCCAAGAGGAGAATATATCCTCTCTCTCCTTTAGTATAAGCTGCACTACTGTGGGGTTTTTTTCACATCTCATCTCTAGCAAAACCCAGTTTGCTTCAAAGCTATTTTCTCAGCTAGATGATGTGTAGAATTCTATGAAAAGTGAGGCTGTCTTTTGTTTTGGGGACAGAAATACTTCTGTTTGTTTAAGCTTGGGCCTGGAACCTGGATTTTATTGACCTTTCAGGTGGCTTTGCAGTTGGTGTCCTGAAGTCTTTCTTTTCCCCTACTTTTGGATACTAGGAGCCATTCTTCCTTTTACCTGGGGTTTGTCATTTTGTCAGCAGCTGCTGGCTGCTGTTGGGGGCTGATATGCCTGCCTTCCTCTGACTTGATTTATTCCAATTTAAACTCTGTAGAGGTTGCCCCTTATCAGCTGTAAGGTTTGACTGTGTCCATAGCTTCTACTATATTGGGTTTTTTTCTTCAGGTTGATTCAATACAGCCATCCATTTGCTGCCCTAGACTGTTAATTCCTTAAGCAGAAGGCCTTGGTACTGGTGTGTTTGTCAGCAGATGTCAGTGAAGAAGCATTTGCTGAGCAAGGGAGAGGAGAATAACCTGTGGTCCCTTATCTTTTTTCTTCAACAGAAATGATTTTCAGTTTCTGGGAAAGTGGGGGGAACAGTAAATCAACCTAATAGGGATATTTTCCTTTCAGGGAGTAGAAACCGTTAAGAAGGAGATAGATGAAAGTGTTCTAGGGCAGACTGGTCCTTACAAACGTCCGGAGCGACTACGAAAAAGAACAGAATTCTCAGGCGAGAGGATTAAAGAGGAGCGAATATTTGAAGCTAATGAGTACGTATTGGATGTAATTTAGGGTGAATATTTCTGTGTATAATTTGGTAAAAACTGAAAAACTTAACTGCAGGTCAGGGATGGTTAAAGTCCAAGTGCTGAAGTGAGGCTGGGGGGTGAGGTGTGACCTCAGGTAGGTCTGAGAGCAAATTTCCAGCGTAAGTTGATGATACTGAATCTCCCGACAGTGAAACTGGGCGCTTAAAATTATAAAGTGGGTACATAATGTTCTGACGTGAAATTTTGACTTGTGCGTGTGTTATGTTTTCTCAGCTGTAACATCTTGGTATTGAATTACGTTTGGCAGGACTAAGTCTGAGCTCATTTGCTTTCCCTGCTGCCTTGCTTCATTAAGTCGTGTATCATTTTTGTGGTGTATCAGCCTCAGTGATACCTCATGCTGCAGTGATACCCATCAGGATCTCCTCCTTTTTCTGCTCACTTGGTTGTAAGTCACTTGTTCACGAGTACCCATGTCTTCTGCACTTTCTAGGGAGGCCATGGGTGTGGTGCTGCATAAAGACTCAAAATGGTATCAGCAGTGGAAAGATTTCAAGGACAACAATGTGGTCTTCAATAGTAAGTGTTCCAAAGACAAAGGAGTAGCACGTTATTTTCCCTGTTCTGATTCTTGCTGTGTTGGATCTAATGCCATCTGTGCAACTAGTCTCAACATAATGCAAATCATAGCCAGTTTTTTGTTGTTGTAGCTGTTGCTGTGAGGTGGTGTGAATGGGAGGTAGGCGTAGTTGACAACATTGCAGTTTTTCCAAGCTGCTCCATCTGTGTTCGGACCCCTCCCCCAGTCAGGCATTGTTTTTGATCAGTCCCTGCTCCCTGTAGGTACCAAAACCTGCTTTGGCTGCTGCTTCAAGAGAACTGAACTCTGCTCTTTTTTCTACTTATTTTTTTTTCTAGTCAGATCCAGTCTGGCACTGGGAAGAGGCCAGGGCATGCATGCGTGCATGTCACCAGGGAGAAGGCAGGCAGATCTCTTCTTCCTGACCTTGAGCTTATGACAAGGAAAAATCTTGTCTTCAGTGAGCTGGTTTCTGTTGTCATCTGCCTAGAACTCTGGAATGTGTGGGACTTTGCCTCCTTTCTGTTTTTATTGCAAAACCTGAAAATACTGAGTATCTGTACTGCAGTGGGCAATCACTTCTGGTAGTTATCCAGATACCTAATGTTTCAGAAAGGCATAAAGAAGCCTGAGACCAGAATCCTTCAACAAATCAAAGTAATCGCTGCCAGGGTACTGCAGGGTAAATGACTTGTTAAGGAACAAAAGGATTGTGTAAAAGTGCAACATATAATTAACTTTGGATTGTGTTTCTTCCCAACTTCTTTTAAAGCAGAGCTCCTTGGGCGGTATCCAAGAGTGGGTTTTTATATCCCATTTGTTAGCCTTTCCAAGGAGAGATGCTCATAGCTCCTAAGACTCCCCACATGTTGCATCCTCCAGTCCTGCGCCATCTGTTCGAGCTCTGTGCGGTCTCTACATTTTACGTATCTTTCCAAGACTCTGGTTTTGCAATTCAAGCAACACTGCAGCTGTGGCTGCACCAGGCTCTACAGTGTGTGCTCTCCCTTTATGTACCACCTGTACTGTACCAAGAACACTGTGTTTTTTTGGAAGGAGCATAAGCTTCAGGGCAGGATTCCAACTGTTAATTGACATGGTGGGAAGAAGCTTCCCTGCAGGGCCCATTATCCCGCAACTACCTTCTGCAGTTCTGGTCCATCTGATGGTGTCCAGAGACAGATAACAGGTTGGCTGAGCCCTTAGTTTGTTGCAGCAGTGCCTGCTTGCTAAAATGGCTTGCCTTTTTTTTTCTTCCCTTCACCTCTTGTCCTTCCTGCCTTTGAGATTTTGCTTTGCAGGAGTTCTCCTTCCCCATCAATGATTTCTGTAGTTTTGTGGCACGCTTGGCTTGCTTTCTTACCAAGGTTGAGAAGTACGTAGAGCTTAAAAACTACATCCTCACTGATGTCTTGCTATTGTATTAAAAATTGGCAAGATTTAAGGTCTGTTCTTCGTTCCTGCCCCCCAGGTAAACTCTCTGGTGTTGGTTTCATATCCTGCTACCCCTTGTAGCAGACTGAATCAAGGGGTGTAAGCAGACTGTTACTGGTGTAAGCAAGTCTAGTGTTACTTTCTATCTGAAAATCTGCATAGAAGGTCCAGGGTTTCTGGCAGCTGAAGTCAGAGAAACCATCATTCTCCTAATGATGGTTATTGATAGTTAGGAACGCAGGAAGATTAGCAGAAGAGTAACTTTTGAAATTGATACTTGTTAATCAACAAAGAGGTTTAGAAGAGAAGTAGGAGGTTTGATCTGCAATCTGTTGCATGTTGTTTCCCAATTCAGGAACGCAGTGGAAGGACACTGCTGCTCATGTCTCTTCTCCTTTCAGGGTTCTTTGAAATGAAGATGAAGTATGATGAAAGCGATAATGCATTCATTCGAGCTTCCAGAGCTGTCACAGACAAAGTCACTGACTTAATAGGTAATGTTTCATCATTGCTGTGAAAGAGCATCTGTAGCCTTTTAGCTCTGTTCTAGTGACTGTTAGTGCTGTCACCCTCCGTGTGTTACTAACTTTTGGGACAGATTCTGAAGCTTTATGATATTTTGCGTGGATCATTATCCAGTATCATGCGGTGTGGCAACCTGCTACTGGATCAGAAGTGCAGTGCGGTGACAGGTGCTTGTATGGGATAAACCTCAAGCTTAACTTTAAGTCTGCATTTGTTCAGAAGTGACTCTTCCTTCCCTCTGGTATATAACCAAAGGTCTTTCTCTTGTTTTCTGGTGACAGTTGTTGTGCCACCAGTCTCACTGAATTGTTTTATTAGGTGGATTGTTCTCGAAGACAGAAATGTCCGAGGTTTTGACAGAGATACTCAAAGTGGATCCATCCTTTGACAAAGATCGTTTTTTAAAGCAATGCGAGTATGATATAATCCCCAATGTCTTGGAGGTAAGATAGGGGTAGAGTATGATGCATTTTTTCCTTTACTATAACATGGAAGGTTTTTCTCTTCATTTTCTGATGCTGAAATTGAAAGGTGGGACAATATTTGCTTCTCGAGCGTCTACCTTTGCACGGAACATGGCATAACCTTGGGAAAGGAAGTTGGATCCCACATAACAATTTAGTTTAAAACCATATTTCATAATTTAGTAGGCTAGCAAATATTTTTTTCTGGCCTGGAAAACAACTTCTCCCCTGAGAAATTATATGGGCATCAGAGGGATCAAACTGAAGTAGGTGAATGAACAGTACTGGGCAAATGGTGATATCAAATATTGATAAGGGAAAGAATTCGGTGCGTATATACTTGCTGGATTCTAAATGATCTGTGACTGCTTGTGGAGAAAACCAGGTCATGACAAATGGTTCAGTGAAAATATTTCTGGCCCTAGTCAAGGCAGTATGTGGAACTTAATGTTTTTAAAGTCTGAAGTATAAAAGCCGCTCAGAGGATAGCACTGATGAAGGATGTGACTTCCAGTATAAATGGATATAGTTCCTCTCACTGTAACAGTATGTCAGAAAAGAGAGAGTGAAAGTAGGGCATTTGAAGTACAGCAGAAATTGTTTTGAGAGATTTGTGTGAGGGAAAACTGAGGCTTGAAGAGATAAACAGATGCTAAGAGACAGCAAAGTGTTATTTTCTCATCCTATGATACAGTGAGTGGTCATATCAAATTCATACAGGCTAATACACATGTAGAAATATTTATAATATGCTTAGTCATGAAGTAGCATTATAGAATGAATAAAAAATAATTTGATTCTTACAGATACAAACATCCAAACTGACATGTAGTTAGGTTTTGACACTGCTGTCTTTGTAGTGACTGACTTGTGTATCAGATGTGTGACTGGAACTGGAATGTCACCAGTGAAATAAGACAGACCTGTCACAGTGAGTCTGCTTTTCCTGACGGTGCCATGGCGCTAAAGCAAGCTGCAAAAAATGGGCTCCTGACTTTTGGAGGATCAGTTTTTCACAGGGCAGGTTTTTTCATACTGTAGGCATCCAGCTTACAGATGCCATCAAGTATGAAGATTTATAGGCATTGTATTGAAAAATGCCCCACCACGTATAAGTAACTTTATTTTGAAATCTGCTAAATTCCCAGCGTCTGCCTTGTTACGAATTCCAGGTGTTTATTACACAGTGTTTGAAAAGTAAGCCTTTTCATGAGTTGCAGCGTGATTCTTCTGTTCATTCTGTGCCCTGAATTTTTCGCAGTCTTGAAAACTGTAGATTTACTTCTGGTTTGTGCTCCTGCTTCTGTTAGATCCCACCTCCCAGGGTTTCTGAGTAGCGTGCATTCTGCTGACTTTTTGGGCAGGAAGGTTTAAGATAGTTTTTATCTTAATTATGGAAAGGTTTATGTGCATCTGACTCAGTACATGTGTGTTTATAGAAGTTCTTATTGCTGTTCCTCTTCGAAGCTCCTATCCTTCTTCAGCGTTCCGCATGATGTAGAATTTAAAGTAGTTTAAATTAAAGCGCTGATGATTTCAACTCTTTGATACAGGAGGTGTTTTAAAATGTTCGTATTTCATTTGATTTTCTCTTTCAGGCTATGATGTCTGGAGAGCTTGATATCCTCAAAGATTGGTGCTATGAAGCGGTAAGTAAAGCTACTAAAAATGTCTGAAAAGATTGTGATTCTGCCTTGTAAGCAGGTGTGTTGTGCCTTCCTTGCTTGCAAGCTGTCCAGCTCTTGGATCTGTGGTGCTGCTTGCTTGCTTTGCCCAGCTGCTTCCCCATGTAACAGGTTTACACTGTAAAACACTAATGCAGTCCAGTGTACATGCTGGACTTTGGGATAGTCTGGATATGAGAGAGCTGTTTAGAAACGGCGAATAGAGAGCTAAACTCAGACTAGTCTAACTAGCTCCAGTTCTGCACTGCCCTTCTTGATTTGGATGGGCTTTAGCAGAGCCTGGATCCCAGATATGGGGTGAGAAGGTGCAAAGACATTTGAGCTGGCCCAAAAAGGTGACACTTTTCTGCTTACAGAGTCAAGTTGTCCTGGAGCTACTACACAAACACAACTCCAATGCAATATCCCAGCAAATAATCCTGGCAGGCTGAAGTTTTTCTGAAATTGCAGCGTAGATAATCTGCAGTCTGGATAACCTCACTGCTGAAAAATGAATTTTGTTTTGTGGTACAAAAACTGGTTTTGTTTTTGTAGCAGGATAGATTTTCAGTGTTGGATCCACTTCTTGAAACAGTGAATATGAATTGGTTGCAATTCAGTGATTGTATTATTGTCTGCTTAGCTTCATGAAAGCAGCTCCTTTCCTGGCAACGTAGATGGATACTTGTTCTGGTCTTCGCTCTGCTCCACAATAATTGTGTTGGGGGCAATGCAGAGCTGTATTTGTTCTGTTTCTGAAGAATTTGATTGTTGAAAATTAATGTTCTCCTTCCTGATCGCCACCACCAGAGGGCTGGAAATGCACGTGCTGGGAGAGGCAATTTTTTGTATTTAATTTTTTGTGATTTAACATCTTTGTAACAATATTGCAGTATGTAAGAGGAAGATATTTAAAGCAGTCTGAATGTAAAGAAAATTCTTTATTGGTTCAAGCAACCTTTGAAATGACACCATAGAGTTCCTCTCAAGTCTTCAGAGGAAAGTAACAGATTTGCTTCAGTTGAGAAGACAAAAAGCAAACCCTTTTAAGACAGTTGTAGTTATAAATTAAGCTCATAAGTCAAGAATCATCTGTCAAATAAGGCAGGGGAGGAAATGGGAGTCCTATTAATGAGAATTCAGGAGAGAAAGGCTCTTGAACAGAATCATACCACAAGTGTTAAGTTTGTGATACTGGTCGCTGAAGTGTTGGAATACAAACCAGGAAGGCAAAAGCGTGGTGGCAGGCATACCAGCCGAGCTGCAGGTTGCTGCCAGCCCACTGGCTGAGGTGTAGTTTGTGGTTCATAGAACTGTCTCTGCCTACTGCCCTCAGAATCCCTGATCTGTAACTCCAGCTTCACTCTAGGGACTTTGCTGGTAACTTCTGTAGGATATTCGCATTTAAATGCTTGTGATGAAGGTTAGAAGATCTGTGGTGGGGAGGGAGGTAGGGACTACTTTCTGTTTCTTTGATACCTGCCAAGAACATGGGCGATAATGCTGAAAGCAAGTAGAAATTCACTGTCCCCCAAAGCAGTTCTCGATGCATAAGTTATGAAGCATATGTGCATGTGCCTAAAAGGAGCCAGGAAGCGCTGGTCTGCCTCCAGGGTCTGGCTGGGTATTAGGAAAGTAGCTTAGTTCCCAGACTTTTTCCTTGTCTGATGTCAAATCAGAATTGTAAGTGCCTTGGCTATCAGGTGCACTTGGTGTACATGCTCAGTTGCGAATGATGGGTCTCCTGTTCTGGCCAGGGGAGGTGGGATTTTTAGTGAGAATTTGGTTATGTGAAGCCCAGAGCATTTGATGCAGCTGTTTGATACCTTGCAAGACATGTTCAGTGTATTTGCAAAAAACTGACTTTTTTTTTTGTGGTTCTCTCTGAGCAGAAAATCCCTTTTTTGTTGTGACAGAACAAATTCAAGTGTGTAACACGAGTTTGTTGTTTCATTTAGACTTACAGTCAGCTTGCTCATCCAATCCAGCAAGCCAAAGCCATGGGTCTCCAGTTCCACTCCAGGATTCTTGACATTGACAACATTGATGTGAGTGTCCTTTCCTGTATTTCGCCTTGGGGGATGAATTAGAAACTCATGACCTGAAGAGGGGTTTTCTTCTTCACTTTGACGGCTGGTTTTTTGCCTCCTGCTACTCTGCTATTTGCTGTGTTCAGAGGAACAGATCACTGCTGGAAGGGAGAGCTCATGGGACAGATTTGCTACTGTGTGATCAAGCCTAAGGTGCAGCATTGTGGTTTGTCTCCTCTCTGTCAGGGCACCTTGGTCTTAATTGCCAACATGTAGGTTGAGAAAGGCTAATAGTAAAGGCGAATAGCACTAACCCAGTGCTTTTGTGACGGGCTCTGTTGGTGCTTACTCGGGATGATAATGCACAGTACTTCTGTGACTCAAGGCTGTGTTGTGCAGGAATGGCTATTAGAGAGACTAAACTGCTGTTCTGGGTGGCTCTTGATGAGTGGGGAGGGAAGGGCTGTGAGCGGAGCCATTGCCTCCTTAGGAGCAGAGTTGGTGGCTGGGGACTCAGGCCAAATGTCTGCACAGTCGTAATGCTCTCCGTGTTCCTCTTTATTGAGGAGCCAGAGGTGTTCCTGTTCTACTTAGCAGTAAGTCTACAGTAGTACTTTCATTTAATTAAGTCTTTAGTGTCATCTCACTGGCCCCTAAGTTTTCTTTCAGCTCTTTCTTTCCTGCGATGGCAAAAGAATATCAAAGCAATTACCGCCTTTAGTCAGACTGTTCATATCCCATAACCAGCTCTGCCTCAACGGGAATGTGCAGGGGGAGGAAGGGAACAGGGCAGCTGTACACTAACGCTTTAAAACACATGTGGAAATAGTCTGAAGTCAGATCAGCTGTTTGTCATCAAAGGTGCTAACTGAAAGGCAGCAACATTCAGTACACGTTTCTCTTGGAACCACGTATTATGGTATACTTGTCCAATACACTGCAGCTGTGCAGTATTATACTCAATAAAATTATAAGCTGAATCCATTCAGGCAATTACCATAAAGCCAACCTCAGGGTCATCCCTGTAGGAACAGAGAACACAGTTCGAGCTATTTAATAGGGGTCTAAACCCAGCGATGATCTGGTCCAAGGTGAGGAAGTGGAGGACTGGAAGCTTTTGGTAGAGGTGGAAATGGAGCATGGTGATAAAAGGATGCTGTTCAGAAAGTGAGAGCTGTTCCAGATGTTGTTGGGTGTATTAGCTGGCCAGACGTATCTTACCTGCGGTCGCACCCCTACAAGACAAGAAGTCACAAAGAATTCAGCAACCGTCATGGGAAACCAGGAGAACAAAATCTGACGCTGTTGGTGGTTTGCTGAAAGGAGGGCTGCTGATGGTGGATTTTCTCTATCTGCTGCCCTGTTCAGGGTTGTCTCTTTTTGTGCCCACATCATTAAAAAACTGGAGTGGGTGCAGGAGAGCTCCAAAAACATGAGAGGAAATGCCCTACAGCGAGAGACTTCATTTGACCTGTGCAGCCTTACAAAAGAACAGTGGGAACTGACTTGATTAATGACCACGTACCTTTAGCAAGGAGCAGAATATTGTCTACAGGGCATCTCCTAACACAAAAGGCTCGTGTCTGGCCCTCTTCCTAGGACTGTTTGCCTTTTGGTCTTGATAGGCTTCTCATTTTCTCTCATCCATCTGGGTTCAGAGGAAGCTATTCCTTCCTCTTCGGTAACTCTCAGTATTAACTGCAAGCATGTGCCAAACGGGCAGGAAAACTTCTGCAGCATCTGTAATGCTCCTGATTATCTTCAGCAATTAATAATGTGGTCTAACACAATTAAGGCTATGGAAGTAATAAACAGGATTGCTTTTTTTCTAAGCCTCCTACTTAAGGTTTTTCTGTATGGTTAGTGTCTAGGAGACTCAATTTCATTGTATGTTAGATAACTTTCTCCTCTGTAGGTGCTAAATAGCATAGAGCCATGCACAGATTCTGAGTGATGGCTGGAAAGACATTTCATTATTAGTTTTAGATGCTTGTATTTTTGCATGAAATTTCTCAATAAAATTACATCTTATCTGGAAAATGATTGATACGAAACATAAATGAGTGCAGTTCTTGTTATGCTGTCTGTATTGCGAGCAAGGGGGATAAAGGGTGTTGTGTGTTTAAATTGTTAAATGCGTTTCCCTAGAGGAGATTTATGGCAGTATGTTGAGTGATCTCATCCAGAAAAACAATTCAGTGAGTTTGAAAAAACCCCAACGTTTAGAAGATTTAAGGGAGTTCACATGCTGCAAAGCTGGCAGCATTAAAATTAAAATCAAGTCCTTCAAACATCAGCATCTGAACACACGTTCCAGGTACTTGCTTAAGCACTCTCTACTTCACTAGATGACTACTGCCTGTAAATTTAATGGAATTTGGGATCCTTGATATTTCTTAGGACTATTTATTTGGCTGCGTAAATGTAGTTTTAAGTATGTGACTTGTGAAATGGGGTTTCTGAACTGAGTGTGGGAGGAGTGATATAAATACTGTCTTGATTATAGAGGGTTTTTTGGGGTCCTAGTACTAAAATACAAAGCAATGCCAGTGTGGAAGCCATGGTACCTGTAAGGGGTACAGCCTAGTCAGTGATATGCTCTTCCTCCTCCTTGAAACCCACGTGCAAATTTATGTTGTCAAATTATTAATGCCAAATGGTGTCATATAAAATGTCTGTCATGGAAATTGGTCTGACAAAGAGCTGTGAGATCTGGGTTTCGATACTTGGGCGGAAGGCGTTTGTGCATTGCTGAGTGAGTCAGGCCGGTTCCAGGAGCGCAGTGTGGACTGGGCTGGTGCGAGTCACTGCAGAGCTCGGGAGCCGATTCCCTCGGATTAAGCAAAGGAGCATTGCAGTAGTGTCGAGTTTTCCTCAGGGGAGAGTAAAATATAAATATACATCTATATATATGCCTTTGCGAACTACGGCATGGTCTTGTAGCTGTCTTGTGATACATTCTTTATTATGTGATAAAATGCAATGGTTTTGAAGCAGTGTCTCATATACAAAAGGGGATAATAACGCTACCTGCAGTTTGAGGTACTGTGATTACATTTTTGGGTGACATAGCCAGTAACTCCAGGGTTACTGAAGAGCAGGATACTCTGTAGCATACTGCATTCCCACAAAAGCAGCAGAAAGAGCGTTGTATTTTTTTGAGAGCACAGCTTTGGGAAACAAAGCTTAATTCTTCATTCCTCTTTGCATTTCAATTAATAAGTTCTTTATCTGTTTAATGGAGTGACCTTAGACTAGAGAAAAAAATCCTGTCAAACAAAAGGTTTTCACCTTGATGTCTTTCTGTTACTTAGTTCTTTTTATCTAATTCAGTATGACTTCATGTCGAAGATTCATTTAAAAGCAAGAGAAAAAACTTCAGTTGATGTACTTTCTTCAGAAAATGTCATTTTTTTAAGAGCGGGGTTTCTTTTGTTTTTGGTTTCTATTTTGGAAATAATGGGACAGAGCTTGTTCGTGTTTCCCAGGTTTTTGGATTTGAAAAAAATTATGAAAAATTTCAGAACAATTTTGGGAAAGCTTTTAAGAACAGGGAAAGTTTTGGGGGAAAATGCTTTGCAATAACATCTACAGCATCTGTATTAACAGAGCATGTATAACCTGATTAAAATAACTGGATTCAGCTCTGGGAGAAGATGGGATTGTTAGCCATGTCAGACCATAGCAGTTCTGTTAAATACTTGATGTTTTTACATTAATCTGCAGAAATCATTTGTTTTCTAATGGAATTTTCTTCCATTGCAGCTGGCTATGGGGAAGATGATGGAGCAGGGACCAGTGCTAATCATCACTTTTCAGGCTCAGGTCGTGATGGTAATTAAGAACCAGAAAGGAGAAGTGGTGGAAGGCGATCCAGTAAGTAACGCTCATCGGCTTTGCATGGTTTCCCTGGGTCCCCTGCTTGTCATCTCAGTTGTTACGGATTCATCTAGGTGCATGTCAAGCAGCGGGTGTCTGCACGTAGGACATTGACCGGTATGAATAATACTGCATCTTGTGTGAGATCTTTGGTGCAGCTCAGTGTGGGCTATTTGTTCTTCTCAGACTTTTGAAGTGTTACAACTCATTAATTGAGAATTACTGTATATGAGGAGAGTCTGCAAACATCTAGAAGGGACAGAGAAAGGGTTATTTTAAATTCACAGCAAGGAGAGGAGCTGGAGCTTTCCCTTTGGGTTGCTGGTGTGCCTGGCCAGCATGCTCCCTGCCTGCAGTTATCGCCTGTGAGTGCTGCTCCTTTGGCACGCTCTGGGACAGAATCGAGCTATCCTGCTGTAGAGTAAAGCTCCATCACACAGCTTCCACCCGATCCTGTTCTTACTCTTTCTTTTTCCTCCCTTTTCCTTTCATAAAGAGCACTGTAAGAACAAAGCGCAAAGATGCTTGACAAACAGGGTGGGAGCTGAGGTTCGGTCATTTGCAGGAGATGGGGAAAATCACCGAGTTAATGTTTTTGGCTACTGCCTCACTACACTGGTACAAAATATCTTACAGCACTGCAAGCCTTCACTTCCACGAAACTCTCCCATATCCAGTTGGATTAAATGCTGTATATGGTACAGGCTTCTAATGGGAACCTCTGACACAGGGTGGTTTGTGGGGCGGCTGCTGTGCAGCAGATCGCTGGCATCTCAGTGGATTGTGGTTTAGCTTTTAGCACTGCGAGCCCAGCCCGCCCGTTCTGTTGTCAGTCGTGCTAAACTGAGCCTGTCAGATGTAACCACAGAACATGCCTGTTTCCAGAGCTAATGACGCAGCAGGCTCGAGGGGCCCGTGCGTTTTTGGGAATACCTTTGTTCTCCAAGTGGCTCGCTATCCAGACAGCTCTGGCTTGCATTGTGTCTGTGCAATGTTTAAGTAGCTTAATGATATATAATGGGGGGCATTGAGAGACGCCTGGAGCTGGCAGTTTCTAGCATACTTCCATTAAAATTAATACACGCATTTAATAAATATTGGCTTTTTGCAACCATTCTCTTTAGTCCAGGCTGTAAGTTTACAAAAAAGGGGGACTAATTTTAATGATGGGGCCCATCTGGACTGATTTACAACCTGTCACATCGACTGCAGGGGAGGAACAGCTGATACAGTGATTTCTTGCATTAAATTACTGCATTCCTAGAAGATAGATATTGATGTGATAATTATTGAACAGGATATCAAAGTCTGTTTGCTGTCTGATTTCTCTGGAGCAGCAATAAATCAAGGAGATGCATTAAAATTCTCCATTGGAAACAAAACTTCAGCTTTAATCAAATGTCAGATGCAGGCTGGCTGGTAACTATGATTTGGTGTTAACCGCTGAGCTGCTCCTGCAGAGTGTTGAACAAATGACGTTCTAGGGAGAAGGAGCCTTGAATTGTAAACTCTCTAAATAGAAATCATATGCTTGTAATTGCTGCAGTATTGTACGTAGTTGCAATTGTTCAGGTTGCCACTGCTGTGCTGCAGGCTCACCCCCAGTGAGATGTGGGGAGACCGGGCAGCCTGTGACGGGGTTGGACCGGGTGTTGCGGTAGTTAATGCAGGGGATCCCCACGGAGCACCACAAAATCAATCTGGGAAAATGAGGCCTTAGACAACCCGTTGAGCAATGCTGTGAAGCCAAGGGAATCTTTTTAAAATTAGGTCCTGAAGGATTGCGAGACAGGATGCTGTTTGTCATAGCAGACTGTGGGATGAAAGGACAAATTTTTGCCTGGCATGCATGGCCATGATAGAAATCTGCCTTTGGGAGTCCACACATGTTTGCTGTCCCACTTTCTGTGAATATATGCAACAGCACACACTGTACATTAAGGATTAAGATGTACCCTATTAATAAAAGCACCAGATCAGAAAACCAGAAATCTCTCTGCTTTGGAAACATGTAACTTTTATGTTTCATCACGTCTCGTTTCCAGGAAGAAAGCTGTGCTACTTGTGCAGTACTGCATGCTGCAAGATCACTAGCAACTCCAAGCTCATCTGCTGTTCAACCCTTCAGAAATCCTATGTTCAAGAACATAAACTTTTCCAGATGTAGCAGAGCTTTGATGCTGAAGTGTATGATTAAATTGCCTTTCATACACAGTCTTATTAAATGGACTTTGAAAATCACGAGTCACAAAAATCATACAAATTAACATTCCACTGGCAATGTTAAATCAGTTATGTTACCCACTTCATCCTGAGCTTATACTTAGTGTTTTATTCTCAGGAAAGATCCTGTGGCTAGTACATCAACAGACAGCCTGTCTCGAGCAGGCAAAAGTTTTGTTGTATTTTTTCCTCTTGTCCCCTCTGCTATTCCTCCTGACATATCCCAAAGGTCCCTATGACTCAAGTTTTCAATCACTTTTAACAATTCTGAGCAGAGCTGAAGCAAGTTAATCTTCTGAAACACTGAGCAAGAAAAAAACTGACTTTATGATATGTGATATTTCTAAAGGATTAGTTTTCTAACGACTGGTCTGGTACAGAAAGTCTCCCCTCTCACATTTGTGTACCTAAATTATAACCTATAAAGATTCACACATTCGATCAAAAATGTAGTAGTTAACTACACATCTGGGAGCTGAGCCAATGCACAGTCTGATCCCTCAGTGATACTTCCTTATCAGAGGGAAATACTCTCCATGGTTAATGGTTAAATGATAAAATCAAAATAACCTTTGATTTGCAGAGTGGATCTGTGCCACACTTGGGCTCCTGGCAGCCCAGTCCGATGGGCAGTGCCGCCTCTCTCCTGGGAGAGGCAGAGGCTTTGTCACAGGTAGCTGCAGTGACTCTTCAGGGAGCTGTTTTCATAAGACCGTGAGTGATGGCCTCAGGATGTGCCGAGACAAGGCTTTCATCCTTGTTCACTTACTATGAATAAAACTGCTGGCATTCTCATTATATGCATCAGGGATGGAAAAGTTTATAGTTGCGTTTCAGCCCCCGTATGGCGGAAGCAGTCTGCACGGCAAAGACTTGATTGCAGAATTAGTGTGTGTCTGTGGCTAACGCTGTGGCTAGACTTGGCATAATCATTGATAAGTGTTGGGTTTTTTCACTCTCTGTCTCTTCTCAGACCTGGTGATGCTAATTTCTGGTTAATTTGAGCTGCTCAAATGGAAGGGTGAGAGCTAGTGATCCAGCTGTGGGGAGGGGATGCAGCTCACAGGCTGGTGTGGGAGAGGCAGTTACAGCTGCAGGAAAGAGCCTAGGCTTGACTGAAGGTTACAGAGAGCAGTACAGCCTGGCAGCCAAACCAATTTGAAACCAGGAATTTATATTTAAAAATAAGGTCAAATATTATCCAACTTGGCGGTGATACCAGTTTATGCATGTCAGCTAGAGAGATTTGGAAATCCTAATTCTGTTTTTGGAAATCAAAAGTTCATCTGTTCCTGACCGTGATGAGTTTCTAACCATAATGCAGTAGATGTTGCTGGAGCCACCCTTTTGGGGTAACCTTTTGGGCTTAGAAACAGAGAGCGAAATCAAATGAACAATCTCTGGAGGAAGTGTGGAGCGTGTCCCCATCAGCTCTGAGCTAGGAGGTCTGTGACCATCGTGCGCGCTCTAACGACAGGATTTTCCTTCCAGGACAAGGTTCTGCGGATGCTGTACGTGTGGGCACTCTGCAGAGACCAGGATGAACTCAACCCGTACGCCGCGTGGAGGTTATTGGACATTTCCTCGTCAAGCACTGAGCAGGTTCTCTGAGAAGAATTGCACCCAAGGGCTTCCCGTACCTCTCGTGAAGCAGCGCCATCTCTGAACTTGCACCGGTCTGCTCTGCGATGGGCTGTAGGGGAAGGAGGCTGGACTGGTTCCTTTTCAGAAGAACAGGCTATTCCGTGTGCCCTCATTATACCAATCCCTATAATGAACTGGATGGTCTTGACATATCTGCCTTACGCTTTGCTGTGTGGTATGGCACTGTAAGGGTGTATGGTAGATTTCAACGTGAATGGTCTAAGACACTAGCAGCTGCTGTTGGCTTCTTTTTTAATTGTGGCAGAAGGAGGCTGGTTTGGGTCCTGTATGATTCCCAGTGCTTCCAGTGATGGACAGAGGTGGGTATCAGAGAGTGAGCTGTGACAGGCCTAGTTCCCATCTGCTGTCATCCTCTGGTGGCCTCAAAGCATCCCTTAAAAGATCTTAGAGGTGCTTTTAAGGCACGGTCTTGGCTAACATACATCTCTTGTACAAAGTTGCACCAATAAGCCTTCTGTTGCTGCAGTGTCTTGCACTTTACCAAACCAAATACAATCAGGACTTTGCACATGACTCTCTGTTGGTGTGGCGCGGAGTCAGGACGGAGGTGTTGGCATCATCAGGCAGGTTCTCGAGGCCGATTGCAGGGGTGGAGTTTGCTGCCAGTGTTAATATTTATATATCCACAGCTTTGCAGGGGGAGCTTTATTGTTTCTGATGTTCTGCCCATTGTGTCAGCTGGTACCACTAAAGAGCGCACAACTGCATTTCTCCGTTGGATTAATCTGATGGTGCGGAGGAGAGAGGCTGTAACTGGCTACGAGGGAGCAGGCAGAGAGCTGGAACAGCAGTCAGGAGTAGGGGTGGACAGACTAACAACAAATGAGAAAATAAAATGCTATAACAGGTAGAACATCACCTCTTGTAGCTCAGGTATTTATTACGCGAGAGGAGAAAAGAGGGTGCGGTTCACACACCTACTGCGTAAAGTGCGTTACGAGCGTGGCTTTCTTCACCAGGTGGACTTGTGCTGCGGGGGGGTGGCACGCCTGGCCTGGGGGGGTCCCAGGTAGCTACTGGAAGACATCAGAAGGTGAGCTGCTGGCACACTTACACGGACTTTAGGTTTCGGGCTTCTGCCAGAGGTTCAGTCTGGGAGCTGTGATGTGGGTCGATTTGTCAACTGTGTCCTCTTAATGGAAGGTGAGATTGGGGGGAAAAAAATTGATCGTGGAATAGGAAATCAAAGGACTGATCTGCCGCTGTGTTCTGCCTGTGCACAAAACAGGGTGATGCAGGACAGCACTGCCTTGACATTATGATTAAAGAGAATAATTGCCAGTTCTTCCTTCCCTTCTGAGTGTCCGGATCAGTTCCTTTGAATGTAAATGGGATTATCTCACAGCCCTTGGGTGAGACATTTAACTCCAGCAGCTTTCTTAGAGTGAGAGGTGATGAGTGTGGCAAATTCAATAGCAGAGGCTGCCCTGTCCCCTTAGAAGGTGCCCAGACCTGCTGCCTGCCTGCTGTTCTAGGTGTTTCTGCCACTCCCAGGGCAGGCTGCAGGTGGGATGTGGTCCCTGCTGCCTCCCTCGTCGCACAGTTTCTCAATAGTGCTTTTGCCAGTAAAATAATTTCAGATTTTTACTCAACTATCTTAAGCACTAGTACGCAAGCTAAAGATCTGAACAGGATAAATTCCACAATGCGGAAATCGGCTATGAAATAGGGATTTTCCCTGGATCTGACTGCCTTCAGAAGTGGTGGATGAATGGTGTGGGTCTTGTTCAGTGAGGCTCTTTCTGCGACAGATCCCGTCTAATATCTCTGCGCCCAGGCTGCGTGGTGTGTGCAGAGACTTGGCCTTTATTTGAACTCCTGGATCACTGAGTGCAAATGCGCTGTTGACAACGAATGAATGTCTTTGAGATGCTTCTTGAATCTCATCAGGGATGGGGAAAGTCTCATTGCCAAGACTATGCAGAAATTGAGTCAGTGGCCTTGAAAATTAAGAAAGAAAATTAAGGAGTCTGCAGCAGCCTGGGTATGTGTGTGCAACCTGTTGTCCAGGTCTTTTGGGATGCTTCTACGAAGCATGGGCGAAACTTCTTTTACTCAATGTGCTTTTCACTTTTATTTGTTAACTGGTGCTGGGGGGGAAAAAAAAGATCTGAATTAAGAGTGCACAACTAATTGGCCTGCCCAGGACAGCTGCAGTAAGCCAGCCTTGGTGGTGTAGCAGTATCTCGTGTCGGTTGGCTTAACCTGTGAACGCCGGGTCATGGTTTGCGCTGCGGTCAGCCCTGCTGGTGTGGGAAACCCTTCCCTGCACGGCAGGTTGTGCTGGCTGCTCCCGCTGGGGCTTCTGACACCTACACGGGATGTTTCCTTCAGCTGCTGTCTTCCTCGCTGTGCATTAGCAACTTTTCTCCAGAGATGCAGCGGCACAAAGGCAATTACTGAAACAAAATGAGATTTAAGCCGTGGAGGAGGCGTGAGGGTTAACCACCCCCTAAGGTCTGTACTGGTGACTGCTGCATCTGCCGGACGTTACGTGGGTTTGTTGGTCACCTCGGGATTCGAGGTGATGCTGTGCTAAATCCACCTCTTGGTTTTTCAGCAAAATCAGTGCATGATGGGGGTCCTGGGAAGCTGGGGGCTGCTCCCCCCCACCGTGAGGATGCTGGTGAGCTGCTGCCCTGGCTGGGTCAGAGCCCCAGGGCCCAGGAGGGAGCTTCAGGAAAGCAGCAGGAACCACAACAGCGAATGTGAGCCATCTCTCAGCTCCGCTCAGCTCTGAGTGACCCGAGGCGGTGGTGGGAGAGGTGCGGAGGCTGTCGCTGTCTGTCTCGTCCTCTCTCAGACCTTTGCCCAAGCTCCGGCTCGGATGGAGGCAGGGACCCCGCACCCTGCATCCCTTCTGGATGCTGTTAGGGCTCAGGCGAACCCCCGGCCACCTGGGATCTGCTGCTTTGCTTGGCAGAGCCTTGCTGGGATGAGGTAGGAGTGGGAGCCCAGCTGCTCGCCAGGCTTTTGAAACCTCTTTCCCCCACGTCTTGTAAGTCGTGACAAGCATCCTCTGTAGCGTGTGGGAAGGTGTCTGAGGGCAGGATCCTGCCCGAGGAGGAACCCGTTTCCCCCTTGACCTGGGACATCCCTCGTCCCCAAATTCCACCTGCCCAGCACTAAAGGGACAGTGGGGAGATTTCACTTGCTGCGTCTCAGAGAGGAGTGTAACTTAATTAATTTTTTAGCTCTTGGGATAATTTATCCTGGGATTTTATTTTTTTTTTTTAGAAGTAATTACAAGTAGCAATCTCCTGGGAAGTACAGATAGTTTTGATAGGAAGGCAGTGCTCAGCCTGCGCATAGCAGGAGTAGGATTTTAAATTATTTTAAAATACTTCTCATGAGTGAGTGGATTTACAGTGGGCTGTAAATATTTTGCAGCATGGAGTTATAGTAGCACTGCACAGGCCTGGGCTTGCTGGCAGCCACCACAGTGGTACTGCTGTAAAGGCATTGGTATGTGGAGAGATCTTGGCGGTGCTTATAAATCTCTCTTAAAAAAAAGACGATGAGTCGAATTGGTGCAGGGGGAGCACCCGGGACAAGGAGATCTGCACCCATGGGCTGCAGCTTGGGGCTGAGCCTCCTCATCCTGTTCCACTGAGGATTAAAAATAATAGTAGTGATGGTGGTGATGATGGCGATGATACAAACTGCTCTGCACAGGGCAGAGCTTCATGGGGATGAAGGTTTTGCACGGGGCTCTCTAAGATGGGGTTGGGGCTGTGGTGGAGCCGAGTTAGCAGCGGTGGGACAGGACCTCTGAAAGTCCTAGTCCAACCTCCTGCTTGGAGCAGCCTGGTGCCGTTTAGGAGATGCCAGAGGATGGATGTGGGACCTGGAATTGGTTAATCCTGGAGCACAGGATCACGGTGGCACGCTTTATCAGCCCAATGCCTTGCAAGCCTGGGTTGAATCCGGTTGCTGGTGTTACCGTAACATTCCCCTTCCTGCTTTCTCCTGCAGGAGCCAACGCAAAGCCAAACCCACGTACGCGCAAGCGTGGCTGGCCCTGGTTTCCTTCAGCGGTCAGACGTGGGCTGTGCTTGGCATCCGGGGTGCAAGGTCTGAGCTGGGGGGATGGGAATGGTCACTGCAGAAATGTGACCGCCAGCAGAGTGGAAATACCTGGAAAACACCCCGTCTTCCTGCCAAAGGGCTGGGAGCGAGGCTGGGGGTGGCTCGGGAGGGCGGCTGGTACCCGGTGCCAGCACAGCCGTTAGGGCATCCCTGTCGTTGCTTTGAAGCCCCCAAGGTCTCTCGGCCCGTTAAACAGGGGCACGAGGGTTGTGGTGAGACCCTCCCGATCCCACAGCAATCTGTCCCCGCGTGTGGGAAGGAGCCTTCCCTAACCACTAGGTTCGGTGTTTGGCTTCTAGTATTTCCCTTTTTCTTTTGGAAAATGAGATGTTTTGAACACTTTTCTGCTTGATAAAGAGATTTGGGATCATTGTGACAACACTGCAAATCTTTTAAGTCAATACTGAGTTACCCACTTTAATAATTTTACCATCACATTGATTCTATATATTGAAAAAAGAGATTTATCTCTCTTCCTGGATTAGCTACTGCAGAGAAGCTGTCATTACTGCCGTTCCTTGCAACAAGACTCTTCCCTCAGCCCCAAATTTTCTTGTCCCTCCTCCAGCACTCGAGTCTGTTTCACAGGTCTCTCTGCACTACAACTTGTGCAGCGGTTGCTATAATTGCTATTTTTCTTGGCTGTTCTCTGCAAACGTATTTAATCACTTGCAGTAGTATCTTTTGCCAAGTACCGCATGCGTGTTTGTGAAGCCTAGTTTAATTCTGCTTTAAATATTAAATACCATTTGTTGTGTAGCCGGTTACTCACTGTACTCCCGTCAATCTGAAAATGTGCAGCTCGCTTGACGAGAGCGTTTTGAGTCGGGGATATATCGGCAGCTGGCTGAGAGCGCGTGTCCCCGGCTGCTGTTTCTGTAGGCGCTGTCAGCGTCTGAGTTGGTGGGGACGCAGCAGCGCTGGAGTCCTGGGAGAGGGATTTAGCGGCGAACCCCTTGCACCGGCACATGAGACAGTCACGGTGGCAACGGGTGCTCCTCGGCTCCCCTTCGTGGGGAGGGCACCCTGCACCCCGATCGTCTTGGCCGTTGTGCGGGCAAGGCCAGGGGGAGCAGGTCCTTGTCACAAAAGGTGTCACATCCCCAGGTGGCCACAGCCAGAGCCTCCCTAGGTCTTCGCATGGCTTCCTGAGACGGACCGCGCTGGCGTGGGACAGCACGTGTAGGTGTCCTCTGCCCCCTGGAGTGGTTGCAGCTCACGGTGACGGGATGCTGGAGCTGGTTCTTGTGGTCTGGGCAAGTCCGGGGCAACGTGGCTGTGGTCACTAGGAAGCATGAGTGTGCTTTAAAGAGCCAGAGCACAGGGCTCGCCCCCTGGCCCCCGGGCCAGCAGGGACAAGGCAGAGGCAGAAACAATTTTGGCCGGTGTCCCCCGTTCCTCAAGCAGGGGTGGCTTTGCGCCCGGGTCGGTGCTGACCCCCTGGTGGCGAGGGGCCGGCTGGTCCCCCTGGCACGGCGAGCTGAGCCTGTCGTTTGCTTGGAGCTTTTGGTTTTGCAAAGGGCAGCTTTTTCTCCTCGCTGAGGAGATGCTCGGCAGCAGGACGCAGCTGCTGGCAGTGGGGTCCCTGTGTCACCAGAAGCACGTGAGATCTGGTGTCGTCCACTCACAAGGGTATTTGAGGGAACGAGGGTGAATTAACCCAACTCTGGTGTTTGGGGACATCGCCGTCCTTGTCACACGCCAGCCCTGAGCCTGTGCTGGTTCCTGGAAGCCCCTTGGAGCTGCTGGGCTCTGCCCAGGGGGTTATTTAACTCATGTCTCCCTATTAACAGGGTGTCAGATCAGGGCAATAGGAATTACAGCCTTGTGGGCTAAGCCTGCTGCATCTGGGGCTCCGTTCTGCTCTGCTGAGCCTGTTCCCAATTACCTGGACATGATCTGTGCCGTAAGACGCTGGCAGACGTGCTCGCCCGGTTCCCTGCTGACCCCAGCGGAGGCACTGCGCATCAGCTCCTTCCCATGCCATGGGGGGAGACGGGGGGGGCTTTGGGTGGGCTGTGGGACAGGGGAGCAGGGTCTGCCTGCGGCAAGAGCTGCCAAGCTCGGAGCAGGGCCCTGGGGGGGCCCTGGGTGTATCTACCCTGTGCCTGATGGAAGCCCGCAGGCAGGAGGGCTGGGGTTGCTGGTGGGGCTGAGAATGGTGGGGCTGTTTAAGCAGCATCCAGCCCCACACCAGAGGCGCATCCGAGGGGGCCATGCGTCCTCTCTGGCCCTGGGCAGCAGCCTTCTCCATTCTGGATGCTGGCTGGGAATGCTCAGCCAGCCCCTCCTGGAAAGGGGAGTCCTCCCCCACCTGCTGAGCGCCTGTTCTCTCTCTGGAAGCTGGGCTGGGGTACTGTGTGGAGCAGCTGCAATGTTGCAGGGGGCTCAGAGCTGGGGCAGCAGCTTGCTGTGACCCCGGCAGGGCTCTTGGAGGGGGCTAGCAGAGAGAACGTTGCACTTTGGGGGCCAGTAATATCCTTGGGGAGAAGGATGTGGAGAGTTGTTGGAGCCCACGGTGCCGTCGGCTCTCAGAGGAGCGCGGCTGAACCCCTCCGCCAGCCTCAGCAGGGGCCGGATTTGCCCTCTGCAAGGGCAGTGCCGCAGCGTGGCAGCAAGAATCACACTGGGGAGGACTTTGAGAAGGCAAAGCCCAAACTGGGAAGCAGAAGAGGGACAGAAGGACCTGTGGGTGCCAGCCCAAGGGGATGGGGTGGATTGCTCTGGGCACGGAGCAGGGTGCCGGGCCAGCCTGGCTCCCCAAGCCTGGCACAGCCCCATCCAGCTCCCTGTGGGGAGAAGACCTCTCCTCCTTCCATGCCCTTGTGCGTGGGTCCCAGACAGTGCAGACCCACCAGCCTGGCACCAGTGGGTTGGGGACAGTAAGCATCCTTCCCCCCAGGAGCTGCCAGTAGAAGACACTGCAGCTCTGCATCCTGAACCCCAGGGGAGTGTTTGCTCACGTGAATTTGCATTTCATTAACATTGAATAAAGGATAATTTGCTCTAATTAGGGTCTGAACCCTGCCAAAGTAGAGGGGTTTTGGGCTAAGCCAATTAATGGTGGCACGTTGAGTGTTTAACAAGCTTGGGGAGGCTGTGTGCTGCAGGGCACGAGGCAGGGCTGGGGTCGCTGGTAGGGGGACAGCAATTACCCTGGGTGACGAAGCGCTGCCCAGTTAGTCATTGGGTACAAACAGGCTCCTGCATTTATCCTGAGTGATTCTGTAGGGCCTGGGCAGGAGTAAGAGGGACCAAGTCTGCAGCAGACAGAGCGTGCAAGAGCCCAAAGGGGATGTTTGACACCCTGGATGAGCTTCCCCACCCCTGGCAAAAAGCCCCATCCCCAGGTCGGGGGTTCTTAGTCACCCCCCAGCAGGGACCCAGCCCAGGATCAGTGGGAAGGGCACAGCTGACCCTGCTGAGGGTGTGCATGAGTCACCCACAAGCTCCTGCTCCCCATCCCCGAGCAGGGATGCAGGGTGACTCAGTGCTGGTCCATCAGCTGCAGCTGGCAGCATCCTGCGGGGGGGGGATGCAGGGCTGCACGCGCCGGCCATGGGCTCAGATTCATATTTTTTCTCCCCAGGATTTGCCAAAACTCTAAAAAGATGGCTCATTTTCAGGAAATTAAATAATTTTTATGGGCAGGGCCTCTATTTAGAAATCATAAAGAAACAAACAAATAAAAATGTGTCACTACAGCTGTTTGAAATTAGCTTTTCATATAAAACTTTGATGGAAGTGGCAACATTTGTTACAGGCATTTGCAGTGGAAAATTTCAATCTTTTGTAGAAACGCTCCCCACTTCCCTGCATGGGTGTGTTTGACCCAGTATGGGAAAAGCGTCAGTATTTTCTTGAGAAATGTTCTTTGGATATTCCCATGAAAATGGAATGATTTCAAGGGAAATAGGAATTGCAGGAGATGCCATTGGTTGGGTTAGACCCTGCATTTTCTGCCCTTCGCTGAAAGATTCCCTGGGCACAGTCCGTTTTCTGTGTGGATGCGGGTTCTCCCAGCCAGACTGGGATGTCCTGGTGTCACCCACAGTCGCTGCCGCTTTGGGTTGCTCGGGCAGCGGGTGCTGCTCGAGTGGAACCGTATCCGACGCGAAGCGCGATGCTTTCCTCTGACCCCGGCCACGTGGCAGGGGGGGGCAGGCTGGGGCTGGTCCCACACGATGCTCCGTCCCTGGGAGGGAGGTGATGGAGTGAGACCACATCCCGCGTTACTCCTCAGAAACACCGCTGGGCTCTCTGTGGTGAGACCTTTTGCTCCTCGGTGTTGCCGGTGGCCGCTGGTGTGTGGAAGGAGCTGGCCGCTGTCTAATTAGACAGCTCAGGCTGATTGATTTGCAGGGCTGGTAGAAGCTATTGATTTGCTCATTGGGAGACAGCTGGGACTGAAGCAAAATGCTCCTTGTGGTAACTTCTGTGCTGCTTTTCTCCCAGGCTCGCTCTCCGGGCAGCTGTGCCCGCGCAGAGGTGTGTGAGCACCCACCACCACCAGAGCCCTGGGCTGGAGAGGAGACCACCAGGGCTGCAAGGTCTCACTGGGGAGCCCAGCTGGCACCAAACCCACTGTTCCCTGGGCAGGGGGTCTGCCAGGCGGCCACCCCAACCCCTCTCTGGGGCATGCCATGCTGGGGAAAGCCTGGGAAAGGGCTTCTCCTCCTCAAGGCTGTGTTGGAAAGTGTTGCCATGGCTGGAGTTCTGAGCGGGGGGATTCAGCGGCCCCTCATTCCCCTCCGCTGCCCATCTTCTGTCTCCTGGTTCTGCTGGCTTGTGAGCCCCATAACCAGGTCTGTTTGTGGCAGGCAATAAGGGCACATGGGGTTTAGATGGCAACACTACAGCTTGCGATGCTTATCCCTCAGACAGAGTCCTGGCCCTGCTCCCCAGCGAACCCCGGGCAGAGGCGTGCAGGGCAGGTCAACGGGGGAGGCTGCTGACGCAGCAGGACCAGGCTTGGGGTCTTTGCTGCCTTGGGGTCTTTGCTGCCTTGGGGTCTTTCCTGGCTTGGCCAGAGCACAGAGCCCTGGCCACTGCTCCGTTATCCTCCCTGGTACGCTCTCCCGTGGCTGGCTGAGCCCGGTGAGCGTTGCTCTGGGATCTTGCCTCCAGACAGGGCACGAGCTCGGTGTCCGTTCCCAGGCAGAAGACTAACGCGTGCTCAGGGATTTGCTGTCACACGATTGATCCAACCGTAACCCAGCCCTGGAGGGTTGAACTTGGTTTATTCCTGCTTTTTCTTATGACAGCAGGGTAATCGAGAGACCCTCCGGTAGCGGTGAGGTGGGAAGAAGGTGACAGTCATCCAGAGCTCCTGGGTGCTGCCAGGCTGTGGTGGGCTGGCTCCTCGCCGCAGCGCTGCATCGCGCCCTGCGCTTGGCAAACGCAGCGAGGACCGAGCTGGGGGCGATGGCCACCGCCTCTGCATCCCCTGCGCTGTCGGGCTGTCAGGGTGCCACTCCTCCGAGATGAATGGCGTCGCTTCAGCTCATCTCGGCGGTGTCAGAGTGATAAACACAGCCCTTCGTGGCCTCTGACAAACCCGACCCCGGGCGGCGTGCCTGAGGAGCCGGCAGGATGGAAGGAGGGTGTTGGGTGCATCGGGAAGCTGCCCTCGGCCGGAGTGAGTGGCGCTGATGAAGCTGCGCTTTGTGAGCACCGTGCTGAGAAACGAGCCAAGCTGGGGCGGGGGCATCACCTGCGGGCTGGGCTGTACAGACACAGCGAAGCATCGCAGCCACCTGGGGCGGGGGGTGCCCTTTCTGCCTGGCACTGGGCTGCCAGAAATCAGGCCAGCGTTCAGGGACTTGGGGGTCTGGCCCCAAAATTCAGGTGTGAGATGTGGTGAATGGGATCCAGCTTTCAGATGCTGGGCACTTCCATCTGCCTCCAAAGTCCTTGCTGCCGGGTACCAACCTTGATACAGATACAGCCTTCCATTCCTGGTGGCTTTCTCTTTGGAGAAAGGAGCTTCAGGATGAAAACTTCCTTAAGAAATCAGTTCAGTATTATTATTCTTTATTAATGCATGGAAAAATCAAACCTAAATTGGTTACTCACAAGCCATTCCCACAAGATTTTGCTCTTTGGCCCTGGGCTATGAGGTTCTGCTATGAATATTCATAGCTCGTCCCATTCCTCCTGCTGTTGTAACTCTGTGATTACCGTTGTTATAAATAAACTTCTCACTTGCTGAAAGCACTGGCTTGTGCAGGCCAGGGGTGCCCAGGGCGGCTCTGGGGCTGTGCTGGCTGGGTGCTAGCTCACGTCTGGACCAGGTTAGGGATGCTCCTGCCCCGTGGGATGGGTGTGAGCACCTCGGCTCAACTCATGCTCATGAGAAACTTTTAAATCCAGAAGAAAAGGGAAGGACTGTTTCAGTGAGGTGATTTATCTTGGTCCTTGCCCCCTCCTTCTGGCACTCAAATCTGCTGGTGGTGACTGATTTCCAGCATTTAGCCCGATCTCTCCTGAAGCTGACGCACAGCACTGCGGCGTTCTGGAAACTGGGGAGCTCCTGGCCACGTGCTGCTCGATGGGACAGTCATCTCCTCAGATAACTCCTCTGGCTTGCCTTGTGCGTCACCTCAAACTGAAAAATATTTTCCTTGGTCATCTCCAGACTCTAATCTTTCTTCGTTTATCTTTGCCAGCTAATTCTTCGCCTGCCTGCAATGGCTCCTCACTGTGTATTCACATCAGACACAGTCATGATTCACTGTAATAGCTCCTAAATACTCATTTAAGCCAGTTAAGTGGCCATGACTGTAATAAACAACCTCTCCGTGCTGTTTCGGCTCTGCCTTGCTGCGGGTCCAGCCGTGCCTCGCGCCTCGCAAGGTGCTGCCACCCCCCCAAGGTGTGGGAGCCTTTGGTGGGCTGCCCGCCGTGGGCAGGCGGGGGTTTGCCCTGGTTCTGTCCCTGCTGGGCTAAGCCTGTTCCCCACCGGACCCCTGGCTGTACGGGTGGGATGGCAAGCCCGGCACTACCCTGGGACCTTGCCCTGGGATGAGAGGTCCCTTCCCCCTGCTCCTCATGCTGTCCTGCAGCTGCAAGCGGAGCAGGGCAGGCAGCAAGCTCAAACCTTTTCTGTCTGGCTCCTGTTCTCCCTTCTGGGCATTGCCACCACTTCCAGATCCTCTCTCTGTGATCATAATCAACCCTTTTCCAACTTCTGCAAATGACAGGAGACACTTCTTTCAAGAGGAAGAGGCCGAGCAGTGGAGCTTCTCTGCAGCCAAACCAAACGCCAGCGCTCTGGGCTCGTCCTTTGCCTTTCCAAAGAGGAAGGTGGAGGACGAGGATCCGTTGCTGCAGTCAGTCAGTGAATGAGAATCATTGCTATGCTGGGGGCTGAGTAGGGCTCTGCTTTTTCGGTTTGCTCTGAGATGCTCTTCACACCCGACATCTCAAAGGCTTCTCTCTCCAAGCAGTGCTTGATGGTTGGCACCTCATGGGCACCTCTCCGTCCACGCTGCTCCCAGCTCCCCTGCAGGGGCTGCCGTGGCAGCTGATCCAGCTTTACTCCATCCCCCAGGGACTGGCTTTTTCTTCCTGGACAGGTCTGGAGATAATAAGTTCCTGGCCTTTGCAATGAATCTCAGTGCTCCAGACAGATTTACACCATTTGACCTTTCGTATTTCCCTCAGTTCTTTGTTTTCAGCAACGCTCTGACATCCACCTGCACCTTTGGTGGGTTTCCAGCCTTCACGCCATAAGTTAACGTAGAAATCGCTTCGGAGATGAACAGTCACAGTTTGCGCTGTAAATTACAGATTTTCCGTGACCAAATCAATTTAAGATGGTGGCAGTGGCTGCCCTTTGCTGGAACACGGCTGGGTTTCCTTCTAGATATTTCCATTGACTGAGATGTTGTGCCAGGTTTCATGACTCATGAAGGCTGGTGCAGCTCCGATGACTGAGAGCCTGCTCAGTGGTGTGATCTCTCCTGGTGAAGCCCAGCCTGCTCTTCCCTTGGGTGTTTTACCTTTATTTTGCTTCAAGGAATGTTCCAGAGAAGACCGTAAGTCCCTGAGAAGAGCCCAGTGGTCTCACTGTTTCATTTTGCTCTTTGATGGCATGATTCTTCTTGCTGTTGACTGGATGCCTTGGTGGGGACCAAGGAGCTCCTGCCATCGCTGATCCCCTTGTTTCCAAAGTGCTGACTTCCCCCAACCCATCGTTTGTGGTTTGCCGTGGGGTCAGTGCGATATTCCAGCGCCGTCAGTCCTCTGCAGCCTCTGCAGTCACCCTGGGACACTTACGGGTCCCTTCCAACTGGAGATGTTCCATGATTTGATGACACGGTGGGGCTGCCCTGCAGCCAGGAGCAGCGTGGTGGGATGGTGACACCTGGGGTCATGGCCAAGCATCTTCTGGGGGATCTGTTTTTCACAGGCGGCTTCTCCAAGTACCAGTGTCATCCCTGAGCCTTGTAAAGACAAAGTGGCTTTGGGACATCTAGTCTGTTAGAAGAGCCCCGAGTTAAAAAGCTGTTCTTTGGTCAGGGGGAGAAGAGGCACAGCTGGGTGGCAGGGAGACTTTGGTGGCCAGATGCCAGCCACCACACCAAGCACCAGTCGTAGTCCAGCAAGACTTGCTCTAGATCTGTTTCTCCTCTTAGATTGCTTAGAAAGTTTAATTAAAATAAATAAAAAAAAGATGTGTCCAAAACTGTTGACAGCTGGGACAAAGCACAAACAACTCAGGATAGCTACGCTGGTGCCCCGAGCAGGTTATTTACATCCCAGTCAGCCATGTAGGATGTTGTTTAATGTATATCAGCATGAGAGGTGCTAGGGACGGGAGGCGCGCACTGAGATCCTCACTAGCAGCTCCCGTGGGACCCCTGATGGGTCAGGCCAGGTCTGCCCGCGGTGGTCCTCCTGGAGGCTGTGCCCCGTGTCTCAGAGCTCATTGCTGGGACTCTGTTTAGCTCAACCACTCCTGACCCACCATGGTCCATCCAAGGAAATGGTAAGATGCTGGGTGCCCAGGAGTGATACCACGGCTACTTAATGCCAAGGCATTGTGGAGGGGAGATGATGGAGTCGGAGAACTGGAAGGTGACTCTGGGAGGCCAACTCCTCTTCCCAGAGCCTCCCTCTGAGTCACCTCCTCCAACCCCTGACACTTCCATGCTTGGGTGAGTGTGGAGGAAACTGGCTCCAGCCAGCAGTGCTCTGAATCCAACCTCCTTCACGCTGTAAAGAGTATCCTGGGCTGCAGAACTGCTTACCAAGTGAGCACCTTGGTGCCAGGGCCGTGGCACTCAAGGGTTGGTCCACTGGGATGGCGTTGCCTGTGCCTGGGGACTCTTGCTGGCTGTGTGCTGGGCTTGGCAGAGATGCTCAGGCTGATGGAGCAGAGCAGAAGGAGACCTGGGCACCTCTCTGCCCACTTCTGGGGCTCAGCAGAGGTTAGTGCCTACATCCCCAGAGAAAGACTGTCCCAAGTATATGCAGAAGCCTTCAGTCTCGGTCCTCAGGGAATTGTGTGACCCAAGGCAGAGGTGCCACAGCCTGCAGGGCTAAATGATGACGTGTGTTGGTGGTCCAGGTTGTTCTCTAAGCCTGAGGTGCTGGTACCTGCTTGGGCTGAACTCTAGGCGAAGTGGTGCCTGTGGGATGCGGCTTGGAGGCTGTCTGTGGGGTGCTGGTGGGGGTTCAGCGCTGGGTCCCATGAGCATCTTGGGGCGTGCAGGGGACCTGTGTGGACCCGGTCGTGTCTGGAGGGGGCAGGTGAAGCCACGAATAGCAGCGCCAGCAGCCGTGTGGCTTCTGCCAAGAGGGAGGCTGCCTCGAGAGCCGTGCCGGAGGCGTGCCTGAAAGCGCAGAGCGTGCAGGCAGAGCTGGCAGGGACTGATGGAGCTGGCAGGAGCGGAGCCCTGGCAGGGACCTGCCAGCTGAGCCTGGGGAGAGCCAGGCTTGAGCTGCCTCGGAAAGAGCATCCAGACTCCTGGGGGGAAAACGAGGCCCCCGTCAGCCAAGACAACTATTTAAGTATGTGGTTATGGTTAAATAGACCCGGAGCGGGGTGTCGCTTGGAGGAGAGCGGGCTGAGTCAGTGGCTGCCGGCTGGGCTGGCGGGATGCCTGGGTTTCATCCCGGGTTTGTCTGTCTGGGAGCTGCGGAGCCTCCCTGGGGTTTTCTCTTCCTTTCTCTCTGCCTAGCAGACCATAAGGGCTGAGCTCAGCTACCAAATGTTGGACCAGGGCATCCGAGACATCCCTGTGAGGGGGGTGGTTACAAGGGCCACCCGCAGATCCGTGACTTGTTGGGTGGGCACCTGGGGGCTCGGCTCAACGCGGGCGCTGAGCAGTTGTGTCCAAGCTACTGCACTGAGCACGAAGGTGTCTGTGACCCCGTCCAAGCCAGGGCCTTCAGCCCCTTCCCAAGTGCTACAGACTAAATGGGAGCTGGTGGAAGGGCTGTTGTAGGTCCTGACGCAGCATAGCCCTGGGTGGGAGCTGGGGCTCTCGAGCACACGGTGAGAGGAGCCCAAGCAGCCACGTCGGTGGTCCCTGCTCAAAAATGGTCTTTGCTGCTGGAGGGGCTCAGGAGATGACCCTCCAGCCTGGGATCCACCACCTCCTAATGGGTACAGCTCCTGTGCCACCCAGTTTTCCTCTGCCTGTGCAGCACCAGGACCACGGGCTCCGTTCCTGCTCCCTACCTTGACAAGTGCCGTGGTCAGGAAGGGGAGGCATGGGCAGGGGGGAGTGTGCTCAGGTCGGCCACCCTTGCTGCTGGTGCAGAGCTGTGCCTGCGATCCACTGAAGAGCCGTCGCCGTGCAAGGCACAGCAGGACCGGGAGAGCAAGGCTTTCCGGCGGTCAGTCGAGCAGAGAGCGTTCCTGCAGAGCACAGCTTTGAAATTGCCTGGTGGGAGAGAGGGCACCGAGGCCTCCATCCAGGGGGAATTTATGAAACAGCTCCTGATTGTTGTAAGACAAAAATAGTGCCTGGAACCCAGTTGGAAGTTGGAGAATTTGAGTGCAATCCAAATGGTTTTCCAGCACAGAGTAACAGATTTATCTGATGACACCGCATTGCAGCTCACGGCTGCTGCACAGAATGTGTTGCAGAAATGTCTCTGCCTCTTCCCGGTGATGTATGAATCAATTGACTGCACATCCGCGGCTCAAGGGCTTGTTTTCTTTCATGGAGTTACAACAAATGAGGAAGTCTCTAGAGCGCTTGTGAGCCTCCATGAGCCAAGCAAAGCCCTTGGTGGCTCGGAGGTGCGACCCCTTGTACTTGGAACTGGGACTGAGCAGTGGTTGGGGTCCTCCTGTGTTTCCCAGCCAGGAGGCAATGAAGCGTGCGGGTCCGTTATTGCTCACGTGGTGGTTTATGCTGTCTCCTGTCCCGGCTGTAAGAGTGTGTGGCACACTTCGGGTTCTCGCTCTGGTTTGAAGGTGTGTAGACGATGCTGTGATGCAGTGGTGCAGTGATGTCTGGGAAATTCCCCTGCTCTGGGGTAAGAGCGTTGGTAAAATGAGGTCGGCTGTGAGCTGGGGCTCTCAAACATGACGTCGTAGAGCTCTCCCTGGGCAAGGTGAGGTTCTAGAATCGGGATATTCAAAACCCAATTGGGCAAAGTCCTGAGGAACTTAGTTTTAACTGCAAAACTGGTGTTGCTTTGGGTAGGACAGTTGGACCGGCCCCTTGTAGAGGTTTATTTCAATCTTTGTGATGCTCTGAGGCTGATTCCAAGCTGCTGTGACCAAGTGCTCTTTGCTTTGACATTAAACTGACTGGTGGGGAGGGACCTCGCAGCATCGCACCGCTGCCGATGGTCCAGCTGGACCAGGAATTTGTCATTGCGCTACAGCGTCACAGCTCCGTCACAGCTGAGCTCTCCTGGCTGTCCTGCGAGGTGTCCTCTGCTGGCCACGGGCAGGAGCCCCAGCTGGGGGGCAGGTCTGGGGGAGCTATTCTGAATGCATTGAGAAAAAAGTGGGGGAATTGTTTCTACCTTTTCATTTAACACTGAACTTCTCACCTCCTAACAAATTCCCATATGCAGTATAAAAAAGATGAAATAACGCCAGTGCAAGTTCAAAGTGGCTTTTCAGGCAGGTCTGGGTGACATCTGGGGGGCTGTTTCACAAGGAAAATGTTTTTATTTTTCCAAAGTGACCTCTGTCCTTCTCGATAGCCCCAGACTGGGACTGGGCTGGGAGCCCTGAGGTGCTCAGGGCCACACGCCTGCAGGGTGGCACCGTGTCTGTAAGTGACACCTGGCTTGTCTCCTTAAAAACTTCTGTGAGATGCCCTGGATACACATTCAGGTGACGTTTAGATGTTTCACATTGAGATGCCTGCTGCCCTGGGTTGTATGTGCATCACTTTTGCAAAAGCTTTGTCTGTAATTATTCCATGCCTGGAGACCAAGAGACACCTGAGCCTCACCACCCTGATAAAACCACGGGTAATCTGAGCAGGAGATACTTGATGTGTCAGAATAGACCCATATCATGTGGCGGACCAGTGTGGTGGGACGGGATGCTCAAGGAATTTGACACAAAGGCTGGTGTGAGGCCAGGCGGAAAGGGGAGAAGGAGCAAACCTGATCCAAGCTTGATGTGTGAAGCAGCCGCTAAAAGGCTGTGAGGCTCCGATTATCCTTCGGCGCGTTACAGAGGAGCAGCACGTCTCCAGCGCTGCCCTGCACCATCCTCGCCATCCCAGCTGGAAACTGCTACTCCTCCCACCTCCAGAGCCCCAACCCGTGAAAGTTGGGGGCTGCATCTGTTGTAGGAATAGGAGGAGAGAGAGAAGGTGTCTTCTGCCACCTTAGATGCTCCAAGCGACAGGTCTGGCTCGCTCGTGGGAGTGGGCAGCCCTCCGTGCCCGTAGCCCCCAGGCCAGCTTACCCCGCGGCTGGGGACGTCCCTTGGGCTCTCTAAAGGCTTTTCGTGGGTTTGGCCACTCTCAGCAGCACCTTCAGGGCTTGCTGCAGGAATGTCGGGGTGCAGGTCTCCAGCCTGGCCCTGCGGGTGCAGGGCAACCTTGGCAATAGCCTGGCAGCAGCGGTGGCCCGTGGTGGTCAGGGGGAGCAGCGTGTCAGCCCTGCCAGCCCAGGGGGAGCATCCCCATCCTGCTCCGGCTTTACCTCAGGTGTCCGGGTGAGAATGGCCGGTGGGTGTCTGCAGCTCAGCTCTTTGCGTGCGGCTCCTCCACCTTGGATGGAGTCTGGCTGTCTGGGAAGAGGTGAATCCCAGCTAAATCTCACTGGTAAAGCCCTTGCCCCCTACATCCCCTCACTGCTAGATGAGGAAAGATCAGGGAATCCAGCCCACATGCTTTGTAGACACCCTTGGGCATTTGGGTGCCCCCACTCTTGGTTCCCAGGTGTGGGCTTGCGAATCCTGTATCCCCCAGCTCTCTTTCACTAGAAGTAGCCCGTGGGCTGCCTCCCTTCCCTTAATTTCACATTAAGCCTGCTGCTGCATTGTACAAGGCAGTGAGACTTGGCTGCACGTAGTCAGGTGGGAAATGGACCATTTAAGAGTTGTCCCAAGGACTTAAATTCCAATTCCCATGGACCTTCAACAGGAGACGCATGTGCCGGCACAAACGGCAGCGGCAGAGACCGACCCGAGTCCAGGAGCGCAGGGGCCAGCGCACAGAGCCGGGGGGTGTCAGTAACTCCAGGCAGCTCAGAATTCAGCATCGTCACTTAGCTTATTGATTTTTTCTTAGGAGAAATCAAGTTATGTCATGAGATCAAGCAGGCACCAAGGCTGGGAGAGTGTAATTTGATCAAGCGGAGCCTTTCATGCCTGCTGTGCCTGAAGCTCTGTCTCGGGGAAGGGCAGCCGCTCTTCTGCTGGCGAGGGAGAGGCGGCTGGCACTGGGAGGATGCTTGGGGACATCATGCTGCACCCGAAAATGTTTCAAGCCATTTCAGACCAACATCCTTCAAACGGTGCAAGAGCAGTCCTTTCATTTGTCATTGAAAGGGACTTCCCACACTAAGGATGGGGGGAATGGTGTCATCGGTAGCTCCCATTGGAAGAGCGTATCTATGTGTACCTGGCTGCTGTGGCCCAGCGGAGCTGCTCTGTTGCTGCACTGGGTGCTGTATTGCCTCAAAAGGAAGCCCGTCGCTTTTGGATCGAGCCCCCGGGTTGCTGGCTGGGTGCAGCTGATATATGGGAAGAGGGCAGCGGTGGATTCACCCCAGCCCGTGCCTGGCAGCCTTCCTTGGCGAAGCTGCTGAGCCAGAGAAGGACAGCAGCCACACACAGATGAATCCCAGTGTTTTCTGGAGACGATACCATGCCTCTGGACAAATCAAGGGGTTAGCGAGAGATATTCGGGGTCACTCTGATCTAGTTAGCCCCCTCTCTCCCTAATCCGGCACCTCCATGGTGGCATGTAGATGTTTCAGCTGTAGAAAGCCTTGAGGGAGCCTGGCGTCTTGGGTACCAACAGCCTGGGTGGGCAGCCAGGATGCAGGAGATCCATCTTTGGGAAGATGGAGTCAGATGCCAAGAGTGAGGAAAATGCTGAGCCACAGGACCCTGCCTGGGCTTGCTCTGGATCCCTCTCCAGCAGGTGCAGTGCTTGTGGGGGGTTTCTTTGCCTTTCTACCGTGTACCAGACATTTTCTGCAGCAGAGCAGCCCCTTCAGAGTGGTGTTTTGGAGCCCCCGCTGGGGCAGTCCTGTGGTGGGACACAGGCTGCTCTGTGCAGGCAGGGAGGCGTGAGCTGTCCTGCACTCTGGATGTACACACTGTGCGTCCCCTGGGCACACTTTGCACCAGCCTCGGCCCTCTGGCAAGGGCAGGGAGCTCTGCCAGGAACGCCTTTGACATTATGCATGCTGACAGTTGTCCCTCAGCTGGGAGGACACTGCTGGTGGGGATAAGGGCACTTGTGACAGCAAGAAGTGGCTTTGATGCGTGGGGAACTCCCAGCCTTCCATATGTTTGGTGTCCTCTCTGCTACAGAGGGCTCTGATAGCCCTGTCTGCCTCTCCCGTGGGGGGCGGGATGGGCAGCTGTGTGGGATGAGGGATGTGGGGTCGGGCGCTTCCCCATCTGCAAGTGCAGGGGGGCAGAGGCCGTGGCAAAGGGCGCAGGGGAGGGGTCCCTTGGTGGGTGGGTGGAGGGGTTCCCACATCGCAGCTGTGAGCTGTGCTTGGCCACTCCATGTCCCTCGGTAACGCAGCTCCATCTTCCCACCCCTCCGCTTCTCCTGCCTGTCTCCCCGGGGCCTCTTCCCAGCTGCTTGGGCACAAGGATGGCTGCAGGAGGGGCCATCCTCACAGCCCGCATCCATCAGCGTATCCCCCACCTGTGTGCCCATGGCTTCAATACTCCCAGCTTGCTGTCCACAACCCTGCTACGCCCACCCTCCTGCCTGCTCCGGTGCTCGTTTTGCCTTTTCACTGAGATAGCTGAAACCATGGGCACCCTGTTTTCTTAGGGGTCTTGAGTAGCTGTGCGCATCCTTCAGCACCCCCCAGCTCCCTACACTGCAAAGGATGCAGGAGGCACCGGCCACCAGCCCAGACACCCGTGGCGAGGTGAGCGGCCTTGGCTTTGCCAGGCTTGGTCTTTCACTCCATCACGGACTTGCCACTGAGTCTTGTTGGACCATAACGTGTGTGTGATGAGTATTCCGGCCTCAGCTCCATCGGAGAGCTCTGTGGCCATGTGTATCCCTGAGCAGCCCCAGGCAGAGGTGATCTCAGCAGGAGGCTGTTCCAGGGGATAAATCGAATGGGCACAGAGGGAGGCAACAGGGATACGCTGACCATATGGAGCAGCTCTTGGGCATTGGGGATGTCAGATGGGAGAAAAAAGGGTCCTGCTGAGCAGGAGAGCCAAGGAGACCGGGGCTGTGAGACCCCCACACAGTGTTCACTGCCCTGTTAGCTCTCCAGGCAACCCCTCTCCATCTTCCACCCAGCTCTGGTCCCAGCAGCACTGGGAGGAAGGGGTCCAGCTCCATCTTCCAGGGTGCTGGGCATTTATCTAGCCATGATGGTGGCTCCCAGCCCCAGGATGTCTTTAAGGTAAGAGGAGTTGCCATGGGAATAGTGACTCACTGCTTTGCTGGCAGTTGGCTGCTAAAAAGCCGCTCCATGCGGGGATCTGACATTCCCGTGGGCTGCTTCCCAGCGTGGGGGGGTGCCTTTGGTCTCCCACACCTCGCCGGTGCGGTGGGATTCGCCTGGCTGCAGAGGTTTGCTTGCCCCGTCAGGGCTCCTGGGAGCAGAGGGCTTCCCAGTTTGTCTCCACCTGGTTGCCCCATGCTCTTTTCCCTTTAAGCTGTGGGGATGCTCCGGCGGGATCCTGTCCAGGAGCTGTAGAGGGCTCTGAGAGGGGGTGGAGGGACCAGCACAACGTTAGGGTCAGCCGGCGGAGTAAAGCTGCGTCCTTCCCTTAGCAGAGGCTCAGCGTGGCTGTCGCTCCTGCTCCTGCTCCTGCCCGCGGCGGTGGTGGGATGTCAGTGCAGTGCGGTGGCCAGTGCCACGGACAGGGTCATTGCGGCGAGACGTGGCTCCCGCCGGGAACGGCGTGGGGAGCGTCAGCGCGACTCCCCGCTCGTGTGTTGTCGACATTTGGGTGCGAGTGACAAAGGCAGGAGAGCCCTGCCGCATCCTCTGGGAAAGAGACCCCAGCCGTGGCGGAGGACACGGTCTCTGAGCCTGGTATGTCCGGAGGAGCCGAGGGGGCTGTGAGGGCCGGGGGGGTCCTGAGCAGGCTGCCCTGCTGCTGGCGGTGGGGTCAGTGGCCGGTGCCTGCCAGGGGGGCTTTGCCCTCGTCCGCCTCCTGCCCTCAGAAGCTGGGCTGGGGACACCTCCCCTCTCCTCTGAGTCCCAGCAGCCTGCCGAGGGGGAAGCTCTGGGCTCTTCTGCGTGTCTCCTGCATGGACTCATGGTTTTGCTCTGGCCATGCCGGCGCATCAGCCCAGCAAAGCACCAGCTGGAAACCAAGCGCAAGAGAAGGCAAATCTTCAAAGCAGCAGAGTGTTCCTCTAGCTCCCTGAGATACGTCTCAGCCACGGGAGCCAAAGGGATGACTCAGGAGCATTTTTCCTCCTCAGTGCTGCTCGTCAGAGCCACGCTGGCCTTGGGTGGGTGGCTGGGGAACACATCCTCATGTCCTGACGGCCAGTTAAAGCACCGGTCCCACCGCCTTGCCCTTTTGCCCAGCAGGCAGAGCCTTCCCACCAGCCACCCGTACCCTTATGTAGTCTGACAGCTTTGGAAAATCCTTCCTCCACCTCAAACTTTTCAAAAAGTGTGAACCCGTCCATTTCTTACGGTGCATTGAGCAATGCAAGATGTTTGGTGACCTTGAGCTTGGCCTTCACCCCAAGCAGCAGCTGCTGCTGGGTGCCTACCACAGTCAGACGCCCAGCGCAGGGAGCGCGGCCAGGGCACGGAAGGTTTCTGCAGCCTGCTCATGCGAACGCGGCGTCCTCTAAAATCTGCTGCATCGTCGCAGTGGGAGGCAGATGGGGACCAGCCCAAAGCAATGACATTCATCCGTTAATGAGCCCAGGGAGTCCGGCTTGGGCACCAGCGGGCATGTGCGGTGTGGGAAACAAATGTAACGTGCACAGAGACGTCTGAGGCAAAACCATTTGGGGCTTGGGGCCAGACTGGGGCTGATCAGTGAAAGATCAGGTCTCTTGTCACTGAGGGGGACGGCTTGGCCTTGAGGGCAATTCTGCCCTGCGAGAAACTCTACTTAAAGGAACTCCAATTAGCAGAGCCACTCATTATCCTGCCAGACTCCCAGTGCTGAAAGCAAGAATCATGCAGTCACCATGATTATAGACACAGTCGATTGCAAATTGCGAGCAATTTGCAGCAGGGAATTTGCCTGGCTCTGTAATGCGATGTGTATATTTACAGTGCCGTATACAGCAATACAGTCATTACGTGTTATTAATAACATGGCCTGCTTTTATAAATAAAAGTGGATCTCTCTCTCTCTGGGTTTGCTGCTTTGCGGCGTAGCTTGAGGCGTGGAGCTCTTGTCCTGCTGACATCAGGAGTGTGGGGGGCTTCCCTGGTGCTCCCCCAGACTCCCTCGGTGGGGTAGCCTCGGTTTTCTGGTACACGGAGAGTCACATACCATGCGCAGGGGTGGCAGATGGCTTCTGGCGTCGGTGTGGGCTGGCTGTGTCCGTGTCCGACCTCCCAGCCCCTGCCCACCCAGCTCTGCACCCAAATCCTTCCTCTGACTGCCTCCTCCTCACCTCATCCGTAAGTGATGCTTCTGTTGGCTCCAGCCTGGCTGATCCCTGGGAAAAGCCACCCAAGGCAGGTCCTCCCGCCACCAGGTCCTGCCAAGCCCCTCACCTGCCTCCCACCCCACTCCAGAAGGTGCTGGGACTTGCTGAGACGTGGGGGAAGATGTGGCAAACCTCCAGGGACAGCAGTGTGCGCATCACTCCCTCCTCCTTAAATGCCAAGAAAACCATCCCCAGCCATTTTATGACACTGGTATTTCCTTCCTTCTCTGTTCAGCATCTCCTGTTGGAGCAGTTTAACTTTATTTCAGGAGGTAAAATACTCATGGGACATGGAAATCAGCTCTGTCACCTGGTAGCTCTGGCACTTACTGTGCTCCTGTTTACACAGCAGTGACTGATTTAGCTGTGCAAAGAGGAATAGCTCCAGCAGGACGATATATCCAGTGGCTGCTGTCTCTGGCGTGCCTACAGACCCTGGGAAACGGGGAACACCAGTTTGGCAGCAGCTCCACAGCAGTTACATCCACACCCTAACCAAGCCGGTTAAAATCAGGGCAGAGCTTCTCCCTCCGTAGCACCGAGCAAGAAGCTTTTGTCGCAGTAAGTTGGATTTTCTGAGCTCCCAGAGAGGGGAAAACGTTTGAGAGCTGTTCCCTGAGTTTGGTGCACAAACTAGGTGAGATACAGAGTTAGAAATCTCAGCTCTTGCTCCTCTGTCGCGGCATGCTGCTGGGAGCAAGCCGCTTGCATAGCTCCTCCGCACAGATGCCAGCGCGGAGCGAGGGGAGCCTGCACCTCCCAGCAGCTGCCCATGGGAAGCCCAGGCAGGTTGAACATCCCGCAGCAACCTGCGCTCCCGGCTGGAGCTGGGGCTGGTGCTCCTTGACGGTGCTGAGCATGTGGGTGCTCAGCACCACGTCTGAGAGGCTGGGGAGGGTCGAGCATCCCGGCTTTCTATGGTAGTTACAAGTAAATGAGCGGTTGTGACCTGGCGGAGGGGGAAGCCCCAGCTGTGCTTAGGAGCAGCTCGTTTACATGCTAATGAGGCCTTTCCGCCAGGGTGTTTCTCTGCTGCAGGAAGACATGTCAGTGATGGATGATGCTGTGCTCCCCAGCCTCTTCCCAGCTGCCTGCAGCACAGCCTGGTCCCCGAGCGAGCGCGGGATGGCCATCCCAGCAATCCTTGGTCGCAGAGGCCAGCTGGACCTGGGACCCTCGGGGATGCAGCCCACGGGATCCCTTCCCACCGCCCGTGGAGCCGCTTTCCTTGCACTAGGGGTGTGCAAAGCAGCCCCGGCGTCCCAGCGGTGCTGGCCACAGGGACACTCTGCACCCTGATGCCTGGAGGAGGCCAGGGGCGGGGGGGGGGGCTCGGAGAGTTGCCCCCCCGAGTCTGGTATCACAGAACATCCCTGGCCAGCAGACACCCGCCTTTGGTGCCGCAGGGATGCGAGCGAGGCTCTTCACAGACCCGCTGGGGGGTCACCCACCCCTGCCAGGCATCCCGTGGCACATCTGGCGGTGCATCTGGGCAGCTGGCCTCTCGTCACCCCCTTCCACGGGAGCTGCAAATAATGATGGTGAGTCAATAAACACGTGAACATTGCTCATTGCGCCAGAGCTGGTTCCTTTCTCATGTAGATCGCTGGAGCCGGATTTTACCCCTCAATTTGTCTGCTTTTCCCATTGCTGTAGCTCAATCCAGTGACTTTTCTGCATCCGTGTCAGACGTACAGCCCGTTTCCCTTCCAGCCCATTCCCCTCTCCACGCAGCGCGCCAGCTACAGCCAGGCTGCCCGATTTTAAGCTCCCATTAAACATTTCAGCGAGCAACAGCCCCAGTTTCTAACGTGCTCTGTTCATGATTTTGTGCAATCAGAAAGGATTGTGAACTGGGCTTTTCCCTTTTTTTTTTTTTTTTGGCTGCCCTTTATAAGACTTTGACAACAATCTGTGGGCCCTGAATGTAAATTAACGTGCTTACTCTTGCACTCTTCGGACAAATATCGACACATTGAACAATCAATATATTGTTTCTGCAATTGATACCCAGGTTGGCAGAGGCCAGCTGGACATGTCGGCTCGCAGTCAGCCGTTGCACTTTCTAGAAGGATCACTTCTGGGTTGTGATTACAACAGTTCTGAACCAGTATATGATTTTGTCTTTTCTTCATAAAGGATTCTCTGTCGAGCCTCTGGCAGGGATCAGAACATGCATGTGAGCGATACTGCTTTTGCACTTTGCCGTTATTTTCCTTTTTCTGTATTGCCTGATTCAAGTAGACTGAAAGTTTTCAGCCTCAGAGCAGCTTTTTCCTTGCCTGAAACCCAAAGCAGATCGTGGGTTTATTTTACCTCAGTATGGGATGCCAGGATACTAGTTAAGGTTTAGTTAGAAGAGTTTCATGTGACTGTATTTTCTTTCTAGTTTTCATAGAGCAGCTTCAGACAGGCCATTAACTCAAGCACCAGCTCTAACGAGAAGAATTGATCTACTTTTGTAAGAATTATTCTGTTTTCATTCAGTATAATTGTCCCTGAACATAGACATCTCTCCACAAATTCCAACTAATAAATCTTGTGAGGTTCTGCTGCCGCCGCACCTCTCTGTGTATTTTCTCTGTGTATTTTACAGGTACATTACACCCCCCTCTCATTTATTTCTCCACGTGTACCATCTGTTCACCACACCAGGAGCTCTGTACGTGCTGGCTGGATGGTACCCGGACTGGTAAGAAGAGAAGATGCTGCTTTACCTCCGCGTTGCTCCCCCACTTGCTGCACTCTCTAACTCCTGCAGTGTTATTGCACTTGCCTTCGCAGCCTGGCTTTGATTTCTCCTTCAAGCTCTGTTTTGCAGTTTGATTCGGTACCTCACACCGTCCCCCCAGACTCGTCTGGCTCGGCTTTACACGGCAGCATGCTTCTTTCTCTGCTGAAATCTGTAATTTCCCTCATGTGTTTTTTTTTTTCCCCCCCCATTTGGAGGTCTCTTCATCTGCATCTCAATGTTGCCTTGAGGGTGGGATTCTACAAGTCATCTGAAATCAAGTGTGTTATTCAAATCTCTTGTCCATTACGAGCAGGAAAATTTTTTCATTATTTTGTGGAAGCGTGGTGTTCTTTCTTTCTATAGCAAATACCAGTAATAACCAGCTTGTTTTTCATCACCTAATCTTCTACTGAGCATATTTCATGCCCCAATTTAGGGATTTGATTAGTTTTGACATGAATTAATTAGCAGACCTTGATAGAAAATCTATTTTGTGACCCTGGGTGTTGCCCGTTTTGCTGTACTTGCTTTTACCCAGAGACAACACTCTCATCTGAATCTTTTCTATTTAGCAGCTGCATCCTTGGAGACCTTGACTCGCAGCAGAGTTTCAGGTGGCACCTCCGTGTGCTTGGGCTGGTTTCAGACACTGCCTGTTCCTGGTGATGGATGATGGTCCCTTTGGAGTCTGGTTAACGTTAGGACGAGACTGGTGCTTAGAAGGCGACTGCACATGCACTGGAATACAGCCCTGGGGGAGGGGACGCAGAGCCAGGTCTCTCCATCTGGTCCTTCAGAGACCAGCAAATCTGTGTCAGCAGCCCAGCTTGTGGTGCTGGGATGGTACTGGGGAGGCGTGTCCCAGCAGGATCTGCGAGGCCAGCAAGCTGCACAGACGCGCATGGGTCGGGCACAGCTTTATCCTGCGCTGAACGGGCCTGACCACGTGCTGCCTTCTCCGCTTTTAGGTCAGCATCAGACTTCATGCTCAGGTCCCCCTCTGCTTAACTGGAAGGTTCTCCTGGCCTGTTTACTCTTGGTCCATGCTCACCCACTCTTTTGGTTCTTCTCCTCTTCTCTTCTCTTCTCTTCTCTTCTCTTCTCTTCTCTTCTCTTCTCTTCTCTTCTCTTCTCTTCTCTT
>JAVJGI010000050.1:48598465-48609413 GCA_035590275.1 Ibycter americanus | reverse complement strand
TGGGGCGGGGGGTGGGGGGGGATAATAAAAGGATTTTGGAAGAAATATCGCTACTAGATGAGACAATCGGGATGGGCGTTCTGGGGAAGAAGAAGTGGAAAACAAGGAATTTCTGCAGCTGCTGCAAACCTGCTGATTTTAGAGTTCTGTTGGGAGGAAGGGATGGGGGTGCTGTGAGAGACCCCCCAGGCTGGGGGCCTGAGAGGGTGCCCACCCCCAGGTCGGGAGAGCCCTGTGGCTCTCAAACTTTTAAATGAAATCCAGCTGTTTTCTCCCTGCCGGAGCTGGGGGGCTGTGTGGCAGCAGGGGAGCGTTGCCCAGGGCCCTGGGACGAAGGCGCCAGCCCAAGCAGCCCCCCAAAGGAGCTGGGGTGATTTATGTCTTGGCCCCCTTAGGAAGAGTTGGAGCTGTGGGAACTCCCCATGGGATGCTGGCAGCGTCGGTAAGCCCTGCCCGTGGCAGAGGGAATTTGCCTCTCCCGAGCCTTGGGAAGACTGGGCTGGCTGGAGACAGTTTTTGGTGCAGAGCCTCACACGAAGCATGAGGATAAAAGCCGTTAGCGGCGGCAGGTGTGGATCTGACAGTGGTTGGGGGCTCTGCCGTGCTTGACTCCCATCCTTACCTTCCTGCCGTTCCCAGAGGTGTTCTGCCTCCTCCCAGCTATTATTATTTGCCATAAATCTGCCCAAAAGGAGGCAAAATCCCGAGGCTGGCAGGGCAGACCTGTTTGCAGTACAGGGGGAAGCGTGACTCCGGTTCCGTCTACTTGACGAGTCTCCCTCTGCAAGTGCCTCGTCACCCCGCGCTCGGGCTGCGATGCTGTACCGAGGCACCCGAGGCCTCCCGCCTGCCCGCTTGGTACCCGTCAGCCTGGGCGCAGATCCCCTGCTGCACAAACCCACTGCACCCAGTGGGAACTTCTTGTCCCAGTAACACCCAGTGTGCAGCTAAGCGGGCAAGGCCCCTGCAAGATAAAAAAAAAAAAACCAAACCAATCTGGTGGTGTTCTTTGCTTTTAATACCATTAGGAGCATGCCGGTCCTTGGGTTTGCAGCCGGGAGGTGGTGGGCATCCTTAGGTTTGCTCTGGGGGGGTCCTGGTGGTGCCTTGGTAGGGCTGGTGCATGGGACGGGAGGTGGGGAGGGTGGTCCTGGCAGGCGGGCTGGGTGGGAGCAGGTTCTGTCTGGCTGTACCTCTGGTCTTCAGCAGCGCAGCCCCAGGCTGCTCCTTGCAGGCAGTAAATGTGCAAATCTTTGGGTGAGGCTGTGCCCTGGGGAGCCTCTGTGGATCCTGTGCTCAGCGCCGCTCCCCGTGCATCATCACCTCTGCAAGCCGTAAGCACCTTGCATGGGTGAAATGCCCAACCTGCAGGTCCCCCTGGAAAGGATTTGGTGCTGCTGCGGGGATGCACAGACACGCTCCCTGCTTGCCAGGCCGGGAGCGCCGCGGTGCTCACCAACGTGCCGCTCACCTGTTGCAGGTGGCACTGGCTGGGCAGCGTAGGCAAGTCCCGCTGCCGCCCTCGCTGCGCTTCTGCCGGGGAAATCTGCTGTTTCCCTGAGCAGTTGGCCGGCTCTGCCACGCTGTCTGCAGCGTCACTGGGGCGGCATTCCCAGTCCTCACTGGGGATGAAGTGGGCTGCACACCAGTGACCGGCGCCTGCTCGGTGACCACAGAGCTGGAGGCCGTGCGCGGGCGCTGGGAAGCCGGAGGGTTACAGCAGCAGACCTGGTTTATCAGCTCTGTGGTTTCTTCGCAGAAGCTGCTGCGGGTGGCAGAAGGGGGTGGCATCCTCTGCCTTGTGGCTCTGAACTATCTCCCGTCGCCAACTGTCAGTAAATCCTGAGCCGATGTGTTTTCTGAACAGCTGCTCCTGGGAAGAAAACACTGTTGGGCTGTCAGGCGCCTGGGAGCTGCTCTGATTTTACTGCAAATATTCTCTACAAAGTAAAATTGATGGATCTGAATCTAATATTCTGAAGGGGAACTTAATGGCCATTAGGCTGTTTCTTTCCAGCCTGGAGTGCAGAGCTGCGCCATTTAACTGAAGGATTAAAGGCATAAAGATAAATGGAGAGGGCTGCCAGATGGGCGGAGGGTGGCAGGGGGCTGGCATCTCCGGGGCACGAGGCCAGGAGATGGAGCACAAGGACCTCGAGCGGAGCCGGGGGAGGCTGCTGGAGGCACGGCGGGAGCGAGGTCTGTGGCAGGAGCTGCTGCCTGCCAGGGCAGAGCTGCCGTGACCCGAGGAATGACCTGTAACGTGGGTCTGAAACGACCAAGCCTGCAGAGATCAGCATCCCTGAAGTCCTCGGTCCTGGCTCCGCTCTCAGCAGCGTTCTGCTTGTGGCTCTAGAGCCTGTGGACCCTTTTGGAGCCAGGAGCCAGTCCCTGACCTGCTGCCCAGCGTTGTCCTGACGTCCTTTCGATTGCACTGTTGAGACAAGCAGACCAACTCCTTGGGCAGGGCTCGGGCTCTGCCTGTCCTGGGAAAATGAACTGCCTGTCCTGGCCTGTCGGCTGGCCCCTTCCAGGCTGTGCTGTGGCTCCTGGAGCTGCTGTACGGCCCTCTTCCCTGTGTAGCCGATTGCCATTTAACTGGCTCTGGAACTGAGAGCTTAGCCCAGCTTCAGGCACGTCTTCTGCCCGCTCTGATTTATCCCTGGTTGTTGACATCAGGCCAGTTCTTGTTGGTGCTTCCCCAACTAAATCCAAAACGTGCCCCTGCCCTGTGAATCCACTGTTGTTCCTATGAGTGTAACCGGGGCTCTCGCCTGCCCTTGGCTCTTCCCCCTGGGAATGCCGGGCAGCCCTCCCTGCACACCTCCATCCCGCTGGGCTGCTGACCCCACTGCAGCAAGTGCCCTGCCCGCAGGGCTGTGGAGCTGAGCTTTGCAGCAATTATCCCTTCTATTTAATTAGGAAGGGGCAGTGGCCATTCCCGCTGCAGCCTTTGGCACCCAGCATGGTGCTCACAGCATCCATACGGTCGGGAGCGCGATGGCCCGAGTCCGATGGCTGCTGCGGGTCCTTGGCTGCCTGCTGCTGGTGGCTGTGGCTGGGAGGGCTGGCCTGGATGGAAGGGCATTCCCCCAGTGCTTCTAGCTGGGCAGTTCAGAGGTTTGTGGTAGTTCATAGAATTGCTGCAGGGTCTTGTTGGAGACCTGGACGTGGGGGATTCACACCCTGTAATGATGCCATGTTCGGCCAGTGTGACGGAACCTGCCCGCTCGCGCTCCAGCCGTGTGTGACGCTGGCTCCCAGACAGACCTGGTGTTGGATCTGCCTTCTCCAAGGTCTGGCTAGAAAATCACCGGGCACACCTCGGGCATCCCAAGTGGGGAACTTGTCAGGGCATTCTGCACCTGGCCTCCGCACAGGGTGAAGGTCTCTGTTGTGTGGGAGGCAGGATGCTGCGGTGAGGCTGGGACGTAGCTGGGGTGTAGACCTGGATGCTGGGGTGCTGCCAGGATCCAGCAATACAGATGGAGCCACGTATATTAACGGTCTTTCAAGCCCGTATTTTCCTTTCTCTCCCTGCCCTGGCAGGGCTTGGTGCCCGCTGGGTCTCTACATCCCAGGCACCAAGGCAGACCCTCCTCTGGGGAGGATTTTTGTACTCCAAAGCACTGTGTTTGGAAGCACGCTTAGCTGCTGCTTGAATTACCCAGTTAATATAAGCATTTAAGAGCAGAAGGGATTTGAGCAGAGATAATTGTGCCCACAAGAAAGTGATCACTTGAGTCTGTGGAAAAGGAACAAACAACTCACGGGAGCTCCAAAATAGGCAGGATGAGATTTACTGAACTTCTCTTCCAGCCTTGTTTGGGCTCTGTGGCACTAAATGCCTCTGAATGGTGTTAGCAGGCTGTAGAGCAAAAGCAAGCTCTGTTCTCCTCCCACATTCCAGAGGTGGTGTGTGGGATCTCTGGGAGAAGGGGGGTTCTTTGGGCATGGGATGCTGTTCATCTGCCTTGGCAATGTGCTAGCACTGTCACGGGTCTGTTTGTCCAGCCTTGCTTTTCAACAGAAGGTGCAATGACGTGAGTGCGATGAGCCTGCTGCAGCTTCGCGTGCTTTTCTGCGCTCCTGGGTGGGGTCTGAGGGTAAACGGCGTCTGGCCTGGGTCCTCAGAGCTGGGGGTCTGAGGAGTCCCCTCCACCTTTGGGCATGTTGGGCTTGTTGAGGAACTTGGCCATGTCCATTCCTTGTCCTTAACGCTCCTGCCCCTTGCTGCTGGGGCTCTGAATGTGCAAGGTGACAAGGCAGTGTGCGTGGGCTCTGGGCGCGGTGCCATCGGGATGCTGACCTTCTTCTGCAGCCCCACTGATGCCCAGAGGCTCAGGGAGCCACAGGGCAGTGCCACTCGCAGCTGCTGCATCCCAAAGCTATGGGGAAGGGATTCATGCCACACTGTCCTCTGTGAGTTCATGGTCATCTCCAGACTCCTCTTAACAAACGCCATGGGCTGGAGCAGCCTGCCTGGTGGATGAGTTAGTGCTGTGGTCTGCAGTGGGGACAGTCACAGAGGTATTGGGGACACTTTGGTAAAGTGCTGGCGGGGCCCCAGATTTGGGGCAGCACACACTCCTGCCCTTCCCTGAGGCAGTGTGGCCTTGGAGAGCAAGGACCTGGGGATGCTCAGCCCCACTCCTGAACAGCGCTGTGGGTACCACGCTGGCAGGACCCCACTCTGGCTCCGCAGTGTCCAGGGGATGGCATGATGTCCCCAGGTCTCAGCTTGCCTCGTTGCTGCCTGCTCAGCCCCATCTGCTATCGATGCTGTCCCACAGCGTCACCAGCCAGTGGGCACTGGGGCAGTGGCTGAGGGGTAGAGGGACGATGCTGGCCATGGGAAGGTATTCCTGGCGGTTGTTTCTCTCCACAGCGCAGCTCAGGGTTGGAGCTGTGGTTGGTGGCTTTGGAGGAAGAGAGCAGCAGCCTGTGGCAGTGGGAGTCTGTCCTGCCTGCAGGAGGCTGGGAGATGATGCCCACCGGCTCCCTGGGCTGGGGTCTGCCGCGGGTGCCTGCCCTTAGCGCCGGTTTTTCAGGGGAGAAGGACATGAGCAACAGGACCTGGATCTTCCCATCTGGCCCCTGGTATGGAGATGCTGGAGATGCCAGCACTCCTGTCACGCTCATCCTGGGCGTGGGCTGTGCTGATCTCATCTTCAGGCTCTGAGATTCCGGAGCAGCCTCCAGTCAGAGCGCTGCTTGGGGAGGAACGAGCTGGTTTTAGGCTGGAGTGGGGGGTTCCCCAGGGGGGTTACAGGGTATGGTGGTCAGCAGCCCCTTCCAGGGACAAATTCTTAACTCCCGACCTGGAGAGTGGCTTGCTCCGGGCTAGGGCTGGCTCGCTGGGGTAGCTTTAGCACAGCACCTGGATCTCACCATGGGCATCCTCCCCGTGGGCACTTCATGTGTCTTGGCTGACACCTGGCAGCAGTAGCCCTTGGCCAGCTGGAGCAGGTACCCCGCTTGTGGGTGCAGGGAGTGAAGCCACAGAAGTGAGCACGTCTCTCTGGGGATCCATGAAGACACAGGGCTCAATGCTGTAACAGATCTTGAGCAGCCTCTTCTGTAGATCCTGTGGGACCCGGTCGCTTGATTATTTATTTATTTATTTATTTATTTTTTCCCTCCCAAGATCTGCAGTGACAGCAGCTTTGGTTTGTTAACTCAAAGTGCCTCTGTTTCACCTCCAAGCTTCTGGGTCCCCTGCAAACAGGGTATTTCTCCAAGAAAGGAGGCCAGAGGTGTTTCTCCCCATAAGTTAGGTTGCTCACAGTCTTCACCTCCATCCCTGTTCACGTCACGGGGATGTGCAGCTGGACAATGCTGCTTCTTGTGGCAATGCCACCTTCCCCCATCGTGCAGCTCTCCTATCCCAGCAGCAAGAGCAAACCAGAGCTGCCACGGAGCCCACGCAGTCACCTGGCAAGGTGGCTCTGAAAGCATCTCTAAGTGCCCATGCTATAAGCATGTAAATTCTTCAACGCATTAAATAAAATAAATAAATAAGTCTAAGGTGATAATAAACCAGAAAGTGATAGACCAAGAAAAGCAGCAATAAATGGATAAACAGCCTTTGGGGAGAAGCGGAGCTGTTCATTGCTCTCCAGTGCACCTCCAAGCAGAGGCACACCAGGCACGCGGGCAGACATACATACCTATAAAGACGTATGTATGTGTCTGTGGCAGTGTGTGTGGGGTCACACACTGTCCCTGCAGCGTATGCAGAGGTGGCTTTGCCATCCTTCCTCATCGTCCAAATTTTCAGCGGGGCATCGAGGGTGGCCCAGCTCAGGGGGATGCGGGTGGAGGCTCTGCTTGTCGGGTGTGAGATCTTGGTGCTGTGCCAGCTCTGGCAACGCTCGTGGAATTAAGGTGAAAAATCACTGTGAAGCCCACAGTGCTCTACTTTGGAGGAGGTACTTTGCCTGTCTCGCTGCCCTTTTCCCTTTCCTGCAGCCTGGTTTGTACCTCACAGGTCTGGTTCCTGTTCGTGCTCCTGCCTGCGTATGCAGTGGGGCGAGCACAGAACCACCCGTGCTGCTGCAAAGCTGCCATCTCGGCACTGCCTGGGGCAGGCGGCACCCAGCAGCGCTCTGTTCCCCCACTGACATCGATGGTCTGAGGCAGCTCTGCCCACCGAGCTGGTGGCCACCTGGGAGGGATGGGGAGCTGGCGTGGGTCAGCCAGGGCCAAAGGCTCTTGCTGTTTTCTACAACATGTGGGGGTGACGGAGCTGTTGGCGCCACTGCTGAAAGTACCAGGAGATGTGCTTGATGAACACGTGATGCCTGGGCAGTGGGGGCTGTGGACCCACCTCCTGGCAGGGACTATAGGAAGATACCGAGGCAAGATGTGAGGGTCCTTGCTTTGAGCTGGGATAAACCTGCCAGCAAGTTGTTCTGGATCTCGCAGGGTTTGCAGGTTCTTAAGACCGGGTGGGGCTGCCCCAAACAGCCCTTGTGTCTCGCTGTGGTACATCACTTTCTATCGTTTGCGTTGCCGTGGCCTTTAGAGACGTGGCCGCAGCACGGGGTCCCACTGGTGGGTCCCCTGTGTGGGGTGCAGGCACAGAGGCGGCAGCCCACCTTAGGGAGCTGGTGATCTAGAAGAATGGGGAGACCTCCAGGCCACCATGGCAGGAGTGCAGGGACCAAGTGACAAGCAAACCATTGCCTGCAACCCCCACCAGCCCCAGCACTCGCTCTCCTGTCTGTCCCGTCCTTATTCCCTTGCTCATTTGTCCTGGCCCGTTCCCACCACCATGCCATCTCTCCTGGTGTTGGTTGCACCTTCTCCAGCCATTGCCTGTGCTTTTGCTCCTCTTGGTTGTACGTCACCAGCTCCAGCTCTCCCCAGGGACCTCCCCTGGCTTGGCCAGCCTGTCCCCATCCCTCCTCAATGCTTGGGACCCCTCCACAGAGCCCAGTCCCTGAGTGTGGGGGGCAGCCCCATGGAGCTGCACTACATGGGAAATGCTCCTGAGCTTGGGACGTACCAGTGAATGCAGAGATGAATTCACAGGACCCTCTGTTGGCGCAGATGGGCTGCATTGCAGATTTGGGAATTTGTCTTTAATTGTGTCAGGCGTGTGTGCTAATGAAGGGATTAAGGCCTGGAAGGGTGAGCGATGCAGGCCAACTTTTCCTTGCTTGTTTCAAGGTCTTGTGTTCTACGATATTCTCTGTCTCTCCTCTCCTTTCCCTCCCGCATCCCTGGCCTCCACCTGGAGCAGCCTTCTGGTTTCCCCCGCAGTGGGATCCAGTGATGCTGATCCACTGGATGGATACGGACCGCTTGCCCCAGCCCTCCTTCCCCACCAGCTGGCCAAGCCTTGCCCATTGACAGAGCGCCGTGGGGATGCTCGGCGTGAATCTGGCCGCTCTGTCACCGAGGTGATGGGGAGAAGCAGAGCACCGCCTTGCTGTGGCTGTACGGTGGGTCAGAGTGAGGGTGATCCCCTTACAGACAAATATCAAGAGGAATAATGTGACCAAAAGGGTGAAGCGGGGAGGAGGGAGGCTGCTCGGGCTGCCCTGCGTTATCTCCCCGGCTTCGCAGTACTGGAAGCCCTGTGGCTCCTGCCGCTGGCTGTGTGAGCTGGACCTTGTTCCTGTGGGAGAGGCAAGGACTCGCTCGTAGCGCAGCGCTGAAGGGCGGGAGATGTCGGGACACAATGAGGTTCACAGCCAAATGCAATATAATGCTCGTTGGTCCCTGCTCCGGAGTGCAGAGACCACGTCACTGCCCATCTCTGGTTCTGCAGCCTGGTGAAAGATTAACTCGGAGCGGTGACTGGGCACGGAGCTGGTTTCCGTTGGGAGTCAGGTTGCCATCTGCCCTGGGACTGCTCCGAAAGTGTGGTGCGATGTTTAACTCCTGCCTGGGCAGACCCACACCCCTCTGTATACGCCTGCCTTTGGCCAGCGATAAGCTAGGTGCTCCCTTCTCCCTGGTTTGTCCGCTGTGTGTTGACAGCTTGGAGCACTTCTCCAGCAAAGATTGGGATGTGCTCCAGGGCTGGACACCTTCCTGGGAGAGGGAGAAGTGGTCAGTGATGCTCTGTCTCCTGTGGGGAGCAAGGGCTGCTGCGAAGGATGCTCTCTGGCAGCCTGCTGTGCGCTGCGGAGCGGGGGGCTGTTCTCATTGCCCAGCCGCGAGATCCTCTCTGTTCTGGGTCAGGAGCGCATGAGGTGCAACCAAAGCTCCAACAAACCTGCTGGGGAGGTGGGTGATGACTGAGAGCTGCCGCCATGGGTACAGTTACACCAGCAGACATACCTACTAGCTCGTCTTTGCTTGATGGGCTCGGCGTAAATGATGATGGAGACTCCGGAGCTGTGTGGGACAGGCAGATCAGTAACGCCCCCCGGAGAGCAGAGCTCAGCTGGTCACAGGGGAGAGAACCTCGTCCCCATCAGCCAAGGGAGCTCTTGGTCCTGCCAGGAGGTGACGTGCCAGGGTTTGGGGTAGGGACTGTGTGTCTCTGGGTTGTGATTCTCTTTTCCAGTAAGAGCAGTCTCGCCAGAGGACTCAGGTCAGCCACCCTCCCTGGCGTGCCAACATGCTTCCAGGAATGAGCAGAGGGATGCATTTCTCAGCTCTTACATGGCAGGCAAGCAAATCAAGAAGCGATGACAAGTGCTTGGCATTGAGATGGCACAAAGTGTCCTGGCACAAGGGGCCTTGGTGCTATTAGCAAGGGGAGTACAGGCAGGACCGGCGCTGCCCGGGAGCTGAGTGATCTGGCGCTGTGCTGGAGCCCGGCTCAGGGACAACAGGGTGAGCCGCAGCCCCGAGCGGGTGGGTGGGTGAGACACAGGTCTCCTCTGAGCGTGGTCCTGCTTCAACAGGGCTGATGGTTTGGCGTTGCAGACAGGCGGTCCCGTCCCCCCTGTCTGTCCCTGCCTGTTCCTGCTCTGCACACACCGCGCAGGGCTGGCACGTGGAGGTGGGAAGGGAGAAACAAGGATTTGGGGTCTCTTTGTTGCCTGAGGCTCTAGTTCTGGGGATGCTCCTTCCCTCCCACGGCACCTCGTGCACTGCTTCCCAGGCTCAGAGATACAGGTCTGACCTTTCAGGAATATGGGACCAGTCCTGAATTTCCCTTCCCCAGTGGGGAATGGCAGCAGTGTCAGGGCTCGGGATAAAGAGCAGCATGACCTGCAGCGCAGCTCTCCGACAGTGAGCGCCGGACTTTGGGAAAGGGCTCCAGGCGATGAAGCCCACCTAGAAGGCAGCATCAGGCAGGAGCTGAGTGCCTTTGGCCGCTCCGCAGCGCCTGTTGGCTTCGTGGCGGAGTGCCCGATGCGATTCTGGTGATCCTGGGCTCCTGGCGTGGGCAGCCTCTGTCTGCTGGGGGTCTGCATGTGCAAGTGACGTGAGGGTCCCTGGCAGGTGACCCAGGTGAGAGAGGGCTTCAGCGGTCCCGGTGCTGAGCTGCAGGGGTAATATTGGTGCTGTGGTCCCCCAAGCCAGCATCCATCCCCCCGAGACGAGGGCAGTGTGGGCTTGCTTCCCCCTGATTTCATACGCTGAAGCACAGAGCTGCAGGGTCTGGCTGTGAGAGCCGTGGTGGGATGCGGAACTGTTGTCTCTGGCAGTGGGTGGGACATTCCTGGTGCTGATATTTCTGGGAATCAACCCGGGAAGGGCCGGGTCTGTTCTGAAACGCTGGCTTTTGCAGTGAAGAGCCGCTGTGCCGGCTCGGCTTCAGCGTGAGCTGGCTTGGCCGAGCTCTCTCAGCAGCACTGACCTTGAGGGAGGCAGGAGCGCTCTGGTGGGGGCTCACGCCAATTCCATGAGCGGTGGGCTCAGGAATTCTGCAGGACCTTCTGCACCAACCAACACGTACCTGCAGATTAAAATGTCTTGACAGCGCTCCTACCAGGTGTAGGGCAGGGGGAAGTGACTGGCTTGTAAGGCTGCCTCTGGCAAGAGTAACAGGACAGCTGAATCTACAGAAGCCAGCAAACCCTTCCTGCTCTGAAGGTGATCTTTTGGAGCCTCTAGAAGATCCCCAGGGCTCATTAGCACCAAAATATCTGCCAACAGCAGATGAATATAGCAGGCAGCATCAGACGTCAGGGCTATCTTTTGCACTGCTGAGTAAGTTCGGAGGAGGGATTGGAGAGCCTTGCCCTGTGCTGGGTGGGTGTCTGAGCTGGCTCCAGCCAGGGCTTTACAAAGCAAGGTCCTGTGCCCCCATGAGCACTCAAAAGCTGTCAGGCCAGGCAGGAGTGTTAAGCCTGGCCGTCCCATTTGGGTCACTCATCCCACCAGTCCAGCATAGATTCCTTGGCCATGGTGTCATACACTGGAGAAGCCATGGGTGGCTTTGGCTACAGCCTGGGCTAAGGTGATGATGATGATGATGGGTCAGAGGGATCTGCTTGAGCCCTTGCTGTGATCCAGGGCAGTGCTGCATCTGTAGTGG
>JAVJGI010000050.1:48575365-48598365 GCA_035590275.1 Ibycter americanus | reverse complement strand
TGATGATGATGATGATGGGTCAGAGGGATCTGCTTGAGCCCTTGCTGTGATCCAGGGCAGTGCTGCATCTGTAGTGGGTTCATGGTTGCCCTAGTTCTGTACATCTACAACATGGCAGCTGTTTTTTCATGCTATACATCAGCTGTGTCCACCCCCCAGCACATCCCTGGAGCAGGCTCTGGGTCTGGTTAGACTCCAGAGGCTCCACAACCTCACCTTGACCCACACAGTAGCTCCCAGTTCCTTTGCCTGCTTGGCCAGTTTGCCGCTTGCTGAAGTGTACCTGGGGCTGGGGGAGTGCTTCAGATGCTGGGAGCTGTGGCAGAAGTAAGATCTGATTAGCACCTTCCCTACGGGAAGCAGAAATGGGATACCCTGGCTTCCTGCAGCCTTGCGTCTCTTGCTGCCGATGGTAGATAACAGTACTCTGAGTTAGTAGCAATCTGCTCCAGTCACGGGAACAGCATCGATTTACACAAGCTGGAGACTTGGCCCTGGAATCGATCTGCATTTTTATCAGCGCATCTCAGCTGACGGGAGATGTTTTGCTGCTGCTGCGGAGGAGCTCTCTTCTGGGATTGCTGTTGTTGGTTGCCTCAGCTCCTCAGGTCTTCTGCTTGGTCCTGCAATGTCAAGCACCTGCCTGCAAAAATTTGGAGGGCTGTTCTCCCAGTTAAAACTCTCCTGGGGGCTGCAGTGTGGCTGGGCAGCCCCCACCGCCAGCCCTGCAGGCTGCGAACAGCTGCGGTGCTTCGTGGAAGAGGTAGACCAATTCCAGCTAGGTTTTGCCTTCACTTCTCTCCCTTCCTCTCCTGCTTCCCTTTGAGCTGTATGGGTGGAGGGGATAAATTCCAGAGCATTCAGCTGCCAGAGGCAGGGTGTTTGCTTTTTTTTCCCTGTGATGTTCCTAGACGAGAACATTTAGCCCATGTTGGCATTTGAAAACTTCATTTTCCCTTTGGATTTATTATTGTGTGTGGGTGCTGGGTTGGAGAGCATTTGTCAGTCCCAGGGCAGAGGAAGCTCTGGATATGCTGTTTCATCAACTTGCCTCTTTGCAGGGCTCTGGCTACGCAGTTTGTCCGCTGTGCCCCCTCCAGCCCTGCTCTCTTCTGGCTGCTGTTCTCTTCTTGCTGCCTTCTGAGTTGGGCAGGAGCCACTTGGAGCTGGGCTGAAGCCATTCCTGTCCCTGTTGGAATAGATGGGATAGTTGTCTCCAGGGGAGAGGTCTGAACAGGTCTGCGAGCCAGCAGCAGGGCTGGGCTTCTCATTTGGAGAGCAGAAGCTTGGTGTGAATTTAATACCGGGAGTCCTTGGTTCAACCCTTCGTTGAACCCTTTCCAGTCCGATGGGGCATGGTGCCCGCGTGTGGTGTCACCAGTGTCCCCCTCTGCCCGACAGTCACCTCCCTTTACCTCCTGGCTATGCCCCTTCCCAATGCAGCCCAGGACCCAGGAGCTGGCGCCAGGGGCTGAGCTACAGGTGACTCCCCCGGCGTGGTGGTGAGCTCCCCGAGCCGGGTGAGGGCTTGGCCACCTGGAGATGTCGGCAGTAGGGTGGGCTGCGGCCAGGCATGTCCTGAGCTGTGGATGTTTGTAGCCCACCACAGCCCACAGCGGTGGGCTGACCGAAGCCCGGCGTGGGCAGGATGGGAAATGGCCTTGGGTGCCTGCCGTTGTGGTGTCTGCCCGTTAGCTCTCAGGAGATGTTTCAGATCCTGTGTAGATGCCAACAGTGGCCAGACGATGGCTTGGGTGGATGACATGGACTTCTCAGCGATGATGTGGGGCAGCTGAGCCGCTGTGGTCCTTAACACAAGGACAGATGTGGAGGAGCCCTCAGCAGGGCATGTTCCTTCCTCCGCCTGGTGCCTGCTCACAGCGACCACCATCTCCAATGGGTGGGAGTATAACTGGCAATTGCAGGCAAAGGCTGGTGCTGGCGTAAGAGCCAGCATCACAGCCTTGCTGTGAACACCTTCTAGCTGCAAACCAGCCCCCCCAACATCGGCTTTGGGAACAGCCTTGGCGAGGAGAGGCTGAGCTGGGTTTGGCAAAGCAGGATCCATTTCTGGAACGATGTGTACAACCTTGGATTGCACCAGGTCAGACTGGCTGGCTCCTGGGTCCCTTCCAGTCCCAGGTTCCTTGTCACCGAGCAAAAGAATTACGAAAACTCCCCAGGAGCTTGCTTGGTCGCAGCCCTGGTCTTTGCTGTTGCGTCGGGCTGAGCTAAGGTGTGAGAAGGCACAGTCCTTGCTAAGAAAAGCACGCTGCGCTGTTCCTCCTTGTTCCTCCTCCGGCGTGCTTTTGCCTGCTGGCAGACAGGGAGCCCAGAGCAGCGAAAGGGGATGGTTTCCCATGCTGCCGTTGCTGGAGCTGATAAACGGAGCAGCTTTGGGCAAAGCTTGAGCTGTCTTGCCAAAACGGCTTGAATAATTCAAGTCCTCAAGGAGGTGTTTGCGGATTTGGAAACGTGTGCTGATGCGCAGGGCCGAGGGATACCTCCTGAGCAGGGCAAGGCATTAATTTAAGGTTGCCTCTGTTAATGTTATCTATTTTCCTCTGAAACGGGAGCTGCAGTTGAGCACGCTGCCTGGCAGGCGCTGGGGTTTGGTGGTGATGCTACTGGCTGAGCTGGAGGCTTGTCAAGAAACGATTCGATTTCAGCCCAAGAGCAGACAGTGCCAGGCTCCAGCTCTTCCCCTCTGACTGACCTCAGAAGGAATTGTGTCTCCTGCTCAGTGTGGTGCAACCCAGCCCTGTCTGGCTGCATCCCAGGCAGAGCAGAGTCAGCCCTCCTTCCACCAGCCAGGCTCAGTGTGGGATGGGATGGCATGGGATGGGATGCGATGCTCCTCTTAGATAATGCAATTGTTATCTTCTTCTCAGGTTGTCCCACATTCCACCAGACCTCAGAAATATGCTCTAAAACTGGGAAGCAATGTCAAAGGGTGAGAGCAGGAAGCCCTGGTAGAGTTTTTCCTGGGTGGCTTGGTTCTCTGCCAGAGATGCATCCTTCTGTGGTCTTTCTGCAGAGCCCTGTGTGTTCCCAACGTTGCTCCAGCCCTGCCGGAGAAAGCAGCAGGACTTGAGAGAGTTAAGAAGGACCAAGAGGGTTGACAGAGCAAGTTGAATTTTATTAGCAAAGAAAGGGAGTGAACTCTTTCCAACACATAAAGCTGTTATAAAGTGATCAATTGTTCTTTGCGTCTTCTGGGACAAGATGAGAAGTGATCAGTTTAATTTGGAGCTAATGAGATTTAGGTTAGATGTGAGTGAGATGCAGATTGGTGACCAGGGAGTTCTGGGAGAATCCCCTTCAGCTGCGTTTTAACAAAGCAGGTGACCGCTCTGAGCATCCTTGGACTTATTTCAGTGCTGGGGGCAGGTGGTTTCTGGAGATCCCCATGCTTTCATGAGTCCAGGACTTTCCTTATTTAAAACCTTCTTGAGGACAGCTCTAGGGGAGCTTGTTGTGATTTTGGTGGTGCCAGCTGCACACGTGGTACTGTGCAGACCCGCGGTGCTGCAGGACGGCAGGGGAGTGGGGCGGGCTGGGGTGGGCAATGAGCTCTGGCACGTTTGCAGCCAGCCTGGGTTGTTCTTCTGGGGGGAATTCAGCTCCATCAGCCACAGAAACACCCCGGCACCGCCACGCACATCGTTGCACATGAATGGTGGCAGGCAGGACAGCAACCCAGACCAAGAAATAATTTAAAATCACTTAATTGCAGCAATGGATTTCTTTGGAGTAGTGTATTTGGCCACTTGCTAAATAATTCATAGGAGAGCCTGGTAATTAAATGCTAAAGACGTGATTTGCTTAGCATTGTTTGTACCTATATTACTATTTAAATGCAAGAAATTACCAAGTCATTTAATTGCTAATTAAAAATTATAGTTACTTACCATCTTATAAGAATTAGTTCTGTGTATTGTTTGCACGGAGCACAAACACTAATACTTTCTTTCTAGGCAGTTATCTTGCAAACTTATCCCTGTGTTTGTGCTGATGGAAGGCCCATACCCCATCTTCTTTTAATGGCTATTAATAACATGAGGAAAAATACAAATTAAAAACAGTGAAGCAGCACCGGCTGCCTGTGGGGAATGCCTAGCTTTGTTCCCCATCTTCCTCTCTCATTTCCCTGCAGAAGGTCCCCTGGACACCAGCTCCTGCTGCACCTGCACTTACAAGCTCTCTTGCTGCATATGGCCTTGGACGGTGCGTAACGCACAGCACTGGGGGGGAAGGTCCTGGAGAGTGAGAGCGGTCCCGGGCATCCAAGAAGTTGTTCTCCAGCTGGGAGTGACAAATAGGCTAAAAAGGTGTTTTCTAACCCCTGAGACCTGAGCTTGTTGGGAAAGGTCCTGGAGGAGGCAATGAGATGTGCTGGGATGTGCTGTAGTGTGCAGAGGCGTTAGGAGGGTGAATTAGATGTAGGAGCCAGGGACTGGAGAGCCCAGTCTTACGGATGGCTCTCAGATAGGAAAAACCAGCCAGGGCTACTGGATCAGATGAGGCATTTGGGTGCAGGTCAGTGGTGCATTGGTCTGGGCTCTCCACGTAGCAAAAGTCCATGTAGGCACACCGGGGGGTGTGCACCCATCGGGGGTGCGTGGGAAGGAGGGGGGTATAGGTGTGTGCATGTGGAGGTGGGGTATGCACTGCGTATGGGGGGCTGTGTGCATGTGTGTGGGGTGCAGCGAGTGCTGGGGGGTGCTGGGGGGTGTCGGGGTTGTTTGCAGCCTGCAGGTGCTCTTGGCGGGGTGGGGTTTGGGTGAGGGACCGTGTCTGTATTTGTATGTGAGCCCTGAGAAATGGTGCTGGTTCTCAGCTCTGCTGAAGGGAACTTGAGGGATGCGCTAAGGTCTTGCTCTGATGAACTCGTCATTAAATATTTGTAATGGGTCACGCGCTCCCAATCAGGAGTGCTTGCTCAGTGCCGGTTCGTTACCCAGCTCCTCCAAATGATTCACTCGTAGCGTTTCACGCCGGGAGGGGGACGGGCCACGCTCACAAGGCCAAGGCAAGGCTGCGTCCCTGCGCGGCCACGTCTGCGTGTGCCCCTTCTGAGGTCTGCCAGGCACATACGGGTGGCGCAGGGGGGCTCCGCTGCCTTGGGGGAGCGAGGGAAAGCCCACCCGGTGCTACCGGGGGTGCCGTGTGCCTGACCCGCTGGAGGGTGCCTGCCTGCAGCGCGTCCCCCCCGCAGCTGGTGGACCCAGAACCGACCTGGAGCAGCTTCTCCAGGTCACAGGGAATTAGTGGTAGTGCTGGAAGAAGGCTTGCATTTCCTTAGACCCCTACGGATGGAAATTTCCTGGCAGTGTTATCAGCACCCTGATGTTTTGGTCAATATTGTCTGTGGGAAACTGTTAACTTTGAGGCAAAACGCTGTTTTCTTTTCGGAAGCAAAACATCCAGCTTCAAATGCTAGTTAAGATAACGGGGATCTGCATTATACAACATTTTATGACAGTGTTTAATGCTGAAGCGGGGACCAGGTTTGTTCCTGTGAGCAATGGGAATGTTTCATTCTGGGAATCTACATGTGGGAATGTTTTCCTCCCATCAGGCTGATTTCGCCGGGGTCTCTGAGGGCATCAGCCCTGCCCCCGGAGGTACTCTTGTCCTACGCTGACACCTCCTCCCAGAGTCAGAGTTGTCTAGAGCAGAGGATACGGGCATCTGTAGCCCAAAGAGGGGTCTGGAAGGGGCTCTGAGCTGGCCAGGACTCCAGTTTACTGAAGGATTCAAATAATCGTTAATGATAGCCTGCCAGTTTCTGTCAGACTGGGTCATCTCCTTCTATTCAGTGATAATCAGAAATCCGAGGTGATGTCTGTCTTTTAACTGCAACGTGCAGGCAACTTTTGTGAAGGGCAGTTTGCTTTCCACCCTCTTGGACTCCGACCAGTGAAGAGGTGACTGGGGCTGCTGGAAGGGGCAGGAGAATTGGTCCTGACCACAGCAAGGTGTGCTGCTGCCTGCTGTCCCAGGGCAATGGCATTTCTGGAAGCTTTAAGGGCTCGTCTGAGTTCTTGGAAAGGAGTCCTTTAGCTCTGGCACCCTCTGCCCTTTCCACTGCTCCCTCATTTCACTCTCCAGTGGAGCTCTTCTCCTCACCTGTGTTTTGGTTGATGGGTTCAGCTGACACTTCCCCTACATCATCCAGCAGTTGGCCTCCGTCTCCTCAAGGGCACAGAGCTGACTCCTGGCCAACCTGCCCACCAGGACCTCCCCCTGCCCTGCTGCAGGTCTGCTTCCCAGCCCTTCAGCCCTGGTGTACAGCGGTGTTCTGGCTCAGTGGCAGGACTTGGCATCTGCTGAGGCTTCTGTTCTTTCCTCCACCTTTCTGAGGCTTTGTGATCACATCTGCACCAGCACTGCCCTGCGAAAAACATCCCTTGGAGTCTGACTATCCGTGTCATTTTTCACACCGCCTGTGCCATCCGCTATTCAGCCCTCGCCTCCGCAGTTTGTTTTCGAGGATGCAATGGGCGGCTGCCAAAGACAAACCCTTTCTGTCTGCGCTTTAGCTAAATGTGAGATTTAGCCCAGTCGGTGACGGTGTCATACCGCAGGTACCCCATGTGGTACCGCCTGCCTGCCGTAAGCAACCATGTCGGATGCAGTGAGCATCAGGCTCTTCCACAGCTGGATCAGCTGAAGGACTTCAGAGACCCCCGTGAACATGAGCTGACTGAAAAAAAACACCAATGGACTTCAGCGGGCTGGGTTCGTGCTCCTCTGGAAGGACACCAAAAGCAGAGGATGGGAGGTCGCTCCGGGCTGGACATCTGTGCAACGTATTGATACGGGCTGGGAAATAGGTCTGAGAGGTGGCGACCACGGTGGGAGCAGCGCTGAAGACTCAGCTGGGTTCTGCAGAGCTGCTTCTCCTCTGTGATCAATGCCTGGAAGAAAACCAAAATGAGCTTTCTGAAAAAATATCTGTTGGATGGAAAGACTGGGGGAGCTGTATATATATAATTAAGATGGTAGTTCAGTGATATAGAGAGCTGGAGCCCTCGTTCCGCAGGTGCACCCGGCCAACGGCGTGTTTTGTTGAAAATGAAAGAGGTTTGGGGAAGCAGGGTGAGTACTGAACGGGATGGCACCTCCAGCGTGTGGCCGTGACTAACGCTCAGACGCGACCCTGGGCTGGAGAATTGCAGTGGTTATGGCTTTACTGCCATGGCTCACCGGGGCTGATCAGAAGGGGGTCAATGAACTGGAGAAAAGTCAGTGATGAAGGTGACTGATGGGTGAAGGTGGGAAGCAGAGGCTTTACCGTGAAAGCCTGGGTGATCAGAGGTGTCTTCAGCACAGGGTACCGGTGCCTGGCTGGAGAACCACCATGTTCTACCCAGCAGGGCTGCACCTAATCCCGGTGGCTGAAAGACGAAGCTACATAAGCTCAGGCCAAGTACGGGTGCAGGTTTTAAGGATATTATTCAGTTATCAACAGCACAGGAAGTTTTCAAAAAATGAAGCGGTTCTTAAATATCTGCTGCGAGAAGGATTTGCCTCAGGGCAGGTTATGCACTTCAGCTTCATGACGTTCACTAGGAAATAAGCGTATAACAGGAGCAATCTAGTGGGTGCTGATCTGTGGTCTGTTTAAGCTGCGTTTCGTGTTTCTGGCTGGACTCTGACAGCTGGTGCTGCTTTTCTTTTTTAAAAAAACCACCAACTAAACCCAAAACATCTTCCTGTGACATCAGGGGCTTGCCGTGAGACTTGCGGCATCACAAGAGGTATGGGGAAATGGTGAGAACCGGCAAGTACTTCTTGTATGAAGGACCTGAAAATTGGGAAGCAGCATGGCTGCGGTTCCAGGCTTTTGGAGAGCCCTGGCTTTGCGTTCGCTTCCTCTTCCAGCGGGTTTCCTTTTCCCTTGCCAAGCTCAGCCATGGGCTGCTCCTGCCTTTGGATCTACTCACCCCTAAACTCCCTGGATCTGGTTCCACCTCCCCCTTGTCCTCCCTTGCTCGGAGAGGGACACCTGTGGGGACATTGTAGGCGTTGCGGGGGAGCTAGGTGCCTCATATCGCCTTGATCGCGCATCCCTCTTGCTCTTATGTCCCAGCTGCTCCCTTGAGATGGAGCCATCTCCTCCTCTCCTCCTAAAAGCTGTCACCGCTGTAGGATGCTTGGGGTTGTAGCCTGAAAGACTGCCTCTTGCTCTGAAAATCCATGTTTTGGGCCTGGCAGAGAAAATCTGAGATGGGCATCCCTCTAGAGAGCTCCTAGGAGCTCAGAAGTGGATTCTGGCTCTCCTTATGCCACGCCTGGGTCCTGAGGAGGGGACACTGCATCAGCTCTGCACCTGCAGTGTAGCGGCAGAGACCTTTCCTGCCAGCATGCTCATTAGGGTGTTTTAATTATTGAGACACTCATTCTAATTGTGTCCCCTGATTCCTGTTCTGCTGAGATTACATCTGCTTCTCATTTTCTGTGTGCTGGCTCTTCTCCAAGCCACTCTGCCGCGCATATGGAGCGTGCACAGGGGAAACTCGCCCGATAGATGAGGGGGTGCGTGGGATGCTCATGGCCCCCCTCCGCCTGCCGCTAACCACCGGGGAGGAGAGCTGGGAGTGCCAGGGAGGGTCCCGGTGCAGCCCTGGTCGTGGCTTGGTGACAGCTCGTGTCCCCACGGTGGCCTTGCGGACTGACCCTGTGCTTGTTCGTGCAGCTGCCTGGTCCCAGTAGGGATGCAGCCATCCTTGCGAGGTACCAGCAGAGCCTCAGGAGAGGTGTCTTCTGGACAAGGAGATTTTGCAGGTGCTTTGTATACCCAGCCCTAGAACAAAACCAAGGTTGTTTCTTTTCCTTGGTGACCGTCTACATTTTCGGTACTGTCAGCTGAGTTGTCAGGATCTGTGTTACGTTCCCGAGTGCCCTGGCATGGTTGAAAAGGGTTTGGAGAGCAGACGGCTCTCAGACATCGACGGTGGGGAAACGGCTCCATGCAGGAATGTCCAAACCTGCTGTCTGCTACAGGTGGGTTAGGGGGGTCTACTGGCTTGATTCAGGCTCTTTGGGCAGAATCCATCGCCTGCATCTCAGAGGCTTTGGGAGGTACCTGGAGAGACCCAGCAGCATCCAGACAAGCAGCTGTGTGTAACCACCGCTGCCACACGAGAAAATCTTTTTTGGTGAGCAGATCAGGGTTCCTGTGCCCAGGTCGGGATGTCGTTGGGGATGAGGAGGAGTACTGCCTGATTCCAGCTGGAATATTTCCCTGCTGGCCTAAGGCAGTGTGCTTGAGCTACTCTTTATATTTAACAGCACATCACCCTCTCTGTTCTTTATTTGCTAGTCGGGGTTTTTAGACAGCAGTCATTACCTCTCTGCTGTTTTTTCACTAGGCTGAGCTCTTCTGGTCTCTTATCATAAAACTTCACATCCCGTCGATGACCGGCACAGCTTTTCCTGCATCCAGCCCTGCTTGAGACCGTGTTTTGGACCTGCACATACTTTTCCAGGTGAGGGCTCGTAAAGCCTTACCCTTATTACTTATCTCATTATCCCGGTCCTTCAGATCCCCTCTTCTTTATGGCTTAGGTTGCTTGATGTCCCTATGATCTTTCCAGTGATGTCCAAGTCTTCAATGACCTCAGGCATGCTTCTCAAACTGCCAAATTCCTCCCCCCCTGCATGCTTCTTATTTGGTTGTGTCTGGCCAGTAACAGAACGTAAATGCAGTCAGTCTTCAGGGATGGGCTGTGAGGAACATCATTAAAACCATCTCTGTGCGCTCCCGTTTCAGCACCCCCCCTCACATCTTCCTCTCTGGCTGACAGCTCATCCGATTTCACTCACCATCACCCCCAGCCTAACTACGGATTTCTCACCATACCAAGTGCTTTGCTGAAATCCTGGTAGATGACATTAATTGGAATTTTCTTTCCATAAACAGAGATCTCACTGAAAGGAACTGTCAGCTTGCCTGGCATGGTCATACTCTGTTAATGCTGCAGGATTTTATCTTATCTCACATATACGTCTTTGCTTTGTTCCCAGCTTACTTTAGAAACCTTGAGTGCTGTTGTAGCTGGACTATACAGACTCTGTAGTTGCTTGTGTATCTGTCGTTCTTTCTTCAGTCCGGGAACTATATTTGCTGTTCTCCAGAAGGAGAGGGAGAGTAATCAATAGCCTGTAATCACATATCCTGGCTCAACATAGTCATTAGCAACCCCAGCTAAAGATTCCTGACTTTAAGCACTGGTTTTCCAAGGGAGACACGGGATAGATTACCTAGTCCTGCTCATTAAAATGATCTCAGACTGATGCTCGCCTTAACCAAGCTGTTCCCACTGGCCCAATGCCTGTCTCTCTTTCTGATCTGGCATCCTTCCTCCATCCCCCCGGCTGCAGCTCGCATTCCCAGAGCAGTTAAGGTGAATGCACGAGCCCTTCGCTCCGAAACCCAGCAAAGCCGGGACATCTGCGCCTGCCGTGACCCAGCTGGTCCACCTGCCAGTCAGGCTTGCCTCTCTGGTGATTTCTAGGTAATCTGAAGCAAAATAAGGCACCAGCTTCCCTTCCCTATGTCGAACAGCTTTTCACTGAAGTCCAAACTCTCTGATTCTTCTCCTGCCGGTATTGCTGAGTTTCTGGGAAAAGGAGCGGCAGCCCATGGAGCCACCGCTCGCTCCGGTTTCTGCAGCCCACAGCACAGCACAAGCAGATGTGGGTGGACGTGGTTGGAAGCTGAGTTTTTCCATGGGTGATCCAGAGGAACTCCCACAGGGGCAGAGCCATCACTGGTGGGGGCACTGGGTAATGCTGGGGGATACTGGGGTTGTTTCTTAGCTCCTGGAGCATGTTGCTCTGTAGGTCAAGACCCTTTTGCACGATGATACTGGGAGAGACACGTTCTGCTGGTACCAGCCCTTGCTGTAATGATGCCCACACCTCTGGGAGGTGCAGGTGGTGCCCTCCCTCCAGCATCTTTACATCAGGCACCCTCCTGCTCCTGGAATAGATTCCCAGACAAAATTGGGTTATGATGCAATTAAGACTGAGAATATGAATCAGTGATTTAAAGGGGGGGGGAAAAAATAATCCAGTGAGGGAGGTGGCAGTGATCCCACGCTGAGCTCTGCTCGCTGTGAAGGCAGAGTGAACTGTGTAGAGGCAGCGGCTGGATCTCAGCGCCCGAGCTCTGCCCGGGAGCGGTGCCAGGCGATAGCCAGGCATTGAGGACCACCGGGCTACAGCAGCACGATTGCCGTAACCTTGCGGTTAATGTCAATGCAGCGAAGGTGCATTGCGGGTACCATGGCAACCTGACTGGCCACGGGCTTGGGATGCTGCAGGAGCCGGCAGGCTTGGAGCTGGATGAGCTGGGGGTGCAATTGCACTGGTGAAGCGTCAGGAGGGTGCAACAGGCACCGTGCGCGGGCTGATCCCCACCGGGGGCAGTTCTGTCTCCCCACTGATGTGGCTGCACTTCCCCTCCAGGCATGGCTGTGAAGTGTTTGTGGATAAATAGTTCAGAGCCCTGAACTGATAGACAAGATGACGGGAGAGATGAGGCAGCATGGGCAGGTCAGAGACCAAAAGCGAGTGGCTGGTAGCATGGAGGATGCCCACATGCTCCCCACTGGCAGTTTGCCCCATGACGTTAGGAGAGGTCATGAGGTCTTCAGGGTGGTGGAAGTGTCTCTGCTGTGCCTGAAGGAAGATGCTGAGGTCTCTGGTTGTGTCAGGATACAGACAAGACGACACAGCAGCACAAGTGCCGAAGCTGAGCGATTAGCACCAAGAGCTTGCAGTGCTCACACCCTTCCAGATCACCAGCACAGCCTCGAGGAGCCGGCTTGGCAGCTGGAGTCCTCATCTACAGAAGCAGTAACTCTGCATCTTGGTTTCACCACTGAGTTTAGTGAGGCTGAGCGCGCCCATCCAGGGCTGGAGTCCCCATTGCCTGGGGCTGGGTGAGCCCCTGCTCCCCCTTGGCCCAGGACTTCTTATTCCCAGTCAGGGCACAGCAAACAAAAGCTCAGCATCTGCAAAGGTTGCTCCTTCTCCTGGGGAATTTGCTATTGAGATGGTGAAGGGCTGTTGCTTTTCCGAGCAGATGTTCACTGGGAGCTTTGTTCAGCCAAGGAACTGCTGAAGCTGTTTTACACAGCCCTGCTCAGGGACGTGGGTGTGAATGGCAGGAAGGTTCCCGCAGGCAATTCACCCCTCTTCTCAGCCAGCACAGGGTGGAAGTTAGCTGATTTTGTACAAAAATGGTGGAAGACCAGTTCCTTGTTACTTATGGGGTGTTTCCAGGCTTGTTCGTGGGTCCTTGCTGGAGGTGACACCAGCTCCAACCCTAGGATGAACAATTGCCCAGGTTCTCATCCCTGCTCCTCTGCGTTCGGTGGGGGTGGATGCTGGAGCTGGCAGTTTTGGTGAGATGTTGCCAGAGCTGGTGGCACAAAGCCTAGTTAAAAGCACAAGCTTCCTCCCCATGGGCCTCAGGGGTGCCGCTATGAAGGAAAGGTTCATTAAATTGGGCATGAGCGGGGCAGATGTCTTGCAAAAGCTGGCAAACTATCCTCAAGGGCTGGAGGCGGCTGTTGTTCAGTGTCCCAGCAGTTAAGGTCCGTGAAGGCTCAGGGAGTTGCTGCCCTGGCCTTGGAGCTGGGATTGCAAATCAGAGAGTTGAGGAGAGTGAAATACATTTACATAATCTTGGACGAAAGACCCCTGGGGAGGGCTGGAGCTGGGTTATCTTGACGTGGTCAAAATTGTAGGCATGAAGAAGAATACAAGTGATGCACAAGATGCGGATAACATTTGCTTATTCCCAGCTTGAAGTTATACTGAGCTGGTTTTTTGCTGCCTAAGCCCTTCCATCTGCCCTTTCCTCCTTCCATTCCCAAATAACAGACTCTAGAGGCATCTCAGTTCCTTCACGTCAGAGCCAGAATCTGAATTAATAATGTGCTAAGAAAATAAAGATAGTTCAACAGACTTTAAATCAAGGAGAACAGCATGTTAAAGAGTTTGAGCAAATCACATTACTTTGTGTGCAGTTTTAAGGCTGGCAGAAATAAATCTCCCAGCAATTTATTGATGGTGACAAATTCTTTCAGAAAGAGCCTGCTCAGGGAATGCTTCTCTTTATCACTGGACTCTTTTGTGTGAATTATCTAGGACCGGATTAATGTGTCCCAGTGAAGGTGTCGACAGAATTTGTGTCCCGCAGCCTCCATATCACCTGGGCTGACACATCATTTGAATGTATCTGTTGAAAAACATGTTGCTTTGTGGATGCTTCTCCCTTCACCGTCGTGTGGGTCTTGGGTTTGGCAGAACCATTTGCAGAGCCAGGCAGATGGGTCAGGGACACAGCCTGTCTTAGCCTGGACACGAGATCTACTCGTGTAGACCCATGGCAGGACAAGAGCGACCAGAAAGCTGCAGGGTTTGTGGCTCAGTTGCTGCCAACGCGTGTCTGGCAGAGCTGGTCACCAGGGCTGTCCTCATGTGGCTGGTGGGACCACGTGCCTGGACCCTGCCTGATGGTGCTGTGCCCACGTCCTCCAGCGCCTTCATCCTTCTGCACAGCCAGGACTCAAAGAAGGACCAAGGGGTGGGAGACACCCAGGTAATGCTGTGGTGGGCCGTTGGGCATGGGGCTGGCTGGCCACCAGCCTGGCGTCCACTCTTGTTCATTTACCAGCTGAAAACCACTCCAGCTCAACTAGAAAATGTCTGAGTTTGGCTGAAAGCTGCAGGAATTTGGTTTGGCAGTTGATCATCTCTAACCGCGGGTGCATTCCCCCTCTGTTGGTCTCGCTTCAGCTCCTGGTTCCCCCTGTTAGGGGGCTGCCTGGGGGGACACCAAGAGTCTTCTCCCCGGGACTCAAGGTCTGGGTTTCTTCCTTACGTTTCTCTGCATTGCCTGGCCCCTGGAAACTCTTGCTCCAGGACCTCTCCCCCCTTCTCAGCCCCCTCTGGGCTCTTTCCAGCTTCTCAGCTTCTGTGACATCGCAGCCCAAGACAGGGTCCCCAGGCAGGGACCCTTGCCCATCACACGAGACCAGCCCTGCACCTCTGGGCGCTTGGGGCAGCTCTCCAGGCTGCTCTAACTGGTGCTAAGCATCTGATCCAGTATCTGAGTAGAAATGGGGAGGGAACCCCCACCTGCACGAACGAGTTGGGCTGGAAGGCATGAACCCCTCTGCGGCTGGAGGATGCCTTGTTCAGGGGGGTGGGTGGAGGGCACGCGTGCATCCGTGGTTGTGCCAGCGAGGGGCAGGGAGACCCCGGGAAGAGGTGCCCAGGGCTGGGCGGCAGCACGGCTGGGCAGGGGGAACCCAGCAGAGACCCCCCGGCAGCCAAATCCAGCCTTCGCCTGCCTCAGAGCCTGGCCACGGGGGTCCCAGGCTGGGCACCCTGTGCCTGCCCAGACACCGCTACTTGCTCAGCAGCTATGCTCCAGCTTAACGGGGAGGAAAGAAGAGAAGTTAATTTATTACTGCAAATGACTTTGAAGTAATTAATTGATCTTGTCAAAGGCAAGGGATAATTCCACGGCTGTATAATCCCAGCAGAAAGATACTTCTTGTCCCCTGACAAGGCAGCTTTGATAGAGCTATTTCACTAACACATGCTGAAGTCAGGAAGGGGACATTTTATTTAATGATTCACACTAATTAGAGTGAAGCAGGCGTGTTCCCTCTCTGCCCAACAGCACAGCCGTAGCCGGGTGCTCCACACCAGCCCCGCGGTGCCAGCCCCGTTCCCGTTCCCCGTCCTGCCTGCGGGCACGTGGCGGGTCTCCGCGGTGCGGGAGAGGTCCCTGGTGACCAGCAGGTCCAGGCAGCTGGGGATGGACCTGGCTGGGGCAAAACGGGGCTGGAAATGAGAAGGTTCCCGAGCAGCCGATGAGGGGAAGGAGGATGAAAGCAACCTCCCATCTCAGGAGGAGCAGAGCTGCTGTCTCAAGGGCTTTAGCAGGTCCCTTGTGCAGCGTGACACGTGCCACCGGGCTCCTGTGCGCTACGTTTGGAGTAAAAAGAGCAGGTCTTCCCTCATTTTCCTGTCTCTTAGTACAGCTGGGGTTGCCTAGTGGCTTCTGTTGTAAAATCATGTATTTATTGCTTGTCACCGTGCCCAGCTCTACCTCTTTACAAGAGCTTGCTGTGGATCTACCTCAGGGTACTTTTTTTTTTTTTTTTTTTCTTTAGGGATAATTTTGGCTTAAATGAAATTGGAGGAAACTGATGTTTCCTTCTTGTTGCAAATAAAACCTCTGTCTTTTAGCATAGAACCTGAAATGGGACATGGTGATGATTACCACTTCATTGGCCCACTTTTGTCCATGGGAAGAAAATTTATATATCTGGAGATGAGACCGAAGCCAGCAACAAATTCCTCCAAAATGCCTCGCCCTTTGTCCCAGGGGTGATTCTTCAGCGCTCCTGGAGTGTGAGCCCACCCCGGCAGTTGCAAAAGGGGTTTCACGGTCCTGCAGCCCGTGCAGGGTTGGATGCAGCACGTGGAACAGCAAGGCCAAACCCTGCAAAAGGAAAATCAGCAGAGACCTTGAACAGCTGCCCAGGCGCGGGAAGAAATAGTGAGTGATTTTGTCATTAATCGCTGTATCATAGTGCTGTTAGAGAAGGGGGCCTAATTAATGTGGCTGAGACAACCTTCTGCCTGGCAAATCCCAGCTTTCAAGTGGCTTGACCTTGCATCATCAGTAACGTTCCTTAGCTGTGGATTTCGGGATTTAATCCAGCAGCTGCCAATGACCTGGCCAGCCCCTCGGCGTTGCTGCTTGGTGGGGACCACGCCTGGGCACCTTCTGGGGGGCAGGAAGGGGGGCTTGGGCTTTGGCTACGCTGAGTCCAAGGGATCTTTTTCCCCAAAGAAGAGTCTGCTTGAAAAGACAGCAAACGTTTGCTCGAAGCCTGGTCTTTGTCTGGTGGCAGCTCCAAATTTGCATCCCAGCCTTAGGCTGGCCCCGTGAGCCTTGGTGCTCTTTCTCTGGGTTACTGGCGGTGGAGCAGTGTATCTTCCAGAAAATTATATGGACCAAGCTGGACAAACTTGGATGGTCAAGTAGGAGAACTCGATAGTCCCACATTGTCTGGTGACTGACACCAGCCACCAAAGCCACAGCAGCTGGTGACACTTCCATCCTGGATTTTTTTAAGACTAACTGCATCTCTTGGGCAGAACAGAGGTATGACCTTTGAGGGCACGTGCCCCCAGGGCAGCTAGTCCTACCACCTCTGCTTCGCGCTGCACCTGCCTGCTCCCCCTCCAAGAGGTGGCCTGGGGACCGTATCCCCGCGGCCTCTCCCTGGGATGACATGGTCCCCTCCAGGGCTGACCGGGACTGTGGCAGTCCCGGGCTGCAGAGGACTTGGAGATGACACTGTCATGACTCCACAGGTGCTGGAGTACCTGAAGGACCTTGGTTCCTCTCCTGCCTTCTCCCTAGCGGTTAAGGGGAGCTCGTGGGGCTGGGGGGCCGCGCAGGGGGAGCGCACACCGCTTGCAGGTAGCAGGAACAGGTCAGCTCTACAGCATCAGTCATGTTACCCATAATAGCCTTGCAAAGCCGAACTTGGCTCGTGGGAAAGAGTAATGAGGTGCGATTCTCTGCTTGATCAGCTGCCATTACGGAGGTGTCAGCTGCTCCCGAGTGCTCTGGATGAGCCTGGGAAAGGACATTCTCTTCCCTCGTTGTCACCCAAGCATGTTGAGAAATGTGTCCTCAGTCCCCGGCACGAAGGGTCGGGTCGGTGCTCGGTATTTTCCAGGAAAGGGGATGGGAACGTGCCACCAGCCCTGCCGGCCTCAGGGGTTCCGAAGGGAGTGGGTGCAGCCGGCCTGGCTCCATCCCTACCGCCTCGCATTGCCTTCAGGCCAGGGAGAGCATCTTGGAGAATCATTTAGGCTGGAAAAGACCTTTGAGATCATCAAGCCCAACTGTTCCAGGTGAGAACCTTTCCTGAGCTGCCCAGCCCTTCTGAAACCACAGCAGCACGTGCTGCGAGCCTGTCTCGTGCTAAGTCAGAAGCTAATTTTCGTTAATTGTCATTGGCAGTTAAATTAAAATCTTTAATCGGTGAAACCTGCGTGAATAAAGGATGGTTTTCACTGAGCCATGGGCAACTATTTTTGCCTTGAACTGAAGCATCCAAGTGTGCATTTGCAGTTGCTGTCCTCAAAGACAAAAACAGTCATTCCATGCCACAGGGTGTTACCCGGTGCAACCGCTGCAGTATTTTACAATATCACTTTGTCAGCACTAAAAAAAAGTGCTTAGATCCCTTTCTGAGATTTATTGCGTTTCATAGGTGAATAGATTTTTGATTAGAGAAACATTCTTCTTTTTTCTTTCAAAAGTGCTTGGCTGAGTGGTGAGATAATGCAAAGGCTGAACATCATTTAATTACCAAGTCCTCTAAGTCCAGGCAGAACAAACTCCCTTGCTGTCTCCATGGTGCAATTAGTTCAGCATAATCCAAAGCCTGGACCACCCCTCCCGGTGCTTTGCCGGGGCAGTGACTGCAGGCTGCGGTGCAGTATTAAATCCGTGCTCTGAAGTGCAGTCAGGATCGATATTTCCCAATGCCAGAGTCTTCTGTGTGCCTCAGGGAACTTGCGTCCCGAGTTTTCCCCAAGGCTCATCCAGCTTTTTTTGTTGTAAGAGGCCAAATCTTCAGCAGAAGGATATCCTCCAGCTCTGAGACCCTTCCAAGAAGTGAGGGCAGGGTGGGAAGCTCCCCACACCATGATACCCCCAGGTATGTACTTTTGAGCAGGGCTTAAGGAAGGGGGGAGGAATTTCAAGACAAAAGAATTAGAGCATCCCGAGTATACTGGACCTGGGATCCTGAGTACACTATGGCTTGGCTGTAAAGGGACACGTGGGTGACTTGCCCAGAATCATCGGTCTGGGGGAATCGCATGTGTAGTCACTAAAGCCATTTTGTGCTTGTCCTGCTGCCAGTTCCTTGAAGGAGAGAGCTCTGCTCTCCCCACGCAGACCCTGGAGCTGGGGCGTCCCACACAAGGTCTGTTGCTTTGGGCAGGAAGCCTTGCTCTGACAGCCTGAAGTGCTGGAAACTTCTGGATCAGAGGAGATGGGCTTGGTCTCTGCACGATGCCACCAGGCAGGAGGGTACGAGCTGCTGCCAGTGCTGCAGCAAGGGGGGACCCCGTGCCTGGGGTGGTTTTGTGCTCCTCTGGGAGGACTCCAAAGCAAACCAGGTTGCAGCAGTGAGGGACTTCATGTACCCTGGCTCTGCTGCTGCTCACCTGTACTCTATCCCCCATGCTTTTGGGAAGGTGTGGGCTGGGAGCGATGCACACCTGCGTGCTCAGCACCCTTCCTGCTCCTCTTGGCTCTTGCTCCATGCAAAGAGCCCAGTGTCACAGCTGCAGCCTGCTCTGCTGGAGACAATGCCAGCAAGGGAAATCCTGTCCGGTCCATAACGTGGCTGGGCTCATGGAGAGCTCTCAGCTGATGTAATTGTGTTTGCACAACAACCCTCATCAGTTTAAAGGAGATAAAATCAGCAGGAGCTCATTGAAATGCAGCCACAGTCTCCACCGTGGAGCAGAACTGCTGTCAGTCTGGCACAGGAGCAGCTGGACGCAGGATGCCCTGGGGCAGGGGCTGGTCCCTTCTGCCGGTGCAGGGTGCTGGCCGCAGCCTGGGTCTCCACAGCAGCTCTGTGCATTGCAGCCAGCTGGCTCCTGGGGGAGGAGAAAGGCTGGCGGAGGTGTTGAGGACCTCTCTCCACAGATCAGGCTTAGATGTGATAGAACAGGCTGGAGCAGCCCTGACGGAGAGCTCATGGAGCACCAGGACCCCTGGGGAGGGGTTGGTGTGCGGTGCCCTGTCACAGCCCAGCAGCCCGGGGCAAGGGGTGCTGGGTCACAGTCACCTGGAGAGAGATGGGACGATGAGCAAACGAGCTGTGGGGAAGCCCATGGAAATCTGGGTCTGAAAAACAAGCAACAGCTGGAAATGGTGAAAACTCAGTGCCATCATCTCAGGGACCAGGTGGTATTTTGAGCTTGGATGCTGTGCTGGTACGTGACCAGCTCAGAGCTCTCGCTCTGGCCAGGAGCTGGGATGCTGGGGATGTGGTGAGGTTCCTTGGCTAGTCATGGTGTGTGAGATACATGAAAATCAAGGTCATGGGGCCCAGGGAGGGGTTAGATGGGGCTTGGCTGGGATGGACTAGATTGGATTGGTCTAGGTGGAGTGGGAATGAACGGGGCTGGGCTGGAATGGACTGGGCTATCTGGGCTGAGTGGGTCGGGGTGGGGTGGATGCAGGGAGGATGCTCTGCCGGTGGGTACCCATCAGCAGGGGGGCTCCGAGGGTCCTCGACACGAGCCGCTCCTGCAGCTTGCAGGGACGCAGCTCCACAAACAGTGCAGCCACAGAGCACAGAAGGCTCCTGTGATGCTTCCAGGAGTGGATGTGACGAAGGCCTTTAGGAACTTCATTCACACCCCCCCAGTCCTGCCAGAGGACAGAGGACTAGCAAAGCAATATTAATTTTGCAGGGAGGCCACTAATGTGGCCCGTCTCCCCTTTGCCCCAGGCAGTGAGCGTTCCCTGCGCTGATTAAGTGTGAGAATGCTCTCTGTAGGCACCTTTCAGAAAACCCATTTCAATTAGCAGCTAAGATGGATAGTGCAGGAAATTGCGTGGTTATTTCCAGATATTTACAATGAATCACCTCGTTGTAGGAAGGGAGCACGCTGCACTGTGCTGAAGGGCCTGGGGATCACAATTATGCTCCTCTGGTGCTGTTACACATAGAGGAATTTGCTTTTATGGTTTGGTGATTAATTTTTGCAGGATGAATTTTTGCACCGGGGAAATCACTGAGATTGTAAAAAGGAAGCAATGTGGGGAGGGATTGCATTAGCTCCCAGCGGCTACATGCAGCCTTGGCGTCTCATCCGCATTTCTAGGTGCCTCCAACAGCCGTCTGGAGTCTTTTCTGTCTCCTCCTGAGCACCTGGATGAGGAGCAATGAGTCCATTTTCCTCCAGAGCAGCTAGCAGTGGGTGTCCCCCTGGTTTCCCTTGCATGAAGTCTCCTCCTCCTCCTCCCTGTCCTCCTGGGGCTTCCGTGCAGCAGGACCTGAGCGCTCTTCTGTTCTCTCCTCCATGGGGATTTGCATGTGCAATGATCTGCTGTTCAGCAGGTGCCATGAGCCATACGTAGCCAAAGCGGTGATGGCTTAGGGGAGAAACTGTGCTCAAAGGGGCATCCCGCTCCCAGACGACCTGAAAAGGTTCCTGGCATGGCTGGGGATGGCCAAACCCGTCTTGCTGGGGCCGTGGGAGGAGCTCAGACAGCCAGACTGTGCCAAGAGCTCGGTGGTTTTGCTGACGTGACCAAGTATATTTATTTGCAGGTCATTTTTCACTTGCTGACCTCCTCCTGGCAGGAGCCTGGACCCTGTGATTGCTCCATCTTTTAGCTCTGAGGATGTCCCTTGAAGCTGGGTGTGGATAATGACCCTGTGGTCAGCGTGTCCCGGTCGTGGTGACCAACCACCTGGTGCTAGTTCTTCCTCTGAATCGCATCTCATCAGCCCAGGCTCCAAGGCTCCTGTTGATCTTCTCCCGAGCGGAAAATGCATCCTTTGAGTTTGCTCCTACAGATCTGGCTGGCAGAGGTGGGGAGGGCAGGCAGGTGGGAGGCAGCAGCAGGCAGAGCGGGTGACGCACGCTCGTCCTCCGGGAGCTTGTGCGGGACTGCCGGGTGGCAAGGCTGCGCTGGGTTCCTGGTTCGGGTCCAGGCGTGTAGTCAGGTTCCTGGAGAGCTCCCAGAGCCTGGGCATGTTTCCCTGCGAGCCAGGTGTGGCTCCGTGCGAGCCTGGCAGCTCTTTGCATCCCAGAAAACTGGATGGCTGCTTGGGCCTGGGGTGGGAAGGTGCATGCGGGGCGGCAGGGAGATTCTGCAGTCCTTGGGACATCTTCACGGCCACTGTGCCCCCGGCATCTCGCTGATGCTCAGTCCCTTGCCCTGGGTGCAGATGGCGCCGGGTGCCTGCCCGGCAGGGATGCTGTGCTGGCTCTGGAGCATCCCAGGCTGCCAGGACTGGGGCCGTGGGTCTGGGACAGACATGGGCACGCTGTGGGCACGCAGGGGTCTCGGATGGCTTGGGAGGGCCATGATGCAGGCACGTTGCCCTGGGAATTAGAGGGGCTTTGGTGGGAGCAACACAAGGGTACAGGAACCGTAGCCTGGGGATGGGCGGGCTCAGCCCCCGGCCCTGCGCTCTCCCACGGTCTGGCTTTCCCAGGCAGGCAGCTCACGAAACTTCTCTCGTCTCCAATTGCTGTGCTCCACCTTTTATTATAATTGATTCTGCATCGCCATAGGAACCCGCTCCAGCGTGAGTGAAGAGCAGCTGCCTTCCCTGTGCACTCTCCAGGAGAGAGGCGGCTGCTCCTTCCCTTGAGATGGCAAGTGATGGAGCCGGGAGCCCATGGCAGCCAGGTACCACCCAAGCCCCATCCCCTCTCGAGCGCTCGTGCTGTGGGGAGCAGGGCCGGGGAGCGCAAGGGGGGTGATTCCCTTCGCACTTGGCTGCCAGGGACCCCCCACCCCTTCACGGTGGTGGGCTGAGGAGGTGGGGCTGGCTCTGCTTCTTTGGTGCTGGGGTCCAGTATATCTTCTGGTGGCGGCTGTCAGGTCTGGATGGAGAGGGCAGGAGGCTGGGATTTGGGGTGGGATGGGTGGGAGCAACCTTTCCTGGGGGGTGTATCTTCTTCCCAGGTGGCTTGGTTTGGCAGTGGTGGGTTTTCCGTGTGTGCTGGGATGACTGCGGAGAGGAGGCAGGTGAAGGGTGTGCTGCAGAGCCCTGCGCTTGGCCAGGCTTCCCGTGCCCCCCACCCCGGGGGGGCCAGGGATGCCAGAGCCTGGGATCTGAGGGCAAGCATCTCTGCTTAACTGGGGCTGGGTTAAACCCCACCTTGGCTGAAGGGCTGCCCCTTTCACTTGCAAAAAAGTGGATGGGACATCCCTCATGCTCCACGTCCGTGCTCTGCTCATCCCCCCGGCTGCTGGGCATGGCTGCAGTCCTGCCCGGCGGAGCTGCCTTGCTGGGCGAGCCCCTCCACGGTGGCTGCATGGGTTTGGAGAGGTAGTGGTGGAGAAGGGGGCCTTCCCCTTAGCACGGGCTGCTTTAGCAGAAGACGGACCAAGCTCTTAACGTCAGGGTTTGGGGTACAGATGTGCTGGGCTGGAGCCCCAGCCTGTCCTACCACTCCTTGTGGTGGAGGATGCTTGAAAAGCAATGTTGCGAGCAGGCTTTAGAGCATAAGGGGACATCTGTCTGCATCAGACCAACTGGGGGATCTGCTGAGACTTGGGATCTTCCTTGAGCATGGGTCTTGGCAGCTGGTCCAGTGTCTCCTGGATGCCATATGTCCTTGTCTGTCCTCACACTGAGCCCTCACAGGGCCAGGTGATGGAGAGGGGCTGAGAGGGTCCATGAAGGAGCCCCCAGGATCTTGCTGTCGGTAACAAGCATTAACAGGGAGGGAGCCCAGACGTGGGCTGTGGTTCCTGGGTAGAGTCTGGTGCTGCCTGTCCCTGGGCAGCTGCCTGGTGTTTGCCTGCACCGCCAGGCTGAGATGCACCCTGTAGGTGGTTCATACACAGCCAGGCTGAAGGCGGAGGGGGGGCTCAGCATCCCTCCTGGGGCACAGCATCATCTGTACAATGTACGTACCCACCTCAGTGGGGCCAGGAGGGTCTCTCCCTGCAGGGACGTTCGGTGGAGGGTGCTGGGGTTAAGGCTCGGGTGCCTCCCTGGCAGCAGTAAGAGGGAAGCTGGGAAGGCGAGGTTGCACACACTGCTCTCCGGGCAGACTGGATTCCTGAATTGGGAAACAACTTTGTTCCTGCTGGGCCTGGCTGCTGAGGAAGGAGAGAGGAGACGGCCCCTGTGTGAGCCCTGCACCAGCAGCTGGCGGCAAAG